>MU008179.1:600000-1092709 GCA_010909165.1 Anthoceros angustus
GCCGAGGAGGAACCGAAGGTTCTGTCTCGGTTCCTGTCTCTTGTTTAGCCCCGATACCCCTACTCACGTCCTTCGTGTTCTAAGTCTGTATTTCGCATGTCTCCAGAAGAAGAAGAAAGAGAAGGCTGCTGCTGCGACTGCCGTGGCAACTCAACGCCACCAGTTGCAGACCAACAGCAGCCTGTGAAGGTGGTTGTCTTACCTCTTGTTGCTTTTGTCGCTGTACTCATCCATGAGAACTTGATCAACGTTCCCGCCCAAATAGTGCGCCTCATTAACCCTGGGTTCCTTCTCCTCGGCAGAGCAAGAAAGAAAAGGCTGAGCAATCAGCTACAGAAAAGGTGACGACGAAAAGCGCAAAGTCGAGGTCACAGTTGAAAAGACGACAGTTGAGGCGATAAACGGGTCGGAGAGTGTCGAGAAGAAGAAGAAGAAGAAGAAGAAGAAGAAGAAGCAGGCGGACTAATGTTAGACCTGACTCTCCCTCTTTCAGGCCTGGAGGATCCTCTCTTCTGGTGGGATGGAAGGCCTTAATTTTGCTTCCGTCACCTTGTTGGGTAGCCAACAGTATGTATTGTTTATGGAAGTGTCTCCGGGACTCGGGGAGGTGTGCCCGGTCTATCTAGGGCGCACAACCGATTTTGTGAAGGCTTCTCATAGCCTAGAGTGGCTCTCCCAGGCAAGAAATGAGGCAGGCTTCCGCCCGCCGAGCGCGAGGTAGGTCTGTTGGGGTGCTAGTCAAGCGTGTGTTGCCATAGTAGCTGAGAATCTCTGTCACCTCACAGCGCCTAACGCCTCCCGGAGAAGGCCGCCGCCCGCGTGAACCCATGCGGGGCCCCTATCTCCATCGTGCCCACACATTTGTAACCAATCCGGCAGCAGGGCACTTGTGGCTGCCAGCATTGTAAGTTATCAAATTTGCAGGTGTTTGATGAAATGGCAGGTGTAAATGCTATCGAGGGCGCTCATGAGTCACCTGGCACCACTCTTATGATCTGACCGACAGTTTTTCCACGTGCTACGCCTGCCTCCAAGGTGGTTGGTGTAGCATAGTGCTTCTTAGCTCTTCATAAAAGATGAAGTTGAGCTTTCTGACTCTTCAAAAAGGCGAAGTTGAGCTTTCTGGCTCGGCCTGCCACACAGACAGAGAAAGGCAAAGTTGAGCCGTATTTGACCTAGGTACCATATATGTATAGCTCTGTTAATGAATGGGATGTAAATGAATGAATTAAGGAGGCAGAGCCTAAACGTGAGGAGCTTTGAAATTATTGGTTCCCCTGAGCCTGTTGCATTCCGATTGGAGGATTAGGAAGGGGCAAAAGCGGCAAGCAGGAAGCCCGGCGCAAGGCGAGCATGGCTGCAGATGAGATATTTTGATGCGTGGAAAGCGAGGATCAGATACACGCAAGGAAAGTGCACACTGCGCAGGCTCGTCAGCGAGCGGACTGGTACAAATAGCGGGCGGTTGGGCACTGCATTCCAACGATTTCATCCATCAATTTCAGCGCTTCCGGGTCTCCGAGTCGTCGTGCGAATCGAGCCATGGCAGCATCCCAGCTCCTGTTCCTGGCCGTGGCCATGGCGGCAGCAGCCCTGGTTGCAGGCGACGCGGAAGTGGTGGTGGATTTCTGCGTGACGGACCCGGCGCCCGGCAACTCCATCCGACCCACCGGAAGCCCCTGCAAGGCTCTGGCCGACGTCAAGTCCTCCGACTTCAAGTTCACGCTGGTGCCGGGCGCCCCGGGCGGCCGCCTCAACTTCGGCGTCGCGGTGGGCTTCGCCGACCAGTGGGGCGGGCTCAACGGCCTGCAGGTTGCCATCGCGAGGCTGGATTTCGGAAAGGGCGGCCAGATCCTCCCACCACCACCCGCGCGCCACCGAGATCTTCTACGTGGTGAAGGGCAAGGTGCTGAACGGCTTCATCGACTCCGCCGGCACCCTGTACGAGGAGGTGTTGAGCGCGGCCAGGCCTTCGTCTTCCCCAGAGGCCTCATCCACTACCAGCAGAACGTGGGCAAGGGCCCCGCCTACGGCATCTCCTCCTTCAACAGCCAGAGCCCCGGCCTGCAGCTCACATTCAACGCCGTCCTCGAATCCAACCCCTCATTTCCTCCAAGGATCTCGCCCAAACTCTCAACGTCAAGAAGAGCGAGGTCGACTCCTGCGCAAGGCCTTTGGAGCCTAATCGTTCAGCACCTGTCCGCCTCCGGATCCGGAGCTTCCTCGTTCAGGTCCCCTAGTGTGTCCCCAGTTGTTCCCAGTCCTAGTCCAGTCCGGTGACACCAGTGATAGGGATATAAGCAAGCGCACCGATTAATGCTCGCTGCGGATTTGATCTTTTGCTTTTTCCTTGGGAGACAGTCACGGCCCAGGCCTGGCTGTGCCAGTGGTAGCCATCTCCTCAACGTTTTACATTTTATCACATGACCTTGTGTGAGCACACGTCCCTCTCGGCAACCCAGTGCCGTACACTCTACGCCCATGAGTTTACTCGTAAACCCTTGGCCTGCATGTGTGCTTTGTGGTGCTAGGTGCGCAAGCTAGTGTTCCATCGTTGTTCAGCAGACGACTGAATCAGGAACAATGTTCTCGAAACCGGAAGATCAGCAGCCGCATACGCCCGCACCATGCTTCCGGATATGGAACAAGGGTTGAGAGATGCAGGTTGTGCGATAAAGGACTTCAGCTACGTCCGAATATCGGAAGGACAACGTACCCACACCTCCCACGTGCGCCATGTCTCCGAGTCCCGAACAATATTCGCAAGATCCGTTTTGGTCTTGCACCGTGTCCCGACGCCATCCTTCAGACAATCCCGTTTTGGAAGGGGCTTCCTTGGTCAGGAACCAGACCTGTTCGCCCATAATATGGTTTAAAGCCTTTTGACCCATAATATGTTCTGCGCCTCTCCCAAGGTGGCTCCTGCAGCAAAGTGCACTTTGCCTCGGCTCACAACTGCATTGAAGGCTGTCAATATTAAAATATTGAAGGCTGTCAATATTAAAATGATGTACGCAGGCATGATGTAGGTATCAGGGAGGCAGATATGCCTGCAATGCATGTCAGTGGCCGCAGATTGGTGAACTTGTTGGTTAGCCCTGAAAGCTGCAAGCAGAACAAGGAGAAGGTATGTGGGCAAGGGCCCCGCCTACGTGGCCAGAACTTGGGCGGGCCCCTTGCCCAGCCAGATTGAATAAAAGTCTTCTCAGCTTATCTGCATACTCAAAGGCCCCAGCAAAGCTGCAATTGCAAGCAGGAAGCCCGGCGCAAAGCGAGCATGGCTGCATATGAGATATTTTGTTGCGTGGAAAGCGAGAGTCAGATACACGTAGGAAAGTCCTCTTCAAAGCTGCAATTGCCTTGCAAGCAGGAAGCCCGGGCGCAAAGCCAGCATGGCGGCCCATGGGATTACATGATTTGATGCGTGGAATTTGAAAGCATGGGTCAGATACATGGAGGGTCGAGACTCAAAGTATTGGAATAGAACATCCTAGATAGATGGGCACATCCCAGATGTGAACAGTCACGCCCTTTCGGGGTGACTACAAAAGGCACAACGTACCCAAGGCATTGACTCTTTCCTAATCATTCTTCCTTCTCCTCCATCCCTCTCCACATACGCATAGATTGATCTGCCTGATTTCCTATACAAAGCGCACATGAACATTGCACACTGCACAGGCTCGTAAGCCAACGAACTGGTACAAAAAGCGGGCCGTTGGTCACTGCATTCCAGGTATCCAGCCACGTCATCTCCTCTCGTCGTCTGGATCGAGCCATGGCCGCATCCCGGCTCCTGCAGCGGCGACGGTCGCAGGCGACGCGGAACTGGCGCTGGACTTCTGCGTAACGGACCCGCCGTCCGGCAACTCCATCCGGCCCACCGGAGGCGCCTGCACCATGGCCGCATCCCGGCTCCTGTTCCTGGCCCTGGCCATGGCAGCAGCAGCCATGCTCCCAGGCGACTTCTGCTCATTATACTCCTTCCACCGCAGGCTGTCAAGTTCAAGGCTTTTCAAAAGTTTGCAAATACGCTAATACGGCGGAAGCACTTGCGGCAGCCACCGCTATTGTGGACGGCAAGGTATCCAAGGGTCTCAAAGTTTTGAAGAAGGAAGTGCGAGGGGCACACTCGCTACTGCCGATTCAAGACTGGCCAAAATCGTCAGCGATAAATTTGTAAAGATAATTGGCATTCTCGCGTCAGTTGATTCACTGGAGTCCCAGTGACAACATGGTCATAATCTTCAGGACGTGCTTTCTGGTTTGACTGTCACACAACACCAATTGTATATATAACAGCGCAGTCATGGACCTCATGAGAGGAGTCCGCTCACAGCTAGCTGCGCTCATTAGTGGACTTGCAGGACAACACATGGGTGCCATGAGTCTTGGGCTCTCGCACAGCCTGTCCAGCTACGAACTCAAATTTAGTCCTGATAAGGTGCGGACCTGGGATGACCTTGTAGCGATTAGGTGGAGTTGGAATGCCAGGATCAGGTTTCCTTGTTAATTATTCTGTCTTTTCTGATGTTTCTTGCTCGTTTAAGAATAGCGTCCAAGCTGAGTTCTCTTTGTTGTTTTGGTCATGGCGTTTCAGGTGGACACCATGATTGTCCAGGCTATTGGGCTTCTAGATGACTTGGATAAGGAATTGAATACATATGCTATGCGTGTTCGGGAATGGTATGGATGGCACTTTCCAGAGCTGGGAAAGATTGTTCAGGACAACATTAAGTACGCAAAAGTAGTGAACTTGATGGGCAGTAGAGAGAGTGTGGGCGAAATTGACTTCTCTGGAGTAAGAACTTGCCCCTGCTGCATTGCATGGACTTGGTCTTGGTTGCTGGTCAGTTGACGTTGATTCAGCGCATGATGATGTGCTTGCTTTGCAGATTTTAGAGGAGGAGGTTGAGGCGGAATGAAGGAAGCTGCTAACGTCTCCATGGGCACAGCAGTTAGTCGGCACGATATGTTAAATATCAAAGCTCTTTGTGACCAAGTCATAGCCCTTGCAGAATACTGAGGCCAGTTATATGATTATCTGCGAACCAGAATGATTACCATTGCACCCAATCTAACTACAATGGTGGGAGAGCTTGTTGGTGCCCGGTTGATCGCACATGCTGGGAGTCTTATCAACCTTGCCAAGCAACCAGCCAGTACTGTGCAGATCTTGGGTGCGGAAAAGGCGTGTCGCTGGTCTTGCAGTTGTGTCTGGCGGCCAAGGAGATGTGTGAGGGTGCGGTGAAGGCTTTGCAGGCTGAGGTGGCGCGGCTGACTGATGAGGCGGAGAGGAGCAGGTCGGAGATGGAGGAAAGGGATAGAGCTCGCTGGTCTGCTGAACAGAAGTCTGAAATGGCGGGGCAGGTGGGAGCAAGGGCACCGTGAGTCCGTCGCTGAGCAGCAGGTGCTTGTTATGAGTAGGAAGGTTGACAGCTGGTCTGCAGCTGTTTTGTGGTTATTTGGTTTTACGTCTTGACTTATGCTTGTGCCATCTGTGATGCAGGCTCTCTTCAGGGCTCTGAAGACAAAGCATGAGACTCCAAAATATGGATTGATCTTTCATGCTTCACTCATTGGGCAGGCTCCCCGAAATTCGAAGGAAAATTGCTCGCGTTCTTGCTGCCAAATCTGCCCTGTCAACCCGTGTTGATGCTTTGGGAGATGATTCGAACTGCAGTATCGGTCTTGAAGATAGGCTGAAGGTTTGTGCTTTCTTACTGCAGCTGTGTCTGGATGAGAGTGGCTTGCGAGGTTCACAGTTCATCCGTGGAACTTGCATTAGGGTCCCGACGTTGTGACGTGTATTTTTATCATGTCTGATATCAGGTGGAGGCCCGCCTAAGGAGTTTAGAGGAGAGCCCTGAAAAGTTAAGTGGGGCCTCTAAGGGAATGCTAAGATTGAGGCATATGACAAGGACCGAAAGAAGGATGCTCCGGGCCTGATAACCGCTGCCAAGGTATATCTGCCTTTGAGATCTCCTCTGCATGTTGAGAGAAATCAGAAGGAAAAGCCTGTTCTTTTAGTTGGGAGCTGCTGGGCCCCTATTGCTGTGATCTTCATGTGGGTTACCTACCTACCAGTGATGTCACCTAGGTGTTGTACCAGTGAGTGCAACTTTGTTGTGGCATGGCTAACCTAAGATTATGGTTTTCTTCAGTCATACAGCCCAGCAGCCGACTCCACTGTGGGGCTGCCGCAGCCTGCGGAGACAGCAAGTGGTCAAGAAAGAAGAAGAAGAAGAAGCGTGAGCCCGAAGAACCAGCAGCAGCGCCAGTAGCAGCTATTGAACCAGCTCCAGAAGAACCTCCGAAGAAGAAGCAGAGGAAACCCGCAGTAGAAGAGGTTGTGGTGACTCCGGTGCCCGAGGAGCAACCGAAGGTTCTGTCTCGGTTCCTGTCTCTTGTTTAACCCCGATACCCCTACTCACGTCCTTCGTGTTCTAAGTCTGTATTTCGCATGTCTCCAGAAGAAGAAGAAAAGAGAAGGCTGCTGCTGAGACTGCCGTGGCAACTCCAACGCCACCAGTTGCAGACCAACAGCAGCCTGTGAAGGTGGTTGTCTTACCTCTTGTTGCTTTTGTCGCTGTATTCATCCATGAGAACTTGATCAACGTTCCCGCCCAAATAGTGCGCCTCATTAACCCTGGGTTCCTTCTCCTCGGCAGAGCTGTAGAGGTTATGGCTATTAGAGCCCTAGTTAGGGCACGTTTGAAGATTATACTTTGATTATTACTTAAGTTAATGTGATATGAATAGGCATCTTAGATTCAGTTTTATAACTACTTTTATATGGTCTTCAAAACATTATCTTGGTTCACTTTTTTTCAATTCATACACTCTTTGTTCTACGCTTCGTGAAATCCATGTGCCTTCACATGGTATCAGTCATACAATCTCTTATGTCAATTTGTAGCATGTTGTTCAAATGCTAGCAAAATGCCTAGGCACGGTAGAATTTCTAGGCACTTAATTGAAGATTACCCCATCAGTAGCCAAAGAAACCCTCATCGGGTACAACAAATTTATAGACCTGCACCTAGACATTGCGATGTAATCCAAGATTGGAATCCATCATCAGACTAGACAAACTAGTTATCAATCCACACGAGCCTTGAATTACATATAGAGGCCATAGAATCTCAACTCCAAATTTGGGCATTTCTTCAAGACTTTGAGAAGTGTCACCGCCTAGCAAAGATCGAACTTCATGAAGTTGATCACTCCAAGGCAATCGAAATAACCAACCCGCATGTGGTATTACACCATTTAGATCAAAAGGTCTCACAACTTTTTAGATTGAATCATAAGGCAATGCGTAATAGAAAGAAAAATAGCTACAAATGGAATGTACCCAATATCCAATGTATGGAAAATATGTTGTCTAATCTTGCTGTAAATGAGTTGTCGGGTCTAGATTCGATTAGGATTAGGTTAGAATCTCGGATGTGGTCACCCCACACGTAACGATAAACACATCAAATATCCTCGAACAAATGTTTCTCCACCCTCAAACATGGCCTCGAAACACCTCCTCAACTACCTCGCAAATACCTCCACGACAACAACAACAATCAACAATGTAATTAAGATTGATTTTAAGGAAAAGATGATTCTCGTGAACCGATTACGACATTTGGTCCATGCGTATGCGTTCCATTCTTGAGGACAATGACCTGGATCACGGATGGCACTTATCCCAAACTGTCACAACAAGAACAAATCCAAAGATCGCAGGATTTAGCGGCATGGGAGAAGACCGATAGAAAAGCAAGAAATGTGATCTTATCTCGGACTTGATAGGACCACCGCTCATCACGTGAGGGCTGTAGATGCATAGCATGGACCAACTCGAACCAACTCTACGACGCAGAGATGCAATGAGCGTAATAAATGCAACAAAGGCATTTTACCAAATGCGATGGGTGAAAGTGAAGTCGCTTCCGAACACATAAAGAAGTTCGAGGCAGACAGCTCGATTGGCATCTTGTGGGATGACGTTGACGAGGCTCAAGCGACCATAGCTTTGCTAAGTTCTCTCGCGGTTATCGTACCTTCAAGACGACACAAAATGGAGTCATAAAACAAGCACAACTTGCAGCCAAAAGGGGCAAGGTTCGATTTCACCACATCGAGTAATTGGGGCTCTCATAGAGGAAGAAGCCATACGTGGTCGTGTCACATCAAATGCTACACCCAAGGTCAAGCTCTTTGTAGTACGAGGCGAGGGAGAGGACGAGGACGCGGACGAGGCCATCCTCCTTACAACAACAGGCCATCTTCATCATCTTCAGCACCAAGGAGGAAAGGAGCCCGCCATTGGTGCCAAGTAGAAGGCCATTACGAAAAGAGTGTCAAGAAAAGAAGAAGAAGAAGAAGCGTGAGCCCGAAGAACCAGCAGCAGCGCCAGTAGCAGCTATTGAACCAGCTCCAGAAGAACCTCCGAAGAAGAAGCAGAGGAAACCCGCAGTAGAAGAGGTTGTGGTGACTCCGGTGCCCGAGGAGCAACCGAAGGTTCTGTCTCAGTTCCTGTCTCTTGTTTAACCCCGATACCCCTACTCACGTCCTTCGTGTTCTAAGTCTGTATTTCGCATGTCTCCAGAAGAAGAAGAAAGAGAAGGCTGCTGCTGAGACTGCCGTGGCAACTCCAACGCCACCAGTTGCAGACCAACAGCAGCCTGTGAAGGTGGTTGTCTTACCTCTTGTTGCTTTTGTCGCTGTATTCATCCATGAGAACTTGATCAACGTTCCCGCCCAAATAGTGCGCCTCATTAACCCTGGGTTCCTTCTCCTCGGCAGAGCTGTAGAGGTTATGGCTATTAGAGCCCTAGTTAGGGCACGTTTGAAGATTATACTTTGATTATTACTTAAGTTAATGTGATATGAATAGGCATCTTAGATTCAGTTTTATAACTACTTTTATATGGTCTTCAAAACATTATCTTGGTTCACTTTTTCAATTCATACACTCTTTGTTCTACGCTTCGTGAAATCCATGTGCCTTCACATGGTATCGTAGTCATACAATCTCTTATGTCAATTTGTAGCATGTTGTTCAAATGCTAGCAAAATGCCCAGGGTACCAGAATTTCTAGGCACTTAATTGAAGATTACCCAGTCTGTAGCCAAAGAAACCCTCATCGGGTACAACAAATTTATAGACTGCACCTAGACATTGCGATGTAATCCAAGATTGGAATCCATCATCGACTAGACAAACTAGTTATCAATCCACACGAGCCTTGAATTACATATATATAGAGGCCATAGAATCTCAACTCCAAATTTGGGCATTTCTTCAAGACTTTGAGAAGTGTCACCGTCTAGCAAAGATCGAACTTCATGAAGTTGATCACTCCAAGGCAATCAGAAATAACCAACCTGCACAGGGTATTACACCATTTAGATCAAAAGGTCTCACAACTTTTTAGATTGAATCATAAGGCAATGCAGAATAGAAAGGAAAAAATAGCTACAAATGGGAATGTACCCAATATCCAATGTATGGAAAATATGTTGTCTAATCTTGCTGTAAATGAGTTGTCGGGTCTAGATTCTGATTAGGATTAGGTTAGAATCTCGGATGTGGTCACCCCACACGTAACGATAAACACATCAAATATCCTCGAACAAATGTTTCTCCACCCTCAAACATGGCCTCGAAACACCTCCTCAACTACCTCGCAAATACCTCCACGACAACAACAACAATCAACAATGTAATTAAGATTGATTTTAAGGAAAAGATGATTCTCGTGAACCGATTACGACATTTGGTCCATGCGTATGCGTTCCATTCTTGAGGACAATGACCTGGATCACGGATGGCACTTATCCCAAACTGTCACAACAAGAACAAATCCAAAGATCGCAGGATTTAGCGGCATGGGAGAAGACCGATAGAAAAGCAAGAAATGTGATCTTATCTCGGACTTGATAGGACCACCGCTCATCACGTGAGGGCTGTAGATGCATAGCATGGACCAACTCGAACCAACTCTACGACGCAGAGATGCAATGAGCGTAATAAATGCAACAAAGGCATTTTACCAAATGCGATGGGTGAAAGTGAAGTCGCTTCCGAACACATAAAGAAGTTCGAGGCAGACAGCTCGATTGGCATCTTGTGGGATGACGTTGACGAGGCTCAAGCGACCATAGCTTTGCTAAGTTCTCTCGCGGTTATCGTACCTTCAAGACGACACAAAATGGAGTCATAAAACAAGCACAACTTGCAGCCAAAAGGGGGCAAGGTTCGGATTTCACCACATCAGAAGTAATTGGGGCTCTCATAGAGGAAGAAGCCACACGTGGTCAGGTTGTCACATCAAATGCTACAGCCCAAGGTCAAGCTCTCTTTGTAGTACGAGGCAGAGGGAGAGGACGAGGACGTGGACGAGGCCATCCTCCTTACAACAACAGGCCATCTTCATCATCTTCAGCACCAAGGAGGAAAGAAGCCTGCCATTGGTGCCAAGTAGAAGGCCATTACGAAAAAGAGTGTCGTAAGAAAAAGGCTGGAGAGCCTAGGAGAGGACTACCACCTTCAACAAATATTGTACAACCGTGGACGACGGACTCTCCTTGGGGTTAGGAATAAGCTGGGTTTGTTTTTTTTCGTAGGTATGGAGTATAAAATAAGACGGAAAGGGAGGAATAAGCACGGACGAAACCCACTCAGAGGACCTCCGGACTTCGCAGGTAACGGACCCTGAAACCCACTCCAGAGGACCTCCGGACTACGCACCGGAGTATCAGGATAAGTCCGGACCCCACTCCGGATCAAAACGGGATAAGTACGCCCAGTAAAGTAACTTAGAAGTTGGAGCGTGAGTTAGACAGGGCGGCGCCACGTGGATGGTACTGAGTGATAGACGGGCATGCAGCAGACCAGGACCGTAGCATTGCCAGTGGCCGTCATAGGTGTATTCACGCCCGGCACGCGGCAACAGAAGGCCGAGTGAGCGGAAGCGAGGCGAGTGAGCCATGCAGCTCGACAGCACGGACGAAGAGCCGCCCGCATGCTTACTTCCGACGGAGAAGCGAGGAGGTCATTCTTCCAAACAACTTCGCGAAGTTTCGCATTCTCTCGCCGACACCCGGCTCTGGCGTTGTCTTTTTATCGCCAGCACCCTTCGGCGATTCGACTTGGCGAGTGAAGCAACCGACACCGCGGCCGAGGAGCGGAAGATTGCGGAACGCCTCAACAGAAGGCCGAGTGAGCGGAAGATGTTGGCGGCCAAGAGGGCCAAGGAGCGGAGGCGTGGGAGCCATGGCGCTTGGTGGAGCGCAACATCGTCATCAAGCGCTACCGGACTTGGGCCGTGGGCCGGAGGAGGCGGAGGAGCTGGTGGAGGAGTGGCACTGGACATTTTCCGCTATTCGACTGACAACATACCCTAGTCCGGAGTATGCGGAAGATGTTGGCGGCCAACAAGGAGGTCCGATCCAAGAACTGGAGGACCCTAGGAGGTCCCGAGGCGGTTTACAACTACCCAAATGGAGGAAGTAGGAGGAGTGAACCCTCAAGGTGAAGGGGAAGGTGGAAGCGGCCGGGCGGCCCTTTTGCGATGGGAACGCAGCGTCCTCCAACGGATGGTCGATGTCGGACCTCCTGAGAGGGTAATGCTCGAAGATTATCGCCCATCGAACATGCTCACCAAGGTGGATCACCTTGGGGATAATCTGCTAGTGTTCCTCCACGACCTCTGGGGAAACGCGCCGATCGCGTGATAATCTTCGCCCGGCCGGGCCAGAAGCTCGTGTCGAGGTGCGAAGCCACCTCCGTCGGCGTTATCGCGTTTTGATTCATGTGGGGGCACGCGAACCTCCGAAGGAGGGTGAAGAAGAACGAGCACTCCGGAAGGGGCCACCGGAGGCGAGGGAAGAGCGCAGGAGGCGGAGGCCCGCCCGGTCCGAGTAAGAGTCCGGGAGGAGGACGACTGAGGGAATTCCACTCCATACGTCTGAGCGGACCTCGCCACCGAGGGAAGTGTGGAAGACATCCCGCTTCCTCCTCCGGTGCCCCCACCGAGGAGGAGGCGGCGGAAGGAGCAACAGGACGAGTTGGCGGTTCCAGCGCAAAGCAACCAATAACAACATGCTGGTCCCGACGGACTCAAGGGAACCAAAGAGGCGGAAGACGGCGCCACCAACACAGACAGATCGCCTGCCTCCGCCAACGGAGTGGCAAGAAGTGGAGGAGGCGGTAAAGGGCGGAGAGGGACGCCCAAGGAGCGGAGGCCAGGGCAGCAGCCCCACCCGAGCTGCCCCTGCCTCCGACCGGGAGAGGCAAAGGCCAGCTCCGGACCTTCACCACCTCCGAGTCCTGGAGGAAAAGGGCGGAGAAGGAGTTAGCCAAGAGGGCCAAGGAAGGTGAGGCTCGGACCAAAGACTGGGACCTAAGGGTCCGATTAGGTCCGAGAGCCCATCTGACTCGCCCGACTGCAGTATGGCGGTCCTTGACGGACCAGGAGATGCCCGCGCCCACAGCGGACTTTCTGGGCATCTCCCCAGCGGCGGCCGTGGAAGAAACGCGGCGAGTTTTAGCTACCGTCATGGACGGTATGCTTTGGGGCCTCTGCGGGACAGCAGAGAAGACCCAAGAAGTAGAGGCCACCCGGAGGAGGATGGTGGAACTTCAAGGGCAGGTGGAGGCGGCCCAGGCGGTTTACAACTACCCAAATGGAGGAAGTAGGAGGAGTGGAACCCTCAAGGTGAAGGGGAAGGTGGAAGCGGCCGGGCGGCCCAGAGGCGGAGGCGGCAGGCGGTCCTCCAACGGATGGGCGATGTCGGACCTCCTAGGCAGGAGGTGTCGAGGTGCGAAGATTATCGCCCATCGAACATGCTCACCAAGGTGGATCACCTTGGGGATAATCTGCTAGTGTTCCTCCACGACCTCTGGGGAAACGCCGATCGCGTGATAATCTTCGCCGGGCCAGAAGCTCGTGTCGAGGTGCGAAGCCACCTCCGTCGGCGTTATCGCCGGTTTTAATTCATGTGTGGGGGCACGCGAACCTCCTGAAGGAGGGTGAAGAGGAACGCGCACTCCGGAAAGGGCTGGCCGCCCTACCGGAGGCAGAAGGAAGGGCGCAGGAGGCGGAGGCCCGTCCAGTCCGGAGCAAGAGGGTCCGGGAGGAGGACGACTGGGAGGGAATTCCAGACTCCATACGTCTGGAGCGGACCCCCTCGCCACCGAGGGAAGTGTGGGAGGACATCCCCGCTTCCCTCCTCCTGGTGCCCCCACCGAGGAGGAGCGAGGAAGGAGCAACAGATGTGAGTTGGCGGTTCCAGCCGGCCAGAACCAATAACAACTGTCCTCGAGACTCAAGGGAACCAAAGAGGCGGAAGACGGCGCCACCAACACGCACCCAGGGGCGCCGTGCCTTGCCTCGCCAACGGAGTGGCAAGAAGTGGAGGAGGCAGCAAAGGGCGGAGAGGGACGCCCAAGGAGCGGAGGCCACTGGCAGCCCCCACCCGAGCTGCCCCTGCCTCCGGACCGGGAGAGGCAAAGGCCAGCTCCGGACCCCTTCACCACCTCCGAGTCCCAGGAGGAAAAGGCGGAGAAGGAGTTAGCCAAGAGGGCCAAGGAAGGTGAGGCTCGGACCAAAGACTCGGGACCTAAGGGTCTGATTAGGTCCGAGAGCCCGACTCGCCCGACTGCAGATGGCGGTCTTGACGGACCAGAGATGCCCGCGCCTACACGGACTTTCTAGGCATCTCCCAAGCGGCCGTGGAAGAAATGCGGCGAGTGTTAGCTACCGTCATGGACGGTATGCTTTGGGGCCTCAAGGAGCAGAGAAGACCCAAGAAGTAGAGGCCACCCGGAGGAGGATGGTGGAACTTCAAGGCGGTGGAGGCGGCCCAGAGGCGGCAGGCGGAGTCCTCGCCGTCGGGAGGCGGAGCGAGAGGTCGGACGGTCCAGAAGACCGGACCAAGATCCTTCACCACCTCCGAGTCCCAGGAGGAAAAGGCGGAGGAGGCGGAGGCCCGCCCGGTCCGAGTAAGAGAGTCCGGGAGGAGGACGACTGGGAGGGAATTCAGGACTCCATACGTCTGAGCGGACCCCTCGCCACCGAGGGAAGTGTGGAAGACATCCCGCTTCCTCCTCCGGTGCCCCCACCGAGGGAAGAGCGCAGGAGGCGGAAGGAGCAACAGATGTGAGTTGGCGGTTCCAGCCGGCCAGAACCAATAACAACTGTCCTCGAGACTCAAGGGAACCAAAGAGGCGGAAGACGGCGCCACCAACACGCACCCAGGGGCGCCGTGCCTTGCCTCGCCAACGGAGTGGCAAGAAGTGGAGGAGGCAGCAAAGGGCGGAGAGGGACGCCCAAGGAGCGGAGGCCACTGGCAGCCCCCACCCGAGCTGCCCCTGCCTCCGGACCGGGAGAGGCAAAGGCCAGCTCCGGACCCCTTCACCACCTCCGAGTCCCAGGAGGAAAAGGCGGAGAAGGAGTTAGCCAAGAGGGCCAAGGAAGGTGAGGCTCGGACCAAAGACTCGGGACCTAAGGGTCTGATTAGGTCCGAGAGCCCGACTCGCCCGACTGCAGATGGCGGTCTTGACGGACCAGAGATGCCCGCGCCTACACGGACTTTCTAGGCATCTCCCAAGCGGCCGTGGAAGAAATGCGGCGAGTGTTAGCTACCGTCATGGACGGTATGCTTTGGGGCCTCAAGGAGCAGAGAAGACCCAAGAAGTAGAGGCCACCCGGAGGAGGATGGTGGAACTTCAAGGCGGTGGAGGCGGCCCAGAGGCGGCAGGCGGAGTCCTCGCCGTCGGGAGGCGGAGCGAGAGGTCCGGACGGTCCAGGAAGACCGGACCAAGATCCTTCACCACCTCCGAGTCCCAGGAGGAAAAGGCGGAGGCGGCGGAGGCCCACGCACGAGCTGAGGACCTCTGCAAACGGAGGGCAGAAGCGCAGAAGGAGGCGGAGGAGGGTCGTAGGCAGGCGGCGAACGCCCGCGACCTGGCCGAGGCGGCTCGGCTAGACCAGCACCAAGCCGGCGAGGCTCAGGTGAAGGCGGTGCGGGAGGCGGAGGCCGCGGCAAAGGTCGACCGGGATCACTACCGACGTGATCAGAACCGGTGGAGAGAAGCGGCGGAGGCAGCAAAGGCGGAGAAGGAAGTGGAGGAGGCGGCGGAGAGGGCCAAGAAGAGATGGAGGCCAAGACCGAAATAGGGGACCCGGTGCAGGAAGTGGAGGAGGAGGGGAGCCGGAGGATGAAGGACACCTGAGCTGCAACTCCAAGATGCGTTGGAGCAACATGGGATTCTCAATGGGAGAATCCAAGACTTCGAGCAGGAGATTGAGCGCCTCCAGCTTCGCCTGAAGACGGAGGAGGATAGGCGGCGATCCAAGGAATTGGACGTCGCCAGGCTGAAGAAGGAGCTGGAGGAAGCCAGGAGTCGGGCGGAGATACTGGCCTGCCTGGAGAAGGAAGTGGCGGACCTCCGGGTAAGGATGAACGGAGGGACGAGAGCGCTGGAGGAGGAGCAGAGGCTGCTTGTCCGATTGCGGGAAGCGAGGGGAGCCACCATGGCCAAGAAGTTGGTGGAGCCGCAACGACGAAGGGAGGAGGAGCACGTCGAGCAGCAGCAAAGGCTGTAGGAGGTGTCGGAGGCCGCCTTGGCGGCATCAAGGGAGTCCGCCCGGCTTCAATTGACAAGCCTAGCGACGGAGACGGGTCAGCAGGCCGGGCAACACGCCCAGCTGCCGAAGCACCTCTAGAGGAGGGAGTACCGGGTGCTCCGGGCCCATGTGGAGGAGGCAATTCAACAAGTCGACTCCGACTTTGCCTACTACCACGCAGAGCTTCTCAAGGCACTGGAGGTGTCGCGCCACCCTCGGCAGGTGGACGGATTTCCAGACGGGTCAGAAGGAGGAGCGAGGGAGGAAGGCCCCGGAGATAGCACGGCCACGGGGACCTTAGGAGCGCTGTTTGACGACGACAGCAGCAGGGGAGGAGGAGGAGCGGACGGAGGAGGAAGGACCGCACCACCCGCGATTTTCCCAAGGATCTTGAGTGAAGTGTGAATGGTGAGAGGTACGGACCAGAGGGACGAGAGACAAACCTGAATGACACGGACGCGAATGAGTCCTTAAACGTTTGGCTACGCCGGGCCCGGTGAATGTTACAGGTAGTTAGTCGTAAAACGAGGAATGTGTGTGTGGGGTTTAAAACGGGCGCTATGTGAGGTGAGAAACGATTGAAACGTGGCCAACGGAGCCTATCATTCTTTTGGGAACGAACCTCCTTACTACAACGACACGGGATTGTGCGCGCCCGACTGACCGTCAGCAAAAGTCGCGCCACAACAACCAAAATCACAAGTACTCTTAGCAGTATATTTGGCTACCTCCAAGAATGACACATGCAGTTGGTACATTGATAGTGGAGCTTGACTCACATTTGTCATACAAGATCCTTCTTTTCATCTTACCCCTTATGAACCAACGTATTCTTTGGGTGATGATAGTGGCCTTCAAGTACAAGGAAGAGGCATTGTCTTTGTTGTCCCGTGAGGGAGGCGAATTTTGAAGTTAGAGGATGTTTACTATGTCCCACAAATGTCAAAGAACTTAGTTCCAGTCAGAGACTTACAATATCAAATGAGTACAACGTTCATTTCTTGGAGACACTGCATGATCCAGACACGATCCTCCTAGTGTGTCATGTCTCGCATTTGTCGACCTTCAATGACCTATACAGATAAATTTGTCCCCAACTGCTACCAACATTGCCAATTTAACTCATTTAAGCAACTGTGCTATGGCACCATAGGTGGCACATGTTAACTCAGCCTAAACAATCATGCTATGGCACCATAGGTGGCACATGTTAACTCACGTAAGTTAGTAACTCTCACCAAAGCAACTGTACTCGTAATCCCTATCTCGCTTGTCTCCTTTGCCGTTCTGTGAATCATGTGTGTATGCCAAGAGTCGTATAGCTGAACGACAACTTAATGTCAAGCTGAAAGCTGTGCGTACATATGGTGGAGGGGAGTTTGTAGCTAGTGCCTTTGCACATCTGTGCAACTCCTAAGGCATAATCATGCAGAGAAGTGTTCCATATTCTCAAGCCCAAAACGGTGTGGCCGAGCGCTGTCATCAATGGCTTGTTGAAGCCGTCGAGCCATGCTGAACATTTTTGACCGTCTCACAAATATTGGGCGTAAGCTATTTCAACGCGACCTACATCAAGAACCGACTTCCAACTTCGTCACATCGGTGTCACTCCTTATGAGGGCTGGACGGTCAGAAACCCAATCAATTGCATCTTCGTATCTTGGGCACTGCATATGCACATATTCCCAAACAACCGTCGAAGCTTGACGACAAGGCCAGCAAGATGCTGTTTGTGGGATATCAAGGAATCAAGGGATATAAGCCGGTGAACCCGAGACTCGTGGTCACGCATTCAAGGAGTGTGATTATTGACGAGCAATTTCTGCTGGACAGCCGAGGGAGAGAAATGGACCATCTGCGTCGAACCAGAGATCCAGCAAGGTTGCAATTCCTTTGGATTCGACCTTGCGAGATGTGAGTGGGAGCGATGATGACCAGCTTGTTTGAGTGGGAGTCCAGGATCATGGGAGCGCACCGCACACACCGCACAAGGGCCGGCCCATTCAGTACCCACTCCACATGCACCTGCACCTCCTTAGATCCCGGACCTCACCAGCCTATACAACCGCACTGCAGCTCACTCACATTTGTCATACAAGATCCTTCTTTTCATCTTACCCCTTGTGAACCAGCTTTATTCTTTGGGTGATGATAGTGGCCTTCAAGTACAAGGAAGAGGCATTGTCTTTGTCCGTGAGGGAGGCGTAATTTTGAAGTTAGAGGATGTTTACTATGTCCCACAAATGTCAAAGAACTTAGTTCCAGTCAGAGACTTACAATATCAAATGAGTACAACGCTCATTTTGTCTGGAGACACTGCATGATCCAGACACGATAGTCCTCCTAGTGTGTCATGTCTCTGCATTTGTCGACCTTTCAATGACCTATACAGGATAGATTTTTCCCCAACGCCTGTTACCAACATTGCCAATTTAACTCAGCCTAAGCAATCTGTGCTATGGCACCATAGGCTGGCACATGTTAACTCACGTAAGTTAGTAACTCTCAGCCAAAGAAACCTGTACTCAGGATCCCTATCTCAGTTGTCTCCTTTGCCGTTCTGTGAATCATGTGTGTATGCCAAGAGTCGTATAGCTGAACGACAACTTAATGTCAAGTCGAAAGTCATGCATATATGGTGGAGGGAGTTTGTAGCTGGTGCCTTTGCACATCTGCAACTCCTAAGGCATAATCATGCGAGAAGTGTTCCATATTCTCAAGCCCAAAACGGTGGCCGAGGCCATCAATGGCTTGTTGAAGCCGCTCGAGCCATGCTGAACATTTTTGACCGTCTCACAAATATTGGGCGTAAGCTATTTCAACGCGACCTACATCAAGAACCGACTTCCAACTGTCATATCGTGTCACTCCTTATGAGGGCTGGACTGGTCGTAAACCCAATCAATTGCATCTTCGTATCTTCGGGGCACCTGCATATGCACATATTCCCAAACAACTTCGTCAGAAGCTTGACGACAAGGCCAGCAAGATGCTGTTTGTGGGATATACTGAAGGAATCAAGGGATATAAGCTGGTGAACCCCGAGACTCAGCGGGTCACGCATTCAAGGAGTGTGATTATTGACGAGCAATTTCTGCTGGACAGCCGCAGAGGGAGAGAAATGGACCATCCTGCAACGTCTGAACCAGCAGATCCAGGCAAGGTTGCAATTCCTTTGGATTCTGACCTTGCAGATGTGAGTGGGAGCGATGATGACCAGCAGTTGTTTGAGTGGGAGTCCGAGGATCATGGGAGCGCACAGCCTGCACACACTGCACAAGGGCCAGTGCCCATTCAGGTACCCACTCCACATGCACAGCCTGCACCCTCCTTAGATCCCTGCACCTCACGTACCAAATTTTATACAACCGCACTGCAGCTCACTCCCTCACATCCGCAGCGGCATGATCCTCATGATCTGGCCAGCACATGAGGGAATGAAGCCTCCTTAGCGCTGCAGCCCGTCGCGTCGCTCCACAAGGCGTGGCACCCCTGGCATGAATCCTACCACCTTGAAGGTGCGACAGACTGGGAGGGACGCGCCTCGCATGCTCAACCCGGCGCACATCGATCACGCGCCTCCTCCTCGCTGTAACCACGCGTGCCCCAAGCCACATCCTTGGAGCCCGCTGCCCTGCTTGTGCACCATCTGTTTCACCGCCCATTTCAAATAATAATTCATTAGTTGGGCCTTTACCAAATTTAGAAAATGAACCTAGTTTAGATGTCAATATTTTAACCGGACATGCCTCTTTAGTCCAAGCTTACATAGCGACCCACGGATCCTATTGAACTGCTACACGTGAAGAGGCTTTGTCTCGGACGACAAGGAGAAGTGGGAGGCAGCTATTCAATCCGAGTATAATAGTTTAATAGAAAATAATACTTGGGAATTAGTTAAGCTTCCTTATGGTAGAAAGCCTATACAATGCAAGTGGGTGTTTTGCATTAAATTGAAAGCGATGGTAGTGTAGAACGCTACAAGGCACGTTTGTGTGCTAAGGGTATAGCCAAGTTCGGTGTTGATTATCATGAAACTTTTTCTGTAGTTAAGTTGCGACTATCGATACTTGTTAGCCTCAGCTTGAGTTAGATTTAGACTCACAACAAATGGATGTTACAATTGCTTTTCTATATGGTAAATTAGAGGAGCTGATTTACATGGAACAACTCAAGTGTTTATAGATCCTAAAACAAAGGACTTAGTTTGTAGACTCTTAAGGTGTATTTATGGACTCAAGCAATCTCCTTTGAAGTGGTATCTTGATATTGATGGTACCCTTATCGAGATTGGCTTTGTTCGTTGTAATTCGATGAGAATGTATATTTCCTATGCAAAGATGGAAAGCTGGTTATTATTGCTTTATATGTGGATGACATCATAATTGCTACGAATAGCCGTGGAGTTATTATCAAAAGTGAAGACCACTCTTAGTTCCAAGTACCAGATGAAGGATATTGGGACTCTTACCTATTGTCTTGGAGTTCAAATTGCTAGGAATAGGGCGTAAGGTACACTTAGTATGTATCAAACCAAATATGTTAAAGAGCTTCTTAATCGTTTCAAGCTTGAGGCAGCTCATCCTGCAGCCACTCCACTTGTATGGACAAGTCTTATCTACTCGAGCCCACCCACGAGGAGGAACGAGAGAGGATGCTTCACACACTTTATAGGAGGCGAGGATGCTTACTCTTCCTGAGTGGCTGGACTCGACCTGATATCACTCATGTTGTTTCTATTGTATCGCAATTCCTTTCTAATCCCGATTTAGCTCATTGGGTTGAGGTAAAACGCATCTATCGTTATGTATCTGGGACCCTGCATGTAGGACTTCAATATAAGCGATCAGGAACAGGAAGACTGTTGCTTGAGGGTTGGTCTGATGCTAATTGGGCAGCTGATCCGTTGACAAGGAAAAGCCTATCTAGCTATTGTTTTACCTTATGTGGTGCTGTAGTTTCATGGACATGTAAGAAGCAACAGAGTGTGTCTCTTAGCTCAATTGAGAGTGAAAATGATTCCTTAACACTTGCTGGTAAGGAAGCTGTAGCTGGAAGGTCCTTAATAGCGGAGATGGATCAAGCACAGGACTCACCTACCTTGTTGCATTGCGACAATATGTCGGCAATAGCTTTAACCAAGACGCCAAGTACCATGCTCGGACTAAGCATATAGGCATTTATCATCATTTTATTAGACAGCTAGTCTCCGAGCATCATGTAACTATTGAATACATCCCAACAGAGGAGAACCCGGCGGATATATTTACAAAGAGTTTATCCAAGGCCAAGCACCGATTTCTCTTACGCTTTAGGCCTTGTGGACTTATCAAATGGTTCTTCTTAAGTGGGAGCTCTTACGCACATACGCTAACTTGCTATACATTTACGTTCTTATCAAGAGTGAACTGGACGTGTTAGCTTGTTAGTCTCATTCATGTTGCTTCAAGCGTGAGTGGGAGTGTAGAGGTTATGGCTATTAGAGCCCTAGTTAGGGCACGTTTGAAGATTATACTTTAATAATTACTTAAGTTACAGTGATGATATGAATAGGCATCTTAGATTCAGTTTTATAACTACTTTTATATGCTCTTCAAAAACATTGTCTTGGTTCACTTTTTTCAATTCATACACTCTTTGTTCTACGCTTCTGTGAAATCCATGTGCCTTCACAAGAGCAAGAAAGAAAAGGCTGAGCAATCAGCTACAAAAAGGTAACGACAAAAAGCGCAAAGTCGAGGTCACAGTTAAGAGACAACACTTTGAGGCGATAAACGGGTCGGAGAGTGTCGAGAAGAAGAAGAAGAAGCAGGCGGACTAATGTTAGACCTGACTCTCCCTCTTTCAGGCCTGGAGGATCCTCTCTTCTGGTGGGATGGAAGGCCTTAATTTTGCTCCCGTCACCTTGTTGGGTAGCCAACAGGATGTATTATTTATGGAAGTGTCTCCGAGACTCGGGGAGGTGTGCCCTGTCTATCTAGGGCGCACAACCGATTTTGTGAAGGCTTCTCATAGCCTAGAGTGGCTCTCCCAGGCAAGAAATGAGGCAGGCTTCCGCCCGCCGAGCGCGAGGTAGGTCTGTTGGGGTGCCAGTCAAGCGTGTGTTGCCATAGTAGCTGAGAATCTCTGTCACCTTACAGCGCCTAACGCCTCCCGGAGAAGGCCGCCGCCCGCGTGAACCCATGCGGAGCCCTATCTCCATCGTGCCCACATTTGTAACCAATCCGGCAGCAGGGCACTTGTGGCTGCCAGCATTGTAAGTTATCAAATTTGCAGGTGTTTGATGAAATGGCAGGTGTAGATGCTATCGAGGGCGCTCATGAGTCACCTGGCACCACTCTTATGATCTGACCGACAGTTTTTCCACGTGCTACGCCTGCCTCCAAGGTGGTTGGTGTAGCATAGTGCTTCCTAGCTCTTCATAAAAGATGAAGTTGAGCTTTCTGTCTCTTCAAAAAGGCGAAGTTGAGCTTTCTGGCTCGGCCTGCCACACAGACAGAGAAAGGCAAAGTTGAGCCGTATTTGACCCAGGTACCATATATAGCTCTCTTAATGAATGGGATGTAAATGAATGAATTAAGGAGGCAGAGCCTAAACGTGAGGAGCTTTGAAATTATTGGTTCCCCGAGCCTGTTGCATTCCGATTGGAGGATTAGGAAGGGGCAAAAGCGGCAAGCAGGAAGCCCGGGCGCAAGGCGAGCATGGCTGCAGATGAGATATTTCGATGCGTGGAAAGCGAGGATCAGATACACGCAGGAAAGTGCACACTGCGCAGGCTCGTCAGCGAGCGGACTGGTACAAATAGCGGGCCGTTGGGCACTGCATTCCAACGATTTCATCCAGCAATTTCAGCGCTTCCCGGGTCTCCGAGTCGTCGTGCGGATCGAGCCATGGCAGCATCCCAGCTCCTGTTCCTGGCCGTGGCCATGGCGGCAGCAGCCCTGGTTGCAGGCGACGCGGAAGTGGTGGTGGATTTCTGCGTGACGGACCCGGCGCCCGGCAACTCCATCCGACCCACCGGAAGCCCCTGCAAGGCTCTGGCCGACGTCAAGTCCTCCGACTTCAAGTTCACGCTGGTGCCGGGCGCCCCGGCGCCGCCTCAACTTCGGCGTCGCGGTGGGCTTCGCCGACCAGTGGGGCGGGCTCAACGGCCTGCAGGTTGCCATCGCGAGGCTGGATTTCGGAAAGGGCGGCCAGATCCTCCCCACCACCACCCGCGCGCCACCGAGATCTTCTACGTGGTGAAGGGCAAGGTGCTGAACGGCTTCATCGACTCCGCCGGCACCCTGTACGAGGAGGTGTTGAGCGCGGGCCAGGCCTTCGTCTTCCCAGAGGCCTCATCCACTACCAGCAGAACGTGGGCAAGGGCCCCGCCTACGGCATCTCCTCCTTCAACAGCCAGAGCCCCGGCCTGCAGCTCACATTCAACGCCGTCCTCGAATCCAACCCCTCATTTCCTCCAAGGATCTCGCCCAAACTCTCAACGTCAAGAAGAGCGAGGTCGACTCCTGCGCAAGGCCTTTGGAGCCTAATCGTTCAGCACCTGTCCGCCTCCGGATCCGGAGCTTCCTCGTTCAGGTCCCCTAGTGTGTCCCCAGTTGTTCCCAGTCCTAGTCCAATCCGGTGACACCAGTGATAGGGATATGTAAGCAAGCGCACCGATTAATGCTCGCTGCGGATTTGATCTTTTGCTTTTCCTTGGGGAGACAGTCACGGCCCAGGCCTGGCTGTGCCAGTGGTAGCCATCTCCTCAACGTTTTACATTTTATCACATGACCTTGTGTGAGCACACGTCCCTCTCGGCAACCCAGTGCCGTACACTCTACGCCCATGAGTTTACTCGTAAACCCTTGGCCTGCATGTGTGCTTTGTGGTGCTAGGTGCGCAAGCTAGTGTTCCATCGTTGTTCAGCAGACGACTGAATCAGGAACAGTGTTCTCGAAACCGGAAGAACAGCAGCCGCATACGCCCGCACCATGGTTCCGGATATGGAACAAGGGTTGAGAGATGCAGGTTTTGCGATAAAGAACTTCAGCTACGTCCGAATATCGGAAGGACAACGTACCCACAGCTCCCCACGTGCGCCATGTCTCCGAGTCCCGAACAATATTCGCAAGATCCGTTTTGGTCTTGCACGGTGCCCCGACGCCATCCTTCAGACAATCCCGTTTGGAAGGGGCTTCCTTGGTCAGGAACCAGACCTGTTCGCCCATAATATGGTTTAAAGCCTTTTTGACTCATAATATGTTCTGCGCCTCTCCCCAAGGTGGCTCCTGCAGCAAAGTGCACTTTGCCTCGGCTCACAAGGCACATTTGAGCTGTATGTCACAACTGCATTGAAGGCTGTCAATATTAAAATATTGAAGGCTGTCAATATTAAAATGATGTACGCAGGCGGGATGTAGGTATCAGGGAGGCAGATATGCCTGCAATGCATGTCAGTGGCCGCAGATTGGTGAACTTGTTGGTTAGCCCTGAAAGCTGCAAGCAGAACAAGGAGAAGGTATGTGGGCAAGGGCCCCGCCTACGTGGCCAGAACTTGGGCGGGCCCCTTGCCCAGCCAGATTGAATAAAAGTCTTCTCAGCTTATCTGCATACTCAAAGGCCCCAGCAAAGCTGCAATTGCAAGCAGGAAGCACGGGCGCAAAGCGAGCATGGCTGCATATGAGATATTTTGTTGCGTGGAAAGCGAGAGTCCGATACACGTAGGGAAAGTCCTCTTCAAAGCGGCGGTTACCCCTTGCAAGCAGGAAGCCCGGGCGCAAAGCCAGCATGGCGGCCCATGGGATTACATGATTTGATGCGTGGAATTTGAAATCATGGGTCAGATACATGGAGGGTCGAGACTCAAAGTATTGGAATAAGAGCTTGCCCCTGCTGCATTGCATGCACTTGGTAGTTGGTGCTTGCTTTGAGATTTTAGAGGAGGAGGTTGAGGTGGAAATGAAGGAAGCTGTTAACGTGTCCATGGGCAAAGAAGTTAGTCAGCACGATATGTTTACCATTCCACTTTCCTTTACGTCAACTCCACGAGAATCCCCCACATAGGCCAGCTGCTTCTCCTTCTTATTAGTGAAGGTTATGAACAGGTGTCTATTGTTTGAGACATGGGTTGTGGCCCCAGAATCCATAAATCATAGTGGTTTCTTAATGATGTAAGCAGACAATAAGAACAGTGGAGCCACTCTTGTAAATAGGCTGTGAGGATGAAGCACCCTTAGAGGCAACATGAGCAGTAGGTTTGAAATCCTTCCTAGGTTCACCAGTTCTTTTTGCAACAGTCTCTCTCCCATTGTCTAGTAATCTGACACCAGTTGCAGGTACCTTCGCATTTGGCAACAGTGGGAGTAGCAGAAGATGGATTTTTCTTTTTCTTCCCCTTCTCTCTCCCTATCCAAATGCTTTTCCCGAATTGATGCAACTAGAACCTTCTCTGTGTGCCCCCTTGCGATGCTACTAGATTGAGTTCGACTCTACTCCTTTTGAAGAATGGCTCCAATTAGCTCATTGAGGGTAAGAGTTGGTGTACTTCCTGATTGCACTACAGAAACATATGTCAGCAAGGAAGAATTCTGATTGGAAACAAATTGCTGGTAGAAAGAAGGAAGACTGGAAAGAAGTTGAGCAACGACTTCAATTTCCTATAGCTTACTGCCTAACATGGTAAGCTTAGCCTTAAAACATTGAAATGTGCTTATATGAGTGCCGATGTTGACCCCTTCTTCCATTTCTAGCAATAACCAAGGTTAGAATGTTGTGAACTTCTTTCATTTCTAGCAGTAACCAAGGTTAGAATGTTGTGAACTTGATATGTGTCTTCAAATGTGTCCATACATCTGCCGCTATTGGGAGAAACTCAACCTCGAAATAATAGCCTCATCCAATCCAGACAGTAAGATGGCAAATGCAACTTTATTGCCCTTATTAAATTTGGCAATATCATCAAGTAAAGCTCTGGTCTAGGTCTTGAGATAGAGCCATCAACAAATTCTCACATGTCTCTAGCATTAAGGAATGCCTTCATTCTAGCTCTCCAGCTCTCGTAACTGGTAGCCTCATGACTGGCAGGCTTGCCATCAAACCTGTCTTTCACCTTGAACTCCCCTCCATAAGTATGATCAGCAAAGGTAGCCATGCTAGCACGCACTTGAGGAATAGGAGGAGAGAAGGAGGGAAATTGCTGAGCTAGAGATGTTAGAAAATCAACATCAATGTCCTCGTCTTCATCTATGTCACTATTATGTAGCCACCAAAATTGCGGCATGGGAATGAGGATAGATGGAGTAGGAGAATGGCTGAAAAGTGCAGGAGAAGGATGTTGTTGTGACTAGCTAGATGTACAGGAATACTAGCTAATGTACTCTTGAAGAGGTACTAATTAACACCACTTCATTTCCTTTTTAGGGTTACGAGAAAAAAAAAACTTAAGGATATTAAAAAGGCCAGCTGGAAACTAAAGTTATAACACATTTCCACATGGCAATCATCATGGCATATAGCATGGATCATCTGCCATATTAGCAATTGCCAAAAGGGTTCTTCATATTCTTGGTCATCATTTGTATTGCCACATCAAGGCTTGTGCAAGACCGTTTCTCCAATACCTGCTCAAGGCCTGCTGAATGTTTGCTCAAGGCTTCTGAAGGTCTACTGAAGGTTGCTGAATGTATGCTCAAGGGTGCCGAAGGTCGCTGACGGTATGTTCAAGGTTGCTCAAAGTTTGCACATAGATGCTGCAAAGGCTTACAAGTCTCATACTTTGTGGCTTGAGGTTCACAAGACGGGTGCTTGCGTTCAAGCACCAATGTTCCCACAGCCCTAAAACACAAAAATATGTATATCGTATGCAAAAAGATCCATGACACACACCTGCCAACGACATGGATACACGGGGCAGCCCCCGGCCGATGTCGTTAAGTGTATGACGACATGCGGAGGGAGAACTTAGGTCACCTTCGATAAAAACCCCTGGTGTTACGGTGACGTTCGGTATTCCATAGTTAGCCGCCCGAGGCTCCGACATGACGTTTGAAGCACGTGATTCATGAAACAGGTCGTTTCTGCTTCTCTGGGGTGTGAATACTACTGACGGGCCCCAAAGTTGCAAGAGGAATCCCGGGCGCAAAACGAGCATGGCGGCCGATATATGCGATAAGGTATAGTTTGATGCGATGATACTTTGAATCTATCCGCTCGAAAGTGCACACTGCACACTGGAGTGCAGTGCTATGGCGTATCGATCTCGTCACGAAGGAAGAAGTTATACTTTTTTTGTGATGTGAGTGGAGCACCAGCTAGTTCGGTGCGGGCCAGCTGGTGCTCCACCTCTGCACTTGCAAGCTGATCACCAAGCTGATCGATTGGTGGATCGGGCGGGGCTCCGCCTGATTAGGTATAGCAACCGATCGATCGCTGGGCAGATCGATCTCCGCAACAATTAGACAGTCACGGGCAGGGCAAGGGATCGCCGCGATGGCCGGGTTCGCCGTGCTGGAGCTCGAGCTTGGTGAATCGGGCCAGCTGATGCTCCACCTCACCATGGCCATCAGAAAAACAAAACGCATAACAATTTCCTTCGTGACGAGATGGGTACGCCATACAGTGCAAAGGCTCTCTCACAGTGCGAAGGCTCGTGAGCGAGCGAACTGTTGCAAATACCGGGCCGAGGGTCCCTGCATTCCAGGCCTTCAGCAATTTCATCGCTTCCCGACTCCGAATCGTCTCAGTCCCAAATCGACGCCCGCGCCTCGTCGTCTGGATCGAGCCATGGTCGCATCCCAGCTCCTGTTCCTGGCCGTGGCCATGACGGCAGCGGCCACGGTTGCAGGCGACGCGGAAGTGGTCGTGGATTTCTGCGTCAGGGCCTTGGCGCCCATCAATTCGATCCGACCCACCGGAGGCGCCTGCAAGGATCTGGCTAACGTCACGTCCGCCGACTTCAAGCACACGCTGGCGCCCAGCGCCCCGGCCGGCCGCTCCAACGTGGGCGTGGCTGTGGGCTTCGCCGACCAGTGGCCCGGAATCAACGGCCTGCAGATCGCCATCTCCAGGCTAAACTTCGGAGTGAACGGCCAGGTGGGTTTCCATCACCACCCGCGCGCCACCGAGGTCTTCTACGTGGTGGAGGGCCAGGTGTTGTGCGGCTTCATCGACAGCGCCGGCACCCTGTACGAGGAGGCGGTGGGCGCAGGCCAGGCCTGTGTCTTCCCCAGAGGCCTCATCCACTACCAGTGGAACGAGGGAAAGGGCTCCGCCTCCGGCATCGCCTCCTTCAACAGCCAGGACCCCGGGCTGCAGCCCACGTTCAGCGCCGTCCTGGGATCCAAGCTCCTCGTTTCCTTCAAGCTTCTCGCCCAAGATCTAAATGTGAAGACGAGCGTAGTTGACTCCCTGCGTAAGGCCTTGAGATCTTAATCAGCCTCTTCCTCCTTGGGAGCTTCCTCATTCGCCATTTCAGGTCGTCGATGTCTCGCAGCTAGTTGTTCCTAGTCATAGTCGAGTAACATAGTTATGCAAGCTAGCGCACCAATGAATGCTCGCGAGCGCTGCTTTCGTTTGCTTTTTCCGTGAGGAGACAGGCACGGCCTGGCTTTTGTAGCCATCTCTCCAAATTTTGCATTTCCCACGATTTCGCATTCTTGTGCTCGTACCTCTCCTCCCAGCAGCCCGAGCCCACAATTTACGCCCATCAGTTACCTACTCACAACTGCACGTCAGTAGACCCCTACCGCCCCCAACGCACATGAGAGGATCGGCACTCGATAACATCAAAGTCGTGCACATATTTAGTTTCAGAATCACACACCATCCATACCTTCAACCCCCAGCGGACTGGCTTGTTTGCAATATATGGCATAATTTTGCAAGGCCTATTTCTACATGGAATCATAGCCTCATCTACCTGGAGTTGGTTTCTCAATGACACTGAAGAGTAGATACATTACATGGATGCACAAGACAGTGATGCAGAGGAAACAGGAGACGCATGTAAGGAATGCGAATGCACTGTCACGAGAGCATCCTGGCACATTACATGGATGCACAAGCCAGTGATGCAGAGGAAACAGGAGACGCATGTAAGGAATGCGAATGCACTGTCACGAAAGCATCCTGGCTTGCCTGAATTTCAGGGCCTCCAGCGTCTTGATCCAGGAGACAGTCAGGGATGCCGGCTGACTGGAGCCAGAGTCTGTGCAGCTCTTTCACTACTTCTTTCATAGTTGGTCTGTCCTTGGGAGAGGAGCTTAAACAGTGGACAGCCAGCTTACCCATGCTGGAGATAGACGCCTTCCCAGAAGTAGACTGGTATGTTGAGGAAAGCGCAGGGTCCAAAATGAGGGGCATCTCTCGGTTTACAATGAGGGGAATTGCCATGTTCACCAGGCTGGCCTCCTCAACACCCCTGCGAAAGTCCACCGGCGCTTGCGCAGACAGAAGCTCCAGCAGCACCACCCCAAAGCTGTAGACATCGCTTTTACAAGTGAACTGGAAGGTCTGGTAGTACTGCGGGTCGATGTATCCGGGGGTGCCCTGCACGGCGATGGTGGACACATGTGTGGCCTCCAGAGGAGCCAGCTTGGAGATCCCGAAGTCCGCAACCTTGGCATTCAGGTTGTCATCCAGCAGAATGTTGGAGGACTTCACATCCCGGTGGAAGATAGGAGGGTTGGCAGCAGAGTGCAGGTACGCTAGGGCATCCGCTGTCTGGAGGGCCACCTGCAGCCTCTGCGGCCAGCTGAGCCCGGTGCCTCTCTCCCCTCGGAGATGCTCCCGAAGCGTCCCGTTGGAGACGTACTCGAACACCAGCACCGCAGCCTTCTTCTCCAGGCAGCATCCCAGGAGCCTCACCAGGTTGCGGTGATTCACCTTGGAGAGGATGAGGACCTCGTTCAGGAATTGGTCCTTCCCCCTGTCATTCTCCGCGCGCTTGCATTTCTTCACAGCCACGGTTGTGCCATCACTCAGCCTGCCTGCGTACACTGTGCCGAAAGCGCCCTCCCCGATCTGGCAATCCTGTGAAAAATTTGATGTGGCCCTTTGCAGGTTCCGGAGCGGCATCAAGGTGGCCTTGTCCTTGTCCTGCATCGCCGCAATCAACTCCGCGTCTTGGACATGTCTGCGGCTGTAGATTCTCCAGCGCCACCCTACTAGACAGCAAGTTGCCAAGCATGCGAGCATGGACACATCGACCATGGCAAATATCATAATCCATGTCATCCCTTTCTTTCTTCTTGTGCTGGGAATTGGCCATGGCGCACTCTCTGCAAGCCACACCAGTGTCAGATTCGTCGGGAAGAATGCGTGCGAATTGCAGGGACTGTCATACTTCACAGGCAGTCATGACTCACCAGTTTTTTGAGGTATACCTGGGGCAGAGCCATCACAAGGTGGTAAAGGGACACCACACAGTCCTGGATTGCCGGCAAACCACTCCGGCTTCTGAAGTGCTTCTGGCAGCGCCGGCAGGGGGCCAGACAAATTGTTGCTGGAAAGGTTGAGATACGTCAGCTTCTTCAGCTTTGTCAAGCCGGCAGGAACTTGGCCCTGCAGCTGATTGTTGGACAGATCCAACCAACGCAGTAAGGGCATGTACGTCATGTTGTAAGCGCCAGGGATATCCCCTTCCAGCTTGTTGTTGCTCAGATCCAGCGTATGCAAAAGAGGCAACATCTTTCCGCTGGGAAGGGCTCCTGTGAGATTGGTGGCCCCTAATCTTAGCTCCTCCAAGGTGCTACCATACTTCTGGAAGATGAAACGCAGGGTGCCTTCGTCTGCCCCGCTGCTGCGAGGCCTTGCATTGTAGCCCAGATCAAGGACACTGATATTTGTGAAGTTGCTGGAACGGATCATTGCTACGGCCCCTGTGAGATTGTTGTGCCCTAACCGCAGCTCCGTGATGTCTCCAGCAAACTGTTGCGTCGACACATCTCCGCTCAAATTGTTTTGTTGCAGGCACAGCTGCCGCAGCAGGGGCATGGACCTGTTGCTGAACCACATGGGAATGGGGCCATCTATTTGGTTATTGCTCAGATCCAGGGTGTTGAGCACACTCATTTGCCCGCTAAGCCCGTACTTCCCCACCTCAGGGATGCGTCCTGTAAGCAAATTGTGGCTCAGATTCAGCGTAGTCATGGACGCACTGGGCTGTAGCAGCTCGCCAGGAATGCCACCGGTAAGCCGATTTGCCGACAAATCTATCATCTCAGAACGATTGCTCCATAGCCCTTGAGGAATCTCTCCCACTAACTGGTTTCCGGATATATCTAACGACGCCAGAGACTTCAATCCTGTGCAGTCGGGGATCCTGCCGCTAAGATTGTTGTGAGACAGAGAGAGGTGTTGCATGCCCACAAGGCTGTCCAAATCCGGAATAGTGCCCGCAAGCCCGTTACTGGAGAGGTTGAGTTCCATCAAATTTCTCAGACCCGCCAGCTTGGGAATGTTGCCGGTAAGGCGGTTGTTTGACAGCTCCAAGCCTCGAAGCTCTGAAAGAGCCTGCAGATCAGGAATCGTACCTGTGAGCTCGCTGGATCCCAACGCCAAGGCCTGCAGGCTCGAGAGCACGCCGATGCCGCTGGGAATGCTCCCGGTCAGAGGGTTGCTAGAAAGATCAAGGTAAGACAGATTCTTCATCATAACTCCAAAGTTCGCAGGCATAGGACCGGAAAAATTGTTCCTGGCCAAGTCCAAGCCGCGGAGGCTTTCGAGAGAAGCGAGAATGGGAAGAGTAGCCTGCAAAGTGCCTATCAAAGTAGGCCCGTTGTAGCTGCTAAGCAGATTGATATACTGCACGTCACCACTGAGGTTAGAGTCCTTGGACAGTCCTGGTGTGCAGGTTACTCCAGCCCACCAGCATGGATTGTCATCGCTCTCCTCCCAGTTGCTTAGCCTTCCTACTTCATCCCGTACCTGGCTTTTAAATCTGAGCAGCTGCTTGCCATCCATGGACAGAGCGTCAACCTTCCGGCTGACAACCAAGATGAAAACAAGCACCATCAGGCATTCCTTCCTTGCTAAACACAAACTAACCATGTCTTCTCCTTTCCTACAACATAACGCTGAGCACAAAGCCATAACGCTGGGCCATTTCACGTCTGAGCAATCAACTACTGGCCGTCACAACGTTGAGACGATTCGAGCGTGTGAAAATCCCGCCAGAAGGGGTTCATTTTCCTATGATTAGGTGAGCAGTAGCAGAATAATTTCGTCTCAGACACCGCGTTTATTGTTAATATTCACCCACTGGGAGCCTAGACATAAAGCGCAGTTCGGGACAAGAATTTCGGCTAACTCGTAAACCAATGGCAGATAGAAATGAAAGTTTCAGATCTGCCTGTTCTAAAAATACATGGCCCACGGGCAATAAGTGTGGTGCGAAAGCCAAAACTTCACATGACCCCATGCAAAGTGATGCTGCACAGCGTAGTGATAACGTAATCCACCCTCGAAAATGTCAGCCGCTTATGGGAAGTCCCCACAGGAGCATGACCCAGCCTTGAAGTGATGGACACGGTGCGCATCTCGGACGATGATCTCCCGCCTTTCCATCTTAGAGATAACCTTGCTGCCACTATGGCAGTCACTGCACATTCTTAGATCCTTAATCACTAGCAAGCTAGTGCCTTCTGGTGTGTTGAGAAGGCCAAAAGCTATGGCTAGATTTTCGGCGTGGCCGCAGAGCGCATCTTCCTTCTCCCTGTTGGAAATGGGCTTCCGCACCAAATATGTGTGGGGTACATGGCCCTCCTCCTTCATTCGCACACTTAAACTCCTTAACTTATTGTAAAGCCCAGCCCTGTGAGCCAGCTCTGTTGGACTTGTGCTGCTCGGTTCCCTCCATGAAAAGCTCCTGTCACCTACAATGAACTTGTGCACCTTGTCATTCACTTCGATCAGGGCTGTTGCAGGCTGCTTCTGAGCGCCTGCGGATCTTCGCAACCTTTCTATCTCATCGGTTTCCGCTGACATGCCAGCATCAGAATAAATGTTTGACATTAGCACATAAGCAGCACCCCTATGGGGATCCAGTTGGATGAGACGATCAAAACATCGCTTTCCTTGATCCACACTCCTGTATGCCTGGCATGCAGTTAGCAGAGACATCCATCCCACACCGTCTGGTTTCATTGGCATGGTTTGCAAAAGCTTTTCTGCCTCATCCACACAACCTGACCGTCCTAACAGATCAACCATGCAGTTATAGTGATCGATTGATGGAGTGATACCATGCTCAGTTTCCATCATTTGAAAGTAATGCTGACCCTCTTTCACTAGGGCAACATGGCTGCACGCAGTAAGCAGGCAGACATAGGTTGTGGCATCAGGCTCAACTCCCTGTCGGAGCATCTCTTCGAAACACTGCACAGCCAGTCTTCCCTTGTTATGCTGGCCATAGCAATTGATCATTGCAGTCCATGCGACCACATTCCGGTTAGGCAACGTATCAAATACAACGAGGGCGTCTTCCAACCTCCCACATCCGGTGTACATATTCATAAGTGAACTCCCAACATGCAGATCAGTGTGAAGCCCCCTTTTCAAAACGAGGGCATGTACTCTCTTGCCTTCCTGTAAGGCTCCGATGCTACCACATACGCTCAATATGGTAACAAGTGTCACTGTGTCTGGTCTGACACCCTCTTGTTGCATCCTGTGAAATAGTTCAAGGGCTTCCTGACCAGCCCCATGCCGTGTGTACCCTGCAATCATCGCAGTCCATGCCACGACATTCTTGGCTGCCAGCCCTTCGAATACTTTCTCTGCCTCCTCAAGGCATCCACAATCAATGTACATGTTAATGAGTGTGGTGGCAACGACCACATCTCTATCAAGTCCTCGCTTGACAATTTGAGCATGGACTCTCTTGCCTTCCAATATGGCTCCAGCACTGCCACATGCTCTTAAAATGCTGCCTAGTGTAATGCTATCTGGTGTTATCCCGTCCAGTTGCATTCTGCTGTAGAGCTCGAGGGCTTCAACACCCAGACCACGCTGAACATACCCTCCAATAATTGTTGTCCAAGTCACAACATTTCTGGTTGGCAATGTCTCAAAGACTCTGCGTGCCATATCCAGATTTCCGCAGTCAGCATACATAGCCATGAGAGAATTACCAATGAAGACATCTGCCTCAAGACCCTCTTTCAAAATCTGACCATGGATCTTTTCGCCCTCCTGTATGGCGCCTATGCTTCCACAGGCTTTCAAAGCACTTAAGTATGTAAGCTTGTTTGGTATCACACCTTCCTCCTGCATCCTAACGTAAAGTCGGAGGCCCTCCTGACCTAGTCCATGCTGTGCATATCCTAAAATCATGGATGTCCAGGTAACCACATTTTTCGTGCGCAACCTATCAAAAAGGCTGCGAGCATCGTCCAACTTTCCAAATTTGCTGTACATGTTGACAAGTGCATTGCCAACAAACTGGTTGGATTCAAATCCACTATCCATCGCATCAGAATGCACCACCTTGCCAGAGGTCAAATCATCGGCACTGGTGCATGCTTTGAGGGCAGCCACGTACACATAGTTGTTAGGTTTCACACTTGATTCTCGCATCTGCATATAGAACTGGACAGCCTTTTCAGCTTGTCCCTGCTCAGCATGTGCTGAAATAATAGACGCCCACCCAAACTCGTCCGGTGCAGACAGCCGGCTAAACACCTGGCTTGCTTCCAACAGACTGCCCTGAGCAGCATACATCCGGATGATGTGATTCCCCACACAGGTATTACATTCTTGCCCACTTCTGACAGCAAGAGCATGTAAACGCCTGCCGAGGCCAAAGTTTTTCCTCCCAACGCATTCTGAGAGGAGGCGCTGAAACATGTCTGAAGGTACCGATACTCCTCGCTGCTCCATGAGGTCAAGCACCCCGAATGCCTCCTCGAGCTGACCATTGTCACAGAGCTTGCTCCAGGCTTCAGAACTTAAAGCCCCTTCAGTGGCTACCCTGCAAGCACCGTGCATAACAAACAGACTGTTCAGCAAAGACCTCCAGCCACTCCAAACCTAAACCAGCAGCCAGCCTTCCCACAATGAGCAGGTTAAAAAGGAAGCACCTTACAGCGCCGTCAACCCCGCAATCCGCAGCAGGAGCTAAGCCACCGCGGTAGGACGCTCTGGTGGCACCAGCAGCTCGTGCTTCCCGTAACGCTGCAACCTTGGCTTTCACCCAAGCAGGGTTGGACCAGCCGTCGATCCACAAGCCCTCCCTTGTTGCGCTGTGCACGAAGTCCGGGTACTTGACGTTCCTCTGTGGTGATCACTTATGGTCAACTGCACACTGTGGAACAAGCAGCGCCTAAACAGGCCTCAAAGTCTTGCTAAGCATGGCAACGTCAGGAAACTCACAGGGCTGGTCTACAAGAGGGCAGCAGACTTGTACCTTGCTGCACCTGTGGTCCCACCACTGGGAAGGATCCTCCAGGAACTTTCTCCACAATGCCTTCCGTGCTGCTATAGGCCTGTCTTCATCTGCAGGCAAGGAGCTACAACTTCAGCAGGGAGCAACAACTTCAAAATTGCTTAATTCTCACAGCCGCAACTTGAGCGAGCAGCTGAGCAAAGCCGACACTCACCCCGGCCACGTCCAGGCTTCCAGCGCTTCGGTGGACACTCCTGGTTCGATAAACACCTGTGCCATCCTTGTCGAGGAACTAGTCTGCCGACGTTGCCACTGATCCTCATCGCCTCCAAGCGCCTTGGCAGGGCATGGATGCAACATACAAGGCCAGCAATCTAATCTGGTTCCAAGCCTGCTCCCTCACGCAGCTGATAACTTGAGCAAGGTTTTGGCGGCGCTCCACCGCTGTATTCGGGATAATTCGCGTTTCACGATACACGGTTCGCTGCGTTTGGCACGTGCTTGGAGGGAACAAGCGGCTTCCAGTATGCCGAGTTCCAACTTGAGGTGAAACGTTTTTGAAAAATAATCCGTTGAGTTACGACACTGCTCAAAAGTTCAAACAGGATGGATGCACCAGAGTGACCAGACCCCCATTCCTCTGGCCAATTCTTTTGGGAATCTTGGAACACGACTTCCAGCATTGGCAGCTGGAGCCTGCCATTCGCTGCACATGGAAAACTTAGGGAAAGTGGAGGGTAGCATTTCATGCTTCAAAAGTTCTCAACCAAAATTGCCTTGAACCTTTTCAGTTGGAGACTCTTAGCAGCCTTCTGGACACTTTAGGCTGCTTCTCTCCCGTCGGAGGTTCTACAGATTCAACTGAACTACGAACTTGGACAGTACTTCCAACAGGGGTACTTAACAGCTTGAATGCACACCTGCCATATTTGAACAGGGAAACGTGTCAAACACCGACATCAATTCGGTCGGAAGAGATGGAACGATCTGCAGGAGTAGAACCGCACGCCGTCGTAACTGAGACTCCATCTATCGTCGCGAATGTTGTATCCCAGCAAGTGCGGGCACAAACGCAATTCATGGTCGAGCTGTTTGGCTATGGCAACAGTGACGTACATTGTATCACCGAACAAGATTGCTGTGATCCTCAGCTTCAACCAACGCCGATACTTGGCAGATTCCAGGACCATTTCCTGAAATATCGTAGGCAGAAACGATACCTTCCGCCAGATATATGGGCTCCTTTCCAGCTCCCAAACCCCAAAATCCACCTTCAGCTGCTCGTGGTCTTGTTCAAGGCAAAAAATTCTCCCCTACCACGCAAAGCCATGGCAGCTAACCCTGCGTATCCCCATCCTTCTCGTCTTCATCTATGTTAAAGCTTTCGATACCCCGGTTCCAATTCCAAATAACCCGACCACTTTCGAGACATTGCATGTTCAAATAGTTGTTCAGCTGCGTTAACAGTCCAGCATTGCACAAAACATACTGAGGCCATTAGCTTGGGTCATCGTCGTAGCCTAACCCGTCGGAAAGGCAGCGTGGCTGTTGAGTCAGTGCCGTGGCTTTCCAGCAATTATCCTTGGACTGTAGATGCTTACAGTTGGTTCATTTTTCCGCATACACAAAACAATGACGGTGAAATGTCCGTCTACGTCCACCTCAAGCTGATCTCTCCAGCAGCTTCGGTTGTAAGTCTCAACTACATTTTTTGTTGGTGGATCTGGGGGGCTGGGAAGATATGGTGGCTGGGTAGTGGCTGGGCAATTCTGGTGCCTGTGTAGTTGTGGAATTCATGTGGAGGCAGGCTTTGATGTCTCGCCTTATTCAAAAGCCTGCTGCCATTCCTCCCTCTAGTAGGACACAGGCTGTGCTGCCTCGGCCGCCATTCCTCCCTCTAGCAAAAGGGCTGAGCCGCGCTGCCTGCCGCGTTCATTTGCTTCGCCACCCCTACCGCCCGTCTGTTCCTCCCCGCAGGGCAAAGAAGCTGTTGAAAACGATGTGTAAATACCATACTACCATATGTAAAAGCTCCCAGAATATGTAGGTAGTCCACACTTTTGAATAAGAGGGGGGATGAACCATCTCCCAAAGCACACCTCGGACGAACCCATCTTCCAGAATTGGCGTTCCGACAATCTGGGGCCTCAGGGAGGCTCGGGCTGCGCTTGGAGAAACATCAAAGTACTTTTCGTTTCCTGAGGTCCTGAATCGGTTTACAAAGTGAATGTCATCATGTCAAACACACAATTTGTCTAATTTGTATGCTCACGATAAGAAGATGCAGGAAGGGAATCGGGCAATTGGTCCCAAAGCATGGACTCCTGTTCACTTCAGCCTGAGTCACAAGATTTAACAAAGCCCAGTTGTGAGTTGTTGCCGCAAATACACAAACACACAACAGACTGTAACAAGACCAACCTAAACCACACAGTTCAGACAAGGGACTTATTCGCAGGATCAAGTCTCAGGTTTGCAGAAGAGGTTCTCATCAAGTGGCAGGTGAAGGTCAAAGATTCGAAAATGCCACTAGTGCATACCAGGCCTTTGGGACACTCTATCCACCACTGACCTAAATGACTCCAGGGCACCTTCAAGAGGCTCTGACATCCAACACGTACCAAGCAACTATCGCGGGATGTGTATTGAATGCAGACCCCAAGCGTCCGCCTTTCTCCCCAAAACTTAATCTCCCCCGCTAATTTCCTAGAAGCATGCGACACACAGAATCCACTCCACAACACACAGGCAGCAAATCGTGTGAACAAACCGTTGCGTAAAGAAGACATGTGCGACTTATCATACTTCTCACTGCGCACTACCAGCACAGAGAAACCTGGCAAAGTTGCTACCATACAAATGGTCTCCATGTAGGAAGAGCGCGAAAGCGGCGCAGCTCGCTGTCTCCCTCTGAAACGAGAGCTCAGCATAGAAAGCTGCGATTCAAGCTACCGAACTGAGCTTGCCGCAGACAAAGAAAGTCTTGTCCTCCAAAGATCACACAACTCAGAACAAGACATCCACACTCCCGCAGACACAAGGCAAAGGAAACAAGCACTCGCCGAGTTAACCTCGAAGTGAACTCTCTTGAAATCCCCAGATCCAGAACCGGATTGCTCAGCCTTCGTCGGGCTTTCTTGAGTTATCGCGGACCCTGCACAGAGGCGCTCCAGCGATATCGAGGCGGAATCAAATAGAAACTTACTGCAGGCCAGTGCTTGCCTTTACTTGTTGCGGTTTCTATCTTCGGGAGGCGGAATCAATAGAAACTTACTGCAGGTTAGCGCTTGCGTGGCAACATGACGTAAATTTTATTGAAAATAATCGGGGATTAAATGGAAGCGGTTACACCCAAGCACTGCAAAGACTGCCAGCCAGGTAAAATACAGGGTATCTTGTACATCTTCACTCTGCTAAGCTGCTGAATCTGCTCGCAATCTTGGCTGTTTTGTAGTCTTCTCGGAGTGAGATGAACCTGCAAACAGACATGATGAACAGACATGAGGTGCAAAGAGTCGGCAGAAGGAGTGGAGTGGTGCGAAGCAAGCCCTACAAACGCTGTGCTGAAACGTACTTGATTGCATCCTTCCGTGCTTGTTTCAAGCTGCCATCCACAAGAGTTGGGAGACTTTCTGGTGCAACGATGAATACATTCATCATCCTGCAACAGAAAAAGAACGCATGAGAGAGTTCTCCACGAGTCCTTAACGAGTGTTGTTACCAAATCTAGCCCTCACACACTTACGTTCCTAAAAGCTCGAATTTCTCATCGACTGCAGGTGCTTTGAAACTCCTCACAAATTCCGCATACTCGGAAACGTCACGCTTCAACCGAAGGCCTCCACTGCAAAGAACTACAGTTAATCTCTCTACCACCTTCAAGGCGTGACACGGCCCTAAAGTTAAAAACTGCTGCCCCGCGGGAACGACTGCATACCTTGGACTGAAGGTAAACCGTTGCCAATGTACAATAAAACCTTTGTAGAGGCGATTACCCTGTCATTGCGGCAGTGATAAGTACAGTGTCCTCAATCGAAACAGCCCTTTCAGATACAAATGTCAAACATCACTACCAGCTCTGTCATAAACGCCTGCTTGTTCAATCCTTCCAAAGCACCATAAGCTGCTTCCAGCATTCGGCCCAAGTATGCCACCACCCTGATGTCACCAGAGTTAACGAAGGTATCTCCACAAATGTACAATCTGAACTGACAAAGCGAGGTACATTGCCCTCCGCTCACCTTGTGCAGGCTCCTGTTGGGCGATGATCTGGAGGATTGCCATCTTCAGGGGGCTTATAATCGGATACTTTCTGCTCAGAGGTGAGAAGACGCTCCACCTGCCAATCCCTCCCATGCGCAGAAGGTCATGCATTAGCAACCCTCCGTCATGATCACGCTGAGCATAGAGCTTTGGACTGTAATACACAATTCACAAATTTCTCGCGTGCCATCCACCTCTGCCATAATAGTATCGATGCAATGCTGAAGGCCTTTCAAGGCTGCACTTTCAGCGTCAGACATTGCTGTAGCCATTTCTTCGCAGCAAGCAGCATGAGCTCCATCCACCGGTAACAACAGTCGAGCGACTGTATTAACGAAATACTGCAAAAGCACGTAAGGAGAGTAATCAACAAAGCCTTCCCCATGACGGTGCCCTAATAATTCTATGCTGCATTTAGACAAACGGCTGCACACAGATGTTGCTTACTTGTTGAACCAGCCCGACATTTGTGGTAGCCCTTTGCACAGCCACCATAAACGCACGAAAGCTATTTTCCCCCGCTGCAGCAGCTGCTTCTGCCTGCGATGTTAGGACACCAGGAAAAAATATCAAAATGAGCTCGACTACCACTAGATCTAGGACATCATTACGTACAGTTAAGAAACTCACAGCGGCTGCTGCTGCTGCTGCTACTCTCCTACTCATTGTCGCCCCAATGATAAATCGTTCTCTCAGGGAGCCCGCCTCATTTAGCGCCTCCTGTGCTCTTTGCAAGCCTTCCGTGGTGTATTGGCCAACCTACACATACCACCAGTTCAGCTTTTAATTCAAACGTTGAAACTGAGCACGCTGTGAAGAATTCACACTTTTCACTATGTGCAGCCAGACCTGATCAAGGAGGCAAGTAAAGATCGCTCTCACGTTTGTAGCCAAGGGGACAGGCTGCAGAACGAGGCCAGACATGAAATATAAGATCATCAAACCGAAGAGGAAATCTGTCCGTAACAAGACTTGGAGCCACCATAGAGAGATGAAAACTTGTCATTGACCCAGTCCAGTAAGAAAATGGCATGCATGGCATTAACCTGACTCGTTAGCAGAGCACAGCGAGAAACAGCTTCCTCATTCCACCGCACGAATTCTGTAACAACGCCGACTGACATTGGAGGCTGTGACAGGGTGGCAGCAACTCGACTATTCCGTTGTTCTGCCCCTTGCAAAGTTCCAGACTTGAACTCCAGCATCTGCTTAGAGGAACAACCATCAATGGCTGCTCCTTAATATCTTCCAGTAGACTACAGCCAACAAAAAGCATCTCCGTACCTTTGCTTGGAACAGCTGGCTTAACGACCCTCTTTCAAGCTCAATATACTCCTCTCTGTGAGTCGAGAACAACACCTCAGCAAGCCCTGGGAAGATCACCGGTGCTTGGGGTGTCAGACCTTAGACGATAACCTTCACAGATGTACTGCTGAACAAGAATCTTGCAAAAGTATTTCACTGCCTTTCATGCATGTAAGTGTCAGATACGACACTAGGCAAACATAACCAAGCCAGTATAGACACTATCCTAAACTGCCAAAAGCATACATTTTTGGCAGGGGAGAAAGATGACCTTCCACATCAAGCTCCCCACATCCAAGTCCATGCAGTTCCTTTGCCAGCTCCTGGGTCCGCTCATACGCAGCAGCGAATGTCCGGAGATACTGCAAAACAGCACATGACACAATCAGTACAACTCATACATACCTCATGGCAGACTCATGAGCCGCATTACACACCTGAAGGTAACCACCCTCTTCCATAGGAATGGGATTCGTCAAGGATGGTCTCGGCAAAATTCGATCCAACACGGCAAATACCCGTTGTTCCATGACACGCTGCACAAACAAGAGAATGCGAGTCTGTGAACACCTGTACTCCAGCATTCCTAACTGACACTACAACGGGTGATAAAGACCAAAATCAAAAGTGACCTGCACAAGGATTGCCATCACGGCATCAGGAGATGGGAATACAGCAGCCACTGTAGCTGCTTCCTTGCGCACAGTTTCTGCAATAAAGTTTAGTGCAGCGTTCAGTTCAGGAAAACACTCTTTGAAAGCTTCTGATAGCAGAGAACAATAAGGCTTTGGTCAGGGGATCACCAACAATTTCCTTGTAAAGAGCCGACAGTCCTCTTGCCAGAGCATTTGGACCCCACTGTGACCCCTTTTCCCCGAGGACTGTCCTGGCATCCATGGTCATGATCTCAACATCAATGAACATGGGTCGTGAAGCAACATAGCGTTGCATTGCGCTTGTTCCTCTGTTGAACTGCCATGCATGCGCATGATAAGGACATTAGACGGCTGGACAAGCTACGCAAACAAATCGGAGTTAGCCCTAGAGCCTGCCTTGTCTGCACTGATAAGTCTTCTGGCCAGCAGAAAAGGCGTCCTTCACATATTGACATGGACGACACGCAATTGTCACCTGAACAAGAATCTTAGCACACTCTGCCATGGTAGCCAATTCTCGCTTGTGTGATGCAGCATCGAATCTTGACAGCAGGCGATTTTCCAGTTCTGCACCAAATGACTAGCTTTTAGAGACAGACTGCTGTTTCATCTTCCGGATGCACATTGAGGTAGCGGTCAGGAGAGTTACCATTGCAATAGTCTTGAAGGTTCGCAATAGCCACTTCTAAACCAGAGCTCGCATTCGCAGTGCCCTTTCCAGATGTGCCCGAGCCAGACCTTCCCATATCACCCTCAGCCAGAGCACCTAAGGTGCTAGAATGGTATTGCAGTTTAGTTCCAAACGACTCATAGAAAACTCCTAGAGGTCAATATCGATAAACACAGTTTGTGAGCAAATGCTCCAGCTTTGAACAGAGGTAAAGTGGCTTACGGAGCTTTTGAGCGATTGCAGCTGCTTCAGCAACACGGCTATCATCAGAGAAGAGTGGGGATAGCTCCATGAGATCACCATACGATCCATTGAACTCCATCAAATACTGAGGTAGCACAAGGGTCAGGAATCAGTTCTAACGGGAAGACTTGCATGTACATAATCATCGCATAAGCTGATGCAACCCTGAGTTCCCAACAGTTCAGGAAACTAGTTTCACTAGATCAGGAGGACAGCAATTGGTACTCTGATGAGTTCGATTGATTGATTGGCCGTCTCCTTTTGTTGATCAGCATTCTGAAACAAATGATGACAATGACAGATCAGAAAGCGGAGAATTCCTTTCAAACAACACATCAAGCTAATTGCTAAACATGAAAGCTTGAGGGAGGAAGGGTTATCAACCTGTAAATGTTCCCCAATTCTCGCTGCAGTTTGGCCAATCCCAGAAATTCGACTGTCTAAGCGGTTGAAGCTGTCATATAATACACCTATGTTTTTATCTAGCTGCCAGCAAAACTTAAGCTCAGACCTGGGAATCACAGAGCTCCACATCCGCATAACGATGCACACCATGGCATAGACTGACCATGGCAAAAGCCTCAGAACAAACACCACACAAATCAGGTGCTCGAAACCTCACCTCCACGAGCTTCTTTCTATGCTTGCCATCATGCAAGGACACTTCCTTAGTCAGCTTCTTTAACCGCCCGTCAATCTACCCCAAGGAGCAACGAAGCCCTGGTCAGGACAATCTTCAAACTGACACCAAGCTCAATACCAAACCAGATACCCCATTTCAATCCAAATCCCCTGCACGAGAAATGACAAGCCACGAACACCACCTGGCTGCTCAGCTCCATCAACTCCCTCCGAGCCTCCTTAAAGAGTGGCAACAATGCTTCAGCCTCAACAAAGGCCGGACCAGTGAACCCACCGGAGCCTTTGTGTCCCCCATCCGAATCAACTCGGTGCAATCCATTGGACAGCCCACCGTGATTGTTGGCCCCGTCAGCCGCGTCGAGCTCATCATCGTATACAGACGGCAAATAGTCGCTCACCAGATTCTTAAAAAAGTCATCAAAGGAGAAGGACCCCTGCACACAAGCACCACGGTTCAGGCCCCGTCCCGGATCCCGACGCTGCCCTCGGACTGCTCCAGCACCGAGGTGTGAGATAAGGGGGAGTAGCGGGCTAAGGAGTCTCAGGAGAGGGCAATTGCGTAAGAAGACGCACCTTCCACGTTGTTGGAGGCCATTGAGCCGCTGACATCGCTGAAAGTGGTCACAGCTTCCTGGCCAAAGGCATTCCCGACCCTCGCTCCACAATTGCAAGACGGAAGCAGGAGGCGGTACCGCAGTCACAAAACCTGGATCTGTGCAGCAATCAGCTGAACAGGCACGTTCCGTCGCGGATTGTGACTGGATGATGCCAGTGGCGAGATACTGCGTCGCCTGCAGAGCATCAGTCGTCGTCTTGTCTGGCAAACTCCCAGCTAGGCAGCTGCGGTACCCTTCAACTCCAGCTAGACTGTGAGCATCCCATTCCGCTAATACGTCCTCGTAGCTTGTCAAATTGGACCAGTCCACAAGGTTTACCAGTCAACGTTCGCTTGCTCCTCGTATTTCACATTGAGTTGCAGATAATGCACCTCTATCATTCTCAACGCCAAACTACATCGGTAGTATAAACAACTCTAACTTAGAAAGAGAATAAACTCATCTTTTTTTTTAAACTTTATCTATGTAGCTAATTATTATTATTTTAACATCATTTCAAGAATTAGTATCATTTAATTATATAAAATATTAAATATACTCAATATATAAATTCTTTGAAATAATTATTTTAATTTATGTACTTTTTATTACTGATATATAAGAGGGTGGTAAGTCTTAATGTCTTTCACTTATATGTGTATGTATGGTGGCTTCCTCAACCCTCATGCCACTTGTGTCACCTTGATCTCGCAAATCTAACTTTGGGACTATGTTATTTCAAAGCTAATTCCAAAATGTTTGAATTGGATGTTTTGAGGAATCATCAAACTCTTACAATTGTCAGGGTCGGGAGCTTTGTCCAGTGCCACGAACTTGCAATGTTCTAAAGATCCAAATAGCCGGCCATAGTCCATAGCAGTTCCAGATTTACAGCCACACAATGAAGGTGTGGCTCATGGTTCCACTTCTATTGTGCGGTTCTTACAAATTTACTTACACATGCGTACCCTTAGGGATTCTTAGAAAAAAAAAATCAGATAAATAACTAGTATAGCACGGGACGAGAACAATTGAGGGCCTCCCACCCAAGAGATCGACTTACATGACAGACGCATGCAAGTTCCCTTGTCAAATAATCGAACATTTTTCAAAAGTGTCATCGAGTGTGATCAAATTATGATGTATGTTTCATATATCCTTCTGAAACTATTATTTGTGCCAGGCATGCAAAAAGAGGACATGAATAGAAAGAAGTACAGTATCCAGGTGCAATATACTCTAGGGCTACGGGAATTCTTAGCATAGAACGGGGCACCTATAAAATGCGGAATCATACCACAATATTTAGTCAAATTGTGACTCAGGACAATGATCTTCTTCGTGGTGGGGGAGAAAGTAAGAAGCCATGCGCGCAACAAAGGAATTATCTTGGATCCAGGTTAGTAAGTTAAGAGGTTAATGATAGAGAGGCTTTGCTTAGGGCTTAAGAAAGGTAGTCTGCTTTAGGCAGTTACTTAGCTAGGGACTTATAATTAGAGGGAGGTTAGCGGTAGAGAGGCTTTGCTGAGGGTCTAAAAAAGGTAGTTTTCTTCTTGAGGCAGTTACTTAGCTAGGGACTTCCCTCCAAGTAACTGCCTAAAACAATTACTTCAGCAAGTCTTCTTATATAAAGGATGAGGCTAGCCCTAATTAAAGAACTGTTCCCTAGCACTTGTGCTACACACTTGAGAAGTAACTGGCTAATTAAAGAATCATTCCCTAGCACTTATGCCACACACTTGAGCTTAGAGTGCATGTGTTTGAGGACAATGATGTTTCTTAGGGAAGTGAAGGGTGGATCTAGTACTCATAGTCACACACATAATCTATTATTTCTCAAATGATCATGATATCATGCGTTAAACTACTTCAAATTTCCCAAAAGCCCCTTTTGAAGATATCCACTTATTACTTAACATTTCAAGAGGCTAGCAATTGTTTCTATCTTTTCTCGACACATAAGACGATTTAGTCTATATATGTGTGTGGTGAACAACTAATATACATAATAAAAGTTTCTCAACACATAAGACGATTTAGTCTATATATGTGTGTGATGAACAACTAATATACATAATAAAAGTTCCAACTGATATGAACCTCGTATTTCTTATTACAATTATTGATTTTTACCTGAAAAGAAATTATTATTACATATCCTCTTCTATTTTACGCATTCATAGGTAACTCGTTATGGCACTTTCAAGTTGGATGCAAGGCATACTTTCTGCGCAAGATATTTCATGTGATACATTTACAGGATGTAATGAACACAACAGAAAGTGTAATTATTATTGTATAACATGTAATGATTCCAAGCTTTGCTGCAAGCTATGTGCGAAGAATCGCCATAACAGTCACGAATGCGTGCAATGCTTTATATGTGATAGAAGAGGATTTGGATGTAAGACAACTGAACTTAAAGCTCTAGGAGTGGACATTGTCAATAGTGGCATAAAATGTAATAATGTATGCAACAAAAGTGAATACACATTGTTTCGAAAGCAGTGGACGGAAAGGAGTAGGAAGAAACATGTATCGATGGCGAGAAGTTGCATAATTTGCCACCATGACCTTCTAGACAATACATGGGACTATTGCAGTGTACAATGTTACTACACTAGAGTATCCATACCTAATGCGTCATCTAATTCTGCTCATCCTCTTGTGGCTATTAGTGATAGACCATCTACGGCAAATCCAGTCCCTGTAAACACTAATCTTGCTGTTGCGAAGAAAGATGACGTGCACAATAAGTCCGGTGCAGAGGAAGACGTTGTGTACCATGATGAGATTGCAAATTTGAAGGAAGATGATGTACATGGTGAGCGTAATGCGGAGGAAGAAATGCGAATTGAACCAGGGGTTGGACATGTTCTCTATGTCTCCCCTACCCGTCTAAGCTATGATGATCCTTGGTTTGGACTCAGTTTGCTAGCGCACGTTAGCACACTGACATAGTGTCGAGATTGAAGGAGTAAAGAACAATTAATTTAATTAGATCATTCTCACTATTGAGTCATTAGGTCTAGAAGTGTTTTGAAGTCCACTAAGAATGGAACTTGTATTGCATTTTGTTAATAGACTTCTCTTTCTTCTTCAATCCTCCCTTAATCATGACTTATGTTGTCTTTGTTTAAAGTTTAATTATTTATATTAAAGAAAAAACTGAGTTCGGATTACAAGGATTAAAAAAGAATCCGCTCTTAAGCCATAGTCGGGGCCAAGGTGGGACTAGCAAAACCCTTAATCCCAGAATGCCCAACCCACTCAAATCTTAACATTGTACACAATTTTTGTATGACACTAGTTCAGGTTAAGGTTGCCTTTTGTGGTAAAATATGTTCTCTAAATTACAAAATATAATTAAAAAGTTAGACAACTTGTATTTAAAGCTCTAGGAGTGGACATGCTAAATAGAGGCATAAGATATGATAATGTACGTACCAAAGGTGAATATATGTTGTTTCGAAAGCAGTGGAGGGAAAGGAGCAAGAGGAAACAGTGGAGGGAAAGGAGCAAGAGGAAACAAGTATCAATGGTGAGAAGCGTTGTGTTTTATTGAGGGAAAAAACAATGGGGAAAAACCCATCCAACACGGGACGATGAGGGTGGACCTTGGGGGTCAAGGTGAAAAAGAAGACTAAGCTCCTTACCTAAAGTTACCTACTGCTCCTAGAACATCATATGCATAAGAACAAATGGCTTGCACATGACGGAGGAAGAGAGACGATTCCCTCCTCCAACTAGACACAAGATCCTAATGGTGACAAGTTGCTTAATTATCACCATGACCTCTTAGACAATACATAGAATTGTTATAATATATAATATTATTATAGTAGAATATCTCTACCCGATGCATAATCTCATTTTGCTCATGCTCTCATGGCTAGAAGTGATGGACACCGCTCACACCTGCTAGAAGTGATGGACACCGCTCACACCTATAACCTAAAACTCGTCCTCGGTTCTGCAAACCTTGAAATATGACGCTCTAGTCTAGACTAAGGGGGAGCCGAAAGACTCTCGCCCCACACAATCCCTATTAAACAAAGCTTGTTTAAGTACAAAGGCCTGCTGGCTTCGTGCGCGTAGCTAGCGGATGGGTTAGGATTTACAGGGATGAGGTCGGGTCCTGGCAAGCAGATGGCTCACACGCCATATTTAAAAAAAAAAAGAACTAGATACTAAAGGCAGGGCTCACACGATGGTGGCCAGCCTTGCAGGAAAGAAAGTATTTAGGACTTGGGCACTGTGAAATTTAGCTCCGTTCCAGCGCTAGCTTCTCCACCACCGCAAGTGAGAGCTCCACCTCCTACCGACGACTTTTGCAGGAGCCCGATCTCGATCGCTGAGGTAAGCCAAGGCGGAGCTGAGGGCTGCGTGCTCAGGCTTGCACGGCAACATTTTGCAAGCCTTCCTCCAGCTTGGCCACGGCGGGCTCCTCCTCCCGCTGCATCTTGGTGAGCGCGGCGAGGAATCCCTCCCTGTCGAAATGCACCTGCAGCTCCTCGATGACGAGATCCTTGTTCACCCGGGCCAGGGTGTGGCCGATGATCTCGATCATCTCCCCGTGCGCAGGGCAGCCCTTGAAGGGCCCGGCCATGCGCCCGAAGTGGCGCCAGGTGAAGGAGACGGCGGGAGGCGGCGAGAACACCTCCAGCACCTCGAATGCGAAGCCCTCCGGGAAGGCTTGTTTGAAGGCTTCGTTGGCCGACTCGTACGTCTCGGTGCTGGCCTTGTAGTGGCGCATGCAGTCTCCCAGCAGAATGTTGTAAGGCCCGGCCTCCGCCATGGCCGCCGCGTCCACCGGCCCGGCCCCGTTGGAGAAGGCCTGGAAGCGCGGCGCGTCCATCGTCTTCCACAGCTTCACGTCCGCAATGTGATGTGACTCCACCTGCAGCCCCGCGTCCGATTCATCATAGCACCGCATCAGCTGTCAAAGTCAGAAGCCGAGACGGAGCGCGAAGGCGCCCTACCCGTGAAGCAGCCACATTCGCATTCATGATTACCTCCCAGTTCTTCACTATCTTCTGCACCACCTCCTCCAGCGACCCCGCCGCGTGCTTCTTGCTCCGGTGCTGGAAGTAGGCCTTGTTGACGATGGCGTAGTCCGGCAGGCCGAACCTCCAGGGCGTGTCCTCGTCCGGCTGGTAGTCGCGGATGATCTCCTCCGGGCTGCCCATGCTCTCCCGGCTCAGGCTTCCCTTCGGCCCTCCGTGCGCAAGCGCCATCCCCCCTGACGGTGAGCTTCAGCGACGAGTCACGACGCACAGCAAGAAGAAAGCTTCTTCCTGCTCACGGGAGGCTCCCGATGTGAAGACACGGGAGGACTTGCTGCGCCGAAACCGAGCGAGCTGGTGCACTGGCTGTAAGGAGGAACAAGAGCTGCAACTGTGAGGTCGCTGGAGGAGTTCCGGCGCCGAGGCCGGTAGAGCTGACGGACTGGCAAACCACGATAAGATCCAGCTCCTTTTAAGCTGCGGCGTGACATGAGTGGTGGCCTCTGTTTGGTGGTGATGGTGATGACGGCGCGAGGAAGTCAGCTGTAGCGGATTCCGGTGTGTCAGATGCAAAAGGGACGGAAAGGACCGTCGCACGCTGCAACTTTTAATTAATTTAGAACAGGATTTGCTGACAGGGGAGGCCGACCGCAGAATGTGGATGTGGTTTGTGGAATCAGGACGGAAGAGTCCGAGACGGTGGACAGGTTCCTTTGCAAGTTTCTTCATCAGACATGCATGGCATGTGGGGCGCGAGTCCCGACCCCAGGCACCCCAGGCTATGACCGCCGCTGACGCCGCTCTCTCTTTCCCTCGTCTCCGCACCAGGCATCGGAGCAGCTCTCGTTCCGGCGACATTCCGGGATCGGATCTGCCGTTATTAGAAGACGGAAGGGCGGGAAAATTCTCCCCAGACTTCGTCAAAGGGTGTGCCAAAGCTACTTCCGAGGGCATCCACTCTGTCTAGGCACCCCATCTAAGTACCCGTTTAAGCACAAAGACGCGTAATAACAGCGTTTTTTTAAGTATGTGTTCTGGACACACGTTATTAGTTGCCCGGTTCGTCTCGTGTGCGCCCCGGCTACTGTGGTAGCATTCTACTTACTTTACTTATTATAGTTGAGTTGCAAGTTTTTCTTTACTACTCATCATCAAGGCTAGGCTTGGGCTTGTTAGTATTAAAGGTAAGACTCCAGTATCGTAGTAATTAAGATAGTAATCATTATAGTAAAGTAAAACGGTATTTTTTAGTTATATCATATGGTAATAAAAAATATAATTATATGATAAAGAATTGCATATTTATTGTAAATTTACGTATATATGTGAAATAAGATGACCCTTGTATAAAGTTGGTATGCTTATTTAAGTCTATTATGACAGTAGAGTGTTAAAACGGTACAGGAGTGTTAAAATGGCATAATACTACTATTGAAGCAACAGGAGGATTGGATGGCGGATTTAGAAAGTCTTCAATCTATGTAAGTGGTTGCAGGAAGTGGCATGGAAGATGTCCGCCAAGGTGAAATGAAGGACAAGGAAGAAGCATGGAAGATGTCCGCCATGGTGAAATGGAAGACAAGAAAGAAGCATGGAAGATGTCCGCCATGGTGAAATGGAAGACAAGAAAGAAGCATGGAAGATGTCCGCCATGGTGAAATGGAAGACACGAAAGAAGCATGAAAGATCTCTGCCATGGTGAAATGGAAGACAAGAAAGAAGCATGGAAGATGTCCGCCATGGTGAAATGGAAGACACGAAAAAAGCATGAAAGATCTCTGCCATGGTGAAATGGAAGACAAGGAAGAGGCATGGAAGATGTTCGCTATGGTGAAATGAAAGACAAAGAAGAAGCATGAAAGATGTCGAAATGGAGGACAAGGAAGAAGGAGTGTGCGTCTCGGAAGGAGACTGCAAACAATGAAGAGAAGAATCTACCTTGAGCTTATAAGTTTATTTTCATGCATGTTTACTTAAAATTATAGTATATTATATATCTATATTTTAGTATATATTATTATATTAACAAATCGTAATAGTTTATTTTAAATCTTAATATTTTACATACATATTAAGTATATTACATACATTATGTATATCTTATAAATTATATATGCCATATAATTTACAATAAAAACCTTAAAATTCCTCGATGTTAGTAATTATATCATATTTTATAATAATATTATAAAATATATAATATAAATTAAAAACTAATGCTTTTACAAGAAAGATTAAATTCTAAGTCTAACATTCTAATTCTAACACCACCTGGCGGAAATTAAAAACTAATGCTTTTACAAGAAAGATTAAATTCTAATTTTAACATTCCAATTCTAACACCATTGGATACCTATTGAATATACCATATGATTTATTTTAATATTTATATATTATATTATATTAATTTAAATAATCCCTATTTATATATTCTATTATATTAATTTAAATAATCCCCTGAATATGATATTCAGGTGCTCAAATAACCAACGTACGAAAACAAAGTACATATTCACAAAAGTTAACAAAGTACATATTCACACTTAGTGAGTTAAGCTGTTTGTCTAAGTATGCACAGGTTTTTCACACCGATATCCACAAGCGAGGCACGTAACATCAGAGTGGCTCCAAGTTGGACGTTGGTGTAGACGGGCTCCACATAAGTCACAAAGAAGATAACGCCAGATTATTGTCGTGCCAAATCCCTTCTCCACATCAGAATTGGACGTTGGTGTAGACGGGCTCAACATACGTAACAAAGCAAATGGACGCCAGAATTGTGCCAAATCCTTTTTCCACTTCATGCTCCAGCACAGTATAATCCTCATCAAAGTACTCGTATTGATCTGCGTCAAACCTTCTGGCGAATATGCTCTTCAGGTCCAACTGCAAAATCTCGCGTGCCCGTTTCTTGTTGGCGTGCCCTTTGTACTCGGCTGCATATCCGCCTATGAGTTGGTTGTCCGACTTTCTTCTGATCTGCATCAATACAACAACAAGGCATTAGTCCTTCATTTTCAGTTGCTCAGTTGGTGGACAGTGGCATGTGGAAGAGTAACCACCTGCATGCGGCCAACTCCTGCCGTAATGCGATCGCCTTTCACTCCGTGCATGACCGCCATGATCACCTCCATGACAGCTCCGTGCCGAAAAAACGGTTTGGCTTGTTCGTATGTCACTGCTGTTGCCTCTGGCGGAATCACCGACGTGTAGCTCTGCACGTTGAAGTCCTGGATGCCTACGGGATGCAAAGAAGTTCCATAAACTATTCCTCACGATAGCCTCAAACCATCAATCAAACAACTACCGAGAGGAATTTCAAGATCTTACCGGCGTCCTCAAGTGCCAGGTCGTAGGAGCCCGTTTCCCAGGGATCGTTTCCGTCTCCCTGATCAGTCTCACCGAAACCATGGACTGTGAAGAAGTGCAAGGGAATTCTGGAGCCAAACAGAATCCCGTGGCCACCAGCAGCAAGCTTGTGGGTGGAGAACTGTGTCACGGCGTGCTCGATTCCCAAATCGGGAGGCAGCGCCATGGGCTGCCCGTCTTCCCGCCGCTCCACATGATACTTGTGCCTCTCTTCTTTCTTGGCGTCATCCTTGGTAGCATTCAATGACATGATATCGGGCCTGGACAACAAACAAGCATTAGCTTTCAGCTAGGAGCTCTCGCCAGTGGTTAGCAGAACAGGTAATTACGCAATCTGCTGCACTCTTCACTGCTGCAGACGACGCACTGAACCAGATCACAGGCCGCATGCCCATTACCTTGGACTGCACTCTCAGCCGTGTGTCGCGCTCCCATCCCGCCAGACTGCTGCATGAAGCCACTGATGAACCGCCTGCCACCTGGTCCTCGCTGGGGCCACGATATATGGTGACCGGTTGTAGCCGGTCACACCAGACTCCGAGTCCTCGCAGCTGTGAAAGGACGCCGCCTGCTCCTCGGTACAGGTCTGTCCACATGCCAACCTTTCAAGGCAGAAACATACGATGGGCAAGGAATGTAACAGCACCTGCACACATCGTTAGTTTCAAAATTTCTCTGGACCCGGCACTCGATCCTAAGCCCTGCGGGCACACATTTGTGGTGTCCATGATCATTCTGCGGCCTCCGAAATTTAGTACAGTCTACAAGGCTTCTACATCTGAAGGACTTCAATATGATCATCTCACATTCCACAGAGCCTACACTATTCCCAGGGGCTTAAGGATTTCCTGCCGCTTGGCATCTGCTGTTTTGGAAATGCAGGCAAGCCAGAGGTATGAAGTTGAAAGATCTCCTAAAGATGCGTTCAGGCATGTCATTTCTACAGCCCCTTGAGTTGATCACTTCTTTGCACCTTCATATTAGTCACGAATATTTCTTCTATGATGACCAGCATTGATATAAGTACTTCGTTTTACTAGCAAGAAACACTGAACTTCGCAAAATGCACATCCCTGTCTATACCACCGAATTTGCGGATTAATCCAGGAAAACATTGGAGACTGCATCCAGTGGCCTCTGCACCATAGTAGGCTTGGCATCCCTGCTCTGTGACCTCAAATCCATCCTGAATTCCCTGATACAAGCCTTAGGTACTCTGACTATCTGCATGATTAATTGCTAGAACAAACCTCCTGACGTGAGATGCGGCAACATATTCCCTGTGGCAAATCCTAAACATTGCGTGCCTCACAAAGCAGATCGAACATTTCCGGAACACCACACCGGCAAACAACAGCAATGTTTCCAAAGTCAGGGTTAGATTGAAAGCGGAGGTGGATGGAGGTGATTTAAGATCATCATGGAATCTGCAGACGAAAGATCTGGCTCAGTCAGGATTTGCGGCAGAAGGAACTGTCACCGAGGCAGCCGGGGCAAGGGGCTTGCCAGCTCTAGCAGATCCGGCGAACCTGAGAGGTCTGAAGGAACTCAAACAAACGGAGAGCAGGAAATCCAGGGATGTCGAAAGCGGCGCAGACTGACTAAACTACAGTACGCTTCGGAACACATTGGATCAGACTATAGCGAAATCCCACAGGAAGTGGTAGAGCCAGTGCCAGGGGAGTCAGACGACGAAGACGCTCCAGGCGAGGGGGACAATGAAGCTTCCCGAAGGCAGCGCAGATCCTCCTCCCCTGCGCAGCGTCCCAGTCCACAGTCCTCCCAAGCCGCTGCTGTGCACGCTGCCACTTCCTGCTCAGCCAATTCATCGGGCAACAAGCAGGCCCTAGAACCCGCCGATTTCAGCAAGCTTGTACAAAATGCGGGCAGCAAACAAGGCAAGGACGGATCCGGCCGGCGCGGCCGGAGGAGCATGAAGGTTGCCGCCGCAAGGGCAATCGCTCGCAAGAGGAAACGGAACCGCCGGCGCCGACGCCGGAATCCGGGCCGGCATCTCGCCTGGGTCCAGACCCGGGCAGCGGAACGAGGCCGTCTCCGACGACTGCTCCGGCGACGGAAACGGCGACACAACAGACGGAGGCGACGACGGCGGCGGTCGTTGTCGCCGTCCGGCTACCGGTCGCGATCTCCGTCGAGGTCTCGCTCCCGGTCGCCGCACAATAGCCTGGAGTCCCCTCGGAGCACCAAGGACGCCCTGGCGCTGGCCTGTAACTGGGACGCGGCATGGGCCAGCTGCTCTGCCGCGGCGGCTACCGCGTCCTCTGGTCGCACAACCACAACCGCCAGTAGCGGCTCATCAGACACCGACTCCTCCAGTGCTAGTTGGCTCAAGCCTGCGATCAAACGCAAAAACAGACACAAACAGCACCGCAACAAAAAACATAAGAACAAACCTTCTCAGCAAATCGACATCGAGGACTTATTGATCGACACTCAATCCTTGAAGCCTCGTCTTATGTTCACCAGATTTGATCTCAGACCCCGTTCTCTTGTTAAAGGTAATGCTCCATTTGTTGCCCAGCCGATGCCAGTAGGATGTTATGTTATCATACTTTCAAGTGCTTCACTTTTGTGGAAAAATATCACCCATTCCAATCTTGTTGCCCTTGATTCCAATTGGCTTGCTTCCATATTGTTCAACAGCTAATTCCAATGCAAGACCTGTGATTTATACTAGAAGAAGAGTTGCACTAGATATTGGATTGATGTTAATCAATGAGCTCCTCAACCTTATTTGGTACTCATATAATCCAAGCTCAAAATCATTAGTGGTATGTATGTCTTTCCAATTGGGTTTCAACTGATGGAATGCAAGGAAAAATCAAGCACATAATCATACTCGTAGAAATTAAATACATGAAAAAATACTCAATCACGTACATTATCTTTTCTACATCATAAAAATTTTCCCATATTAGATGCGCCTCTATTTCCTTACAGAATTTGATGTGAAATTGAAAGTGTATATTTTTGCATGTTGATACCCATACTTACATGATGTTACACATTAGCTAGTACAATGTTTAAGTCATCACCTCTTTTGTTATATCATGATAGGTCTTGATTTACCTCTAACACTTGGATGAAATTACAAGGAAGGACACACTAGCTACAAATGGAGGTGGAAAATGGAACAGAACCTTGAATTTAGTGACGTTATGAAAAGGGCAGCTAAACACAGGCCATCAGAATTTGAGGTTCTACCCAAAGTATTACAAGATGCTATTGAATTATGTGCAGCAGCTGACAGTGTAAAGCTCAACCTTAACTACACAATGTCAACATCTGTAAAGCTCAACCTTAACTACACAATGTCAACATCTTACTACATAATATCAACATCTTACTACGCTGCTATGTATAATACTTTGAAAAACATTGTCTGTCATGGCATGCAATATCCATATGCATATTTCACTCAAAAATTGTGTTAGATGATTTCTTCGTATTTTGAAAAACATATTTTCAGGCAAAGGTTTTTATTAGCTACATGAATTCTAACTATGCCAAATTATACGGACGTTACATATTGTGCCAATATCAATATGCATATTTCACTCAAAAATTGTATTAGATGATTTCTTCTCATTTTGAAAAACATATGTTCAGGCAAAGGTTTTTATTAGTTGCGTGAATTCTAACCATGCCAAATTATACTGATGCTACATATTGTGCCAATATTTTTGTCAGGCAGATATGCAATACAAGAAACCATATGGTTCATTATAATCATGATGCTATGGAAGAAGTACTTGAAAATATAGATGCTTTTATCCATGAAAACCTTATAGCTTGTTTAGCTATAACAGAGAATGACAGCCCTAAAGTCAAGCATGTATTGCAGCTCATGCAATATTTCATGTTTTCAGCTCATACACTAGTGAACATATTGCTGGATAAAAGAATTTACTTGAAGCTAGTGGAGCAAATGTTGCTCTACTTTGCTTATGCTGCTGGACTTGTGACTGCTCGACTAGAGTGGGCTGAAGCAATCAAAGATCAATCTTTTATAGATAACAAGGCTGCTAAAAAAATTATTCAAGAGCTCTTACACCATATAAAAAATGGTAGGAAAGGAAAATTTTTTCCAGCTCAACTGACAAGGCCATCACGTTTTGAAGAGACAATTCCACAAAATGTAATTAATGGAGGAGAAATCTCTCTCGCTAAATATTTAGATGAGCGAATGTTTTTTGTGAAGGCTACTGTAGGACGTAAGTATTCAAACTCATAGATAATTTTATTTTTGAAATTTATTTGAACCCTCACTAAATCTTCGATGTGATATAATTTACAGCCTCCACAATAGCTGCAGTTTGCCATGACATTTCTGATACAATGAGGCGATTTGAACGCTACCAAGACATAGAAATTATTACAGACAAAGTTCTTGGACAGTGCGAGCTTTTTTACACAGTTGCTTCATGTGCAGCCGTTATTAGCTCCATGTTAAATATGTCGTTGAAAAGGTTTAACAAAATGAAAAAAGAATATAATAAAGAATTACATTCAAGATTCACCAAGAAGAAAAGACCTAGAAAATCACATCTTTGGTTGGATTGACCATGGAACAAATTTCAAGTATGTCACATTGAGAACAATGAGTTGGTTTCAATTTGATTGGATTATAAAACAACCAATTGAGGGATGATATAAATTCAAAATATTTGTTGTACCATACTTTTGAGTTTACTATAGCTTCGTAACCCAATAATAAGAATGAATCTTACAATGTAAACATATGAAATTATGAATTTTGTACTATTACCAGTACAGTATACTTAGTCTCTTCAGTTGCCAAGGTTACATTTAAAGCAAGCAATCATAGCCATTGCTCCGACATTTGAACTTTCACAAGCTCATCAGTTTGAAGATTAGATTAAAAAGAAAAAGAACTACTATATGGACGTATGACGCTTTACATGTAAGCATTCTTTGTAAAACATGATCTTGTTGATCCATTTATCTAACAATTTTTTCCTGCCCAATTTGGACCTTTTTACATACAAACGTATTTTGAATTAGATAATCCAATTTTTTTTGCTACCATTAAATATGTATGGACCATAGAACTTTCTCTAAAATTTAAAATTTCTCTAAACTTTATAGTATTATGTATTATATACATAACTTGATTTTGATAGAGTTTCACATAAGACAATGTTTGGAAGTTTCAACATTGCTAAAATGAACATATCCCTTAAAAAGAAGATGGAAAAAATAAATTATTTAATAAAATTTTATGAAACTTTCTAACCTAAGTTAATCTATAAATTTGTGTTGAATTTGTTTTTACTTTTTCCCCATTAGATTAAAAATACCTCAAAAGTAGCGATAATAAGATACACATACCTTTTGAAGTGACACGACACTTCATTTGGCGGACTGTACAAAATGACCATGTATTGGAGTTGGATCTCATCCTCTTGCATGTACTTACCACTTCATGTTTATTGTTTTATCATTCTTTTGATTCTTCAAGTTTCTTGGGCTTCAGAAGTTTTTGTTACTTGTTATTAATTATCTGTGTTAAATTATCTAACTCCCATTGATTTTTAATCCACTTGAGTTTGATTCTCTCTCTGTTTACATAATCTTTCTTGCAAAAGTAGTACTCAAATCTAAAATTTCATCAAAATTGTGTACTAAGACCATATATGTTATCTTACATTATCTAACTGTTATTGATTTTTAACCAATACCACATCGACTTTTGGTTCTTTTTGTGTTTGCATGATCTCCTTACCAAAAATCTCTTTGTGTTTGCATGATCTCCTTACAAAGGTCATAGACAAATCTAGAATTTCATCAATATTGTGTACTAAGACCATATACATTATAGGTCTCACATTATCTAACTCTTATTGATTTTTAACCAATACCACATTAAGTTTGGCTCTCTTTATGTTTGCATGATCTTCCTTGCAAAGGTCGTACTCAAATTTATAATTTCATCAATAGTGTGTACTAAGACCATATACATTATAGGTCTCAAAGTCTCTAATTTTTATTGATCTTTAACCAATACCACAATAAGTTTGGCTCTATTTGTGTTTGCATGATCTCCCTTGCAAAAGTCTTAATCGAATCTAAATTTCATCAATATTCTGTACTAAGACCATATACATTATAGGTCTCACACCATGAAGGGAAGATTAGTTTTTAGAACACTTCTTTCATTACTTATTATAGCACTATCGTCACCAGCTTTTAATTTATCTCCTGAGCTTTCCCTAATCTTGCGTCTCTTGCAAATCTTTGATTTTCTATTCTCAGGAAGTTTATGGTAATCCCTAACCAATTAAAGATACAAACTGATATACGGCCCAGGAAACTATCCTTTCTATTGCCAAAGAGAAATCGTAGTAATATAATGGTAAAAGATACATAACATCATGTATAATGCAGTGCCAATGCTAGAAGATGCAAAAGATTTAGTTGCTATCCTAATCTAGTACATTCCATGACATGATCAACTTTGTAGCTTAAACCTGATATCTAATTTGTTATCCCAAAAAGAATCATAGATACATAATATGAAAATTATGCCTTGTACCTTGTAGTATTGTACATGTTGTGATTTCATGGATCGAAATCCTCATGTAGAACACCATACTTATTGTTAGCTTAAGTATGAATTCTTTTTGGTATAAACCTTGCATTATGATCTTTTCTATGCAACCTGCATTATGAATATTTCTTCACAGCATTCATGAAATTATAATTCAATTGCAATACAATCCTCAAAAGAGTGGCAAAATTAATTTTCTTGGGAAAAATTAATATACATTATTTGCTTTCAAAGTAGATTATACACTTGAGTCCTCTTGCTATGCCTTCAAATGATATTGGTTTGAGCGTCTTAATGTGTTTGATTTTTGTGATACATAAATTTTGAGAAATAATTTTGTTGATATCATAAAATATACTATGATATCGTGTCATTGTATTGTGACTATAGTTCATGAAGGTATCTCAAATTCAATATGTGATTAATATGTGCCTAAAACATACCTGACTAAACTAAAATTATACGATGACTTTGGTGCAGTGATTTCAAAATTTAGTATCATTGTGAATTGCTCACTTTGTTAGTAATGAAGAGAATATTAAGTTGAAGGTGTAGGGATGAAAGAAAAATTGATAGCTACAAAGACATTATAGAAGATGAGATGAGACATCACAATGCCTTGGATGGATGTACTATTAATATAACTTTCAGAATCTTCCTTGAGTTGAAGGTATAGGGATCAAAGAAATATTGATCCCTACAAATACATTGTAGAAGACGACAATGGACAACACAATACCTTGAATGGATGTACAATCAATATAACATCAAGAATGTTGGTTGAGTTGAAGGTAAATAGATGAAAGAAATATTGATCCTACAAATACATTGTAGGAGACGACACTGGACAACACAATACCTTAGATGAATGTACAATCTATAGAACATTGAGAATCTTCCTTGAGTTGAAGGTATAGGGTTGAAAGAAATATTGGTGGCTATACATACATTGTAAGAGACGACAAGGGACAAGACAATACCTGGGATGGATGTACAATCAATTTAACATTGAGAATCTTCCTTGAGTTGAGCTGTAGCAATGAAAGGAATATTGATGCTACAAATACATAATTTGTAGAAGATGATAGGGGACAACACAATACCTACCTTGGATGATGTACAATCAATAAAACATTGAGAATCTTCCTTGAGTTGAAGGTATAGATGAAAGAAATATTGATAGCTACATATACATTGCATAAGACCATATGGGACAAGACAATACCTTAGATGGATGTACAATCAATAAAACATTGAGAATCTTCTTTGAGTTGAAGGTATAGGGATGAAAGAAATATTGATCGCTACAAATATATTGTAGAAGGTGAGAGGAGATATAATGCATACCTTCAAAGGATGTACAATCAACATAATATTAAGGACTTTCCTTCAACACAAACTTTGGGAGAAGAATGTTGGATGATTACTATTATCCCAATTCAGTTCATAAAAATATTGTTATTATCTCAAAATTCTAGGCAAGGGAAAACATATGCATGTAAGCTTATGTTTACTAGCCCTACCATAACACCAATGCATATCATTGGATAGGATTCTTGTTTCAAGCAAAGTGAGAACTTTCACCCAACCTTTACTTATAAGGACAGGAGAGCTACATTCGCCTTCTTGTGATGTATAATAGTTTTGAGTTTACCTCCTTGTCTTGGTATTTGAATGTTTCTTGTTGATGAAATGCCAAATGTTCACTCTATCACTAAATTTATGACATACATATGAGAGCCTTTAACATGATCAAATTTCATTGTTATGAAGTTTTGAGCGAGATATACATAAACCAAAGGTACAACATGCACAAAGCAGATTATAACTTATAACTAAGAAAAAAAATATGTTTCTTAACCATAGGGAATTTTTCGAATCCATAACAAACAAAAGTATTTCATAGTCTGCTTCAAGGCAAACACGAAATAACTTCTTACATAATTTTTATGGAAAGTAAAATATGATTACAGTTTATCTAGTTAAACAGATGATCTATGAAGACGAGGATATATGGATGTTTAATTTCCACATAGCAAATCATTTTTTCCATGATTATTTCATTAGCACCATTTCTTAAAAGAAAAGGAAACCTTAAATTTAACTTCCACAAACCAAATTATTTCTTTCATGACTACTTCTGCACCAGGGATTTAAAGGAAAGAGAAACCTCAACTGGTAGCCATTAATTAGATGTAATGTACTTTATTCTTTTTACTTAATTTACTTTAAAATACCTATAACCTTTATGCATCAATTTGATTAAGTTTTGGTTTTACCTTAAAAGGAGCACATTTTTGCTGCATCTTAAAATTCTTAGAAATCATAAAAATATTATAAACAAATCAATCAGAATAGTTAAACAATAAAATTATATCAAAATAAATATATGAAGAATAATTTAAAATTGGTTAGTAATCTATAAAAAATATTTAAAACAAATACCTGGTGTCTCAACTCAAGGCGTGTTGGGTGCGATTCGAAAAGTTTTCCCACACTTCTTGCTTACGGAAAGAATGCATACATAGGAAATTTTGAAGGAAGGAGGAAAGCATTGTGACCGAAAGAGAAGCAAGGAAAAGCAGCACATATGCATGATATTATTTTTCATATTAGGTGAAGGCGAAGGGGAGGAAGGTGGGTACTACAAGACAAACTCCAGGAAAAATCCGTCAGGGTTACTGGGGTCGGTGCTCTTAATCTCAATGTAGTGATACTTGGGTTTGCGCTTGTGCTGCCTGGGGCGGAAGAGGTGTGCTCTGAGGTAAGGAGAGCCCTTGAGATCGGAGAAGATGGCTTGGCACAGAGCCTTGGGGGACTTGACGTAGCCTACAAGCTGGTTGTGGGGGCCGTGCACATTGAGCTTCAGCTCTTTCAACTGCGAAATAGCGCAGTCCAGACCGGTGCTGTTGCCGGCATTGGCATTGGCATTGGCAATGCAGGTCTCCCCGTCCTGCCCGCCGGCCCTAGACCTGCTGGGCGTGTTGTACCCGCTACAGCTGCTGCGACACATTCTGTCCCTACCCGACACGCTCTCACTCTCGCACCAGAGGGAGAGGGAGCGGGAACTGCTGGACCGGGAGGTGGAGGAGGAGGTGAGGAGCGGGCAGGAGGGAGGAGGAGGAGGCGGCCTGGCGCAGGTGTCGGGAGTCTGCACGTTGTACCTGCAGGCAGGGGAGCTGAGGGTGTGGCGCTCGGAAGCGGGCAGTGCTGGGCAGTTGAGCCTGCAGACGAGCTGCGACATGGAGACCTTGATCTGGTTGAGCGCGGCCAGGAGGGCCGTCGCCCGGAGAGAGCAGGAGGGCGGGTTGTCGGACACCTTGGCGATCACCTGATTGAGCAGGCACAGGATGTGCCCCGCGACCTGACTCCGGCGCGACTCGGAGGTGTTGGGTGAGGTGAGGGATCTGACCTTGCTCACCAGCTCGCGGAGCTTGGATGTTACCGGGCCCGAGAGGTCGGACTGGGCCAGGTCCAGGAGCTGAGTCACGTCCGCCTCCACCTGCGCCAGGAAGCACTCCGTGTCCCCGGACCCGGGCTGGTGATCGTAGGTGAGCTGGGCGGCCGAGGCCGGGTTGCGGAGCCGGTTTAGGATCTTCTCCACCTCCGGGAGGATGAGCTCCGTGATGTGCACCTTCTCGCAGCGCGGGGTGCGGCCGCAGCTGGTGTCCATGTAGTGCGACAGGATCTCCTCCACCAGCTTCACCTTGAGGCAGTTGCCCAGGGCGTCGGTCACCGGCCCGTTGTTGCATTTCAGCGCGTTGAGCAGGCCCAGCAGGATGGCCAGCTCCACGCACGACACCTGGGAGTCGTGCTTGGAGTTCTTGAGGATCGGGGACGCCCACTGGCAGGACGCGTTCTTGTTGATGGCGCTCAGCTGGCACAGCAGCTTGGTGAGGTGCGGGGAGAGGAGGTTGTCCACCGCCGCCCCGGGGCATATCTCCGCCCGCACCTTCTGGCACCCGATCCGCTTCCGGCACTCGCTGCCGTTGAGCGTGTTGAAGTTGGCCGGGAACTTCTTGCCGTTCAGCTCCCGGATCACGCTGGCCGTCAGGTCATTGTTGAGCAGGTACACTTTGCCCTGGGTCACGCAGGGCGTGATCACGTTGGGAGCCTGGATCTTGTGGCAGTAGTACGGCACTTCCCGCTCGTACAATGTGTTCACTAGGTTGCAGTGGAGATTCTTGTCTGCATTGGGGCACTTCATTCCAGATGCGTGCGTGCCCTCGCCACTACGTAGTCCTTGAAAGAATATCCTTGTCCAAGCCACAAGTCGCACAAGTGCAACCCTCCAATGCTATCCTATTAGGACCTAGACCTGAACTCCCAAGCATTCAGGATGCAATGTAATCTGACTCATCTCCCCAGCCACTATTGATGCTGAAGCCACTCTGTCTGGCTTCCAGACTCACGAGAGAATCCGCATTGTGGCCGGGGATCCGCAGACAATTAGCGCTTCTCAAGTATCAAATTGACAGGCTATCCGCACATGGAAGAGCAGAAACGGCAAAATCGAGATCAAAATGGTTCACTACATAACACATCCTTGTTAACACGAGACTAAAATAGGAAAGCCAGAATTCTATCCTACAAGCCTAGTAGCCTCTAGCAAGAGATCAAAGTCTCCCGATTCCGCAGAGGCTCTGCCCAGCCTTGCTGCTGCGCTCCTGCGCGAAGCACAGGCACAGAGGGAAGACGCTGACGGTTGGAGAGTGGAAGTAACCGTCCTTTCCATCCCGATCGCGCGACCCGTAACTACCCCAACTGCCGCCACGTACGCCGTACCGGTGTGGTCCAGGCGCTCCAGGAACCAACCGTATAGCATGTCTGGAGCTACTTTTCTGGTCTAATCTGTTCCGTCCCGTTCCGTCGAGCACATGGTGTTTAATGTTTTTCCTTGTTGGTGAATTGTTCCATCGTTTTGATGCGCTGGCAATGGAGGAAAGGTGCTGCCCCGTGTAGGCTTGTGGCTTTACAATTTATCTATTTTACATCTATATTATCATCAAAAATTATGTTGTAATTACTGGATCCCTAGTAAGAGTCAGAAAGGGTTTTTTTATTATACTTAAATTACACCAAATTATAATTTTATATTTATAGATTTAGTAAAATTACATGATATATTTAATTTATATGACATACATAATATACATAATGTACGTAATATATATGTAAAATAATTTTAAAATTCTAAGATTTCAAGTAAAAAATATAATTCTGGAGTATAGTATACTAATATACTAGTATATTAATATATAATTTGTATGTAAAATATTATAATTTCAAGTAAACATGCATAAAAATAAACTTATATGCTCCAAATGGAGGTATATTCTCTTTCTTCATTGTTTCCACTCTCCTCCAGATTCGCAGACATCCAATCCTGCCAATCTGTTGCTTCAATAATAGCATTGTGCCGTTTTAACATTCTACTATTATAGTAGACAAAAACAAGTGTTGTTTCAATAATAGCATTGTGCCGTTTTAACATTCTACTATTATAGTAGACAAAAACAAGCTTACTAACTCTGTCGACCATAGTTCTTGCTCCATTATCATGCCAAACATGTTTCCATGCGCTCCGGTTTCTTTCCCCTCTTGTTGTAGTTGGAGGAATGGTCAACAACTTCGCTGCTACATCTGCAAGTTGTGCATATTCCTCTCCATATGCTTCCCAACATTCCAAACTATAATACATCAACCCTTCTTGGAAATGCATCTCCTCATCAAATGCATAACTTACATGCATTCCACAATCTGCCAGAAATTATATTTTTATCGTAAGATGTAACTATAAAATACTATTTTACCTTATAATGGTAATTACCACCGTAATTAGTACGGTGTTGGGGTCTTACCCGTAATACCAACAAGCCTAGCCCGTGTCGGTCCCGTGGCCCCCATGATGATGGTGGCTGGTTGCCGGGCTCATGCTGCTCGCGACGGGCTGGATTGTGCATCTCACGGCATGGTTCAAGTGGGCTGCAGGAATCTTTGCTCGAGGGACTCTTATGGAATGTTGGGGAACCTGTGTGTGCGGTTTCCCTTTGGAAGGATGTTTTGGAAGCAGACTTTGCCGATGCAAGATGAGCTGATATCATGTCGGCAAAGGAGCTAAGATTGTGTGAAGCCTTTGGGTATATGATACACTATAGTGTGGGATGCTTGAGTAGTTTCCAATAGGTTACACATGCGGATCATTAGTGTGAAGCACCTGGAGCAACATCTCGGAATAAGGGTTTCTTTCATTGACATCTCTCCGTCTCGACATCCAGGAATGTGGAACGGAGGATCACAGGTGAAAGCAGCTTCGTAAGGAGGGGAGATGCGTCGAAGGCAGCAATAGGAAAGCATGCCAGCGTGCACTGCTGATGAGTGATGAGAGAACTCCAAGACAAGCAGGAAGACAGTGAGCAGGACTGGAGCTGTGGCCTGTGCGTAGGTAGACCTACCTCACCGCCGAAAATTGGAATGACCACCTTTTCAGGGTACGACTGGCCAATGATGGAACCGTCCGATGGTAGATACACACACACGACAAGCCCAGCACGCCTTGTTCCGACCTAAACTAGAAAAAGGCGTGCTGTGAAACCGTTTAGAACAAGGGCGCAGCCCGCCGGGCCGGGCCAGCACACACTTCTAGAGCTGTGGGCTGTGGCCCACACGCTACAGGACTCGAGACTGAAGCAAACGACGACTTGGGTCATGAGAAGCTTGTGGCCGCCTGTTTTCGAGGAAGACATTGGCCAGCTGACGCGATCGGACCCTCGGACTCTGATGATTTTTTTCATATCTCCCTGACGAGGCGATGGCCGATGGGGCACTTGGCCACTGACATGGGCGTCGGACGTTTGTATTTGTCAGGCTTTTCGGTGCCACGTTTGGGGCGGAACATTGCGGGAATCTGCAGGATTCCACCTCTCATTTCGTCGTTTCCTCGTCATGCTCATCCTTGACAACAGTGCTAGGCTCCAGGAATCAAGACTCAAACGGCGGTTTACCCTGCTTATCGACTCGGTATTATGTACACGCATGTAATTAAGTGAAGAGAAAACGTGGTGGGTGTTTAAATTGTTTTCGCAACGTCACAGATGAATGTTGTGTACAATACAGAGAAAATGGACTGCGATTGCAGTTTTGCAAGGATAGTGATAGCAATCCCTTGATCTGAAAGGCCCGTCACATCGGCCACCTGACACGTCTACATGCAAGGGAACCAAGTCTGATGCACCTGTAATCGGGAAACAGCGAAGCTCCAAGCACAGCGTGCGTTGGATTGGCTGGATGAAATAGCTGCTCCCGATCAGCACCAGCAACACTCCTATCATATGAAAGCCAAGGGAAGGTGGTGCGACATCTGGCCCAAGGCTTGGATCTTGTAAGCAAATTTAGTTTTCCACTCAGATGTACCCCTCCCCCGACTGGCTCTGTATTCTTGTTCTTGCCATATTGAAAGCAGGAAAAACGAAGGAATCGAGCATATAAGCTTGCGGCCAGCACTCGCCACTTGATCAAACAGTAGCCCATCCCGATGTCACAAGCCAGATCTGCCGAGAGCCCGAACCCCGAGCCCCGAGTCGCGAACCGCGAATTGCAAAGCTGAGATAGCGGAAGCAGAAGCAGAAGCAGTAGTACGGCTCCCTCCATCCCGCATCCCGCATCCCGCACCCCGCGACCCGCAATGTCCTGCTACTGTTACAGCGGCTGGTGCTGCCCCTGCTGCTCCCGCTGGCGCCGCATTCTGGCTCCCCACGATTCGGGGGCAGCGGCGTACCTCACGGCCGCTCTCCTCTTCAATGTGGAGAGCTGATCCTCCCACTGCGACTTCCACTCCGCCGCGGAGGGGGCATCCGCACACCGCCTCCTCCCGGACGCGATGGCGCTGAGCGAGTTAGCCATATCCCGGTCATACGAGGCCCGCCTCCTGGGATCCGACAGTGTCTCGTAGGCCTCCTGCACCTCGATGAACTTCTCAGCGCACTCCTTGGACTGCCCCGGCGGGCAGACATCCGGGTGAAACTTCTTGGCCATCTGGCGGTACGCCAGCTTGATGTCCGGCAGCGCCACATCTTGCGGCAAGCCGAGCAGCTCGTAGAAATTAGGCTGAGCCGGAACAACTCTCTCCATAACCGCCCGCGGAGAAACGTACGCCACCCCGGCCCCGCTCCACAACGCCGCTGCAGATCTCACCCCGCCCGGCCTCAGCGCCGCTCCCGCAAACGAGCTCCGCAGCCGCGTCCTCTCCGCTCCCGGATTGGACGCCAAATGCGCCCCAGCCGCAAGCCCTTGCACCTGCGAGGCCACCGCCGCGCCTCCGGCCATCATCATCCTCATCCCTCCCTCCGCAAAAAATGCGCGGCTCCAAGAAAGCAACACTGGCAGCAACAACAACAGCAAGGCACAGTGGGACAATCCCCGAGCGCAAGCTGCTCCGCTTTCCAAGGCCCCCGCAAAGCCCTCGGAGTTATGTGTACATAAAGAGCCTTGCAAGCCAAAAGCAGTCCTTGCTCTCCTGCTCTCCTCCTCCGGCTTCGAGGTCGCCTGGCAGACCTACGGCATTCGAAAGCTTTCACTTGGACGGCGGAGTTAGCGCGCGTCTTCAGACTGTTATTGGCCTCGCGGACTGACACACTGGCAGGCTGAAAGACGGCAAGTGGAAGCGGGAGTTATGGAGCATTGCGCTGGGGCGTGTGGCATTTTATGGAGAGCTTGCCGAGCCTCGCGCGGGCCCATCAACTCCCACCGCCCCAGAATGTGAATTACTTTTTTCTTCTTCTTCTTCTTCTTCTTCTTCTTCTTCTTCTTCATCACTCTAAAAGATAGTAAATATCCTACCAAATCAAACCGTAAAATCTATTCCGCCCGCTAACCGGATTGGCACCTAGGTAGTTGGAGGTTCGCGATACACGACGCCACGACGCCACGTCTCATTGCGATACATAATTCGTTTTCGTGGAGTAAACTCCTTGGAGTGAGGCCGAAAGCGTAGGCAGCTAATTAAACCACCCCGAGTGTATGGAAATAAGGGCGTGAGCGTGTTTTTCCATGCAGGCGGCGGCCGGCCGGTAACCGCGTGCGCCCGGTACCCGGGATGTTGTGAGGGGCCGGCTCGCCGTCGGGTCCCGAGCTTGGGAGACGATTCATCTGTACACATGTATGGAAAACACTTGCCCGCAAGGCGCCAGCTGCGATTTGGGACAAACCTGAAATGCAAGTGCACCAAGTGGCGTGGCGATCTTATCCTCACGCAACTTGGGAAATCCTTACCCGACGGTCGGGCACGAAACCCGCTTGCGTCTCTTCTTGCCTCCAACACCGCGGACACATCGATCGAGACACCGACAAGTTGGCGGGTTGGATGGGGATTGGGTTCAGGTTGGGTTGGGTTATGTTGGGTCGGGGTGAATGAACCCGGGTTTGGTTCTTCCCGAACATGGGTGCCTGCGGAACCGTGAGCCCTGTCTTGATTCCGAGGCTGTTTCCCCGGAAGCAGCCAGTCTCTAGAAGGGCCATGGCATGGGTACGGTTGCGGAAGGTTCGATGGGGGAAGATGGCGGCATGGCGGCATGGCGGCATGCCGCCGCGGCGTGCTGCCACTGGCGCAGCGCTGTGGAGCATCGAATGTTCCATGCAAGCGTGGCATGACCTGTCCCGCACGCAGTGGTGAATTCGCTTGTGGCGCTGGTCGTTGCTTGGTGTCGACGGCGACGAAAAGCGTCCGGTGAAAGGGCTTTGGACCTCGGAAGTCGGAGGTGGGAGGGAACTGGAAGTTGCACTACAAGGAATGTAGCTGTAGTTCGTCATCGCCAAGGCGCCGCAGGCCCCGTCCGCCTACCCTGTTGCCTGAGGTTGCCAAGGGGGTACAGTTTCAACTTCCAGATCCTGATCGCCTCCGACCGATTTGCACAATAAAATCCTAGTCACACCTGCGCGCGCACAAGCATAGGCCGCCCGCCTCGTATTAAAAAACACCCACGATCTCTCATCGTAGCGCCTTTTCCGGAGGCTGGACGAGAGAATACATATATGGTCCAACTGTTCGCGTTCTCTTTGTTTTACGTATAGGGAACGCCTTGTGCCTCCAAGAGCTCTGGTACACTTAGTTTCTCTTGTCACAGGGTCTTAGTTTTGGGCATATGCAACTCTTTGTTCATGGAATACACGGGACGCCATCAATTGCAATGAGGGTTATTTTGCACCCTCAGAATGAGAATGAAAAACCCACTAGCCTGCATTTTTTATTTATATGAGATCCTTCCTATCCATATTCATTCTAAATGAGAGCTACCTTAAATCCATGGAAGTGAGAGATGAAAAAACCCATTAGCCTGCATTTTTTATTCATATGAGATCCTTCCTATCCACATTCATTCCAAATGAGAGCTACCTTAAATCCATGGAAGTGAGAGTGAATTTTTAACCAGGGGAGCCTGTGTTCACCTTCATCTTCTAGACATACTTTGATTCTCATATTTGTTTTCTTTCCCTCTTGCGTCTATCACAGATATTAGAAGTTTCGAACATTACTTCTTTGCTTCTTAACCAATGTCCAAGAAGCTCAACTATATTTTTTATGAATCTCTACTTACATATATATAAGTAATAAATAACAACTTACTATACGATGAATTCCTTACAATACAAAGAAGGCACATTATCAAATTTAAAATATTATATAAAATATTTATAATTACCTAATAAATCAAAAAAGTATTTAAATTCACCTTATAATCAAACAGCTTTTGGTCGAGTGTTCAAGGCATGTGCATGCAAAGTGGTAGTAGAAGAAGAAGTGCACGGATTTGTCCTCAAGCACCTTTGGATGAGTATTTAAGTCGTGTGCTTGCTAAATGCATGGGTTTGTCATGAGTAGCTTTGGCTGAGTGGTCCAAATGGCTTAGGCCAAATGGACACACTTACCTTAAGAATATTGCAATTAAGCGTCCTACATCACAAGGGGACCCACATGGGGTACTTAGAGAGGAATGCCACGCCATAGTTAAGCGCTCTACACCACAAAAGGGACCCAAATGGGGTACCTAGAGAGGAATGCCTTCGGTGCTAGTGCTAATAGCCTAGTTTACTCCATGGAGCAAGTTGCCCGGAGAGCTGAGTCTCATGGCAGCATGTCTGTCCTTAGTGGACATCAAATAAATTGGCATGTCCATACTTCATAACTTCAAATAAATTTTTGTTTGTTTGTTTGTTTGGATGTAGGTGATAATCTTGGTACGTGATGCAGGTTTATCCCGTGCGCTTATTGCGTGGAAAACAGACGGCTGTTGTGCCAAGATGGGCAAGTGGGTCTGTACCACTTGCAACACGAGAAATTGCCCGGTTGTTGGGATTGGTGGCGTGAGCTAATCAGGTCACAACTACGGCACAAGCTAGCCATTGGTTGCGGTGAAAGAAATTAAAAATTTGGATATGTTCCTCGCGGCCGAGATCGAAGCCGTGTGGTCAGAAATAATTCGGATGCCCGCTCCTTCCGACATCACATTGACAGCTCGCCAAAACGGCTGGGAAGAATGGGTCCAAGCGAGCCGTCTCACGGCAGCACAGCGAAGTCAGGACCGCCGAATTTCCTGCGACGACTGTCCATGTTGCATGTCCAACTGCTTCTATTGACACTGCTACTTGCTGCTTGTGGTCTGGTCCCTGTGGAAGATGTTGGGTTTGTGTTCTTGATTTCTGCATATATTTGGTTTTTCAACAAGGTGGCATTTCCCCCGGTTACCTCTGAGCGGCCCTCGAGCTTTTACAAGAGTAAGTTTTTTCCTGTTGCCGTTGTAGGACCTTCCTGCATGTTGTTGCTCAGAGCCTTGCTTTCTTTGCAGACAATCCGTGGTTCGGCAAATATATCACACTCGGAGCTGTGTTGGGGCTTCTGTTGCCGCTGGGGTACATCATTGCTGCCTTTGGTCAAGGGGATCTAAAGGCAACGCGGGCAGCATCGCCCCATCTCTTCTTGCTCTCATGCCAGGTGCTCACAGAAGGTTTTTCCAATTCGAACACGGTTTCAGTGATCACACGTTGTCTTGTTCCTATTTCTTACAACACATGGAGGTTGGGTTCAATTTCAACTTGGTTAAGGTCTTCACTTGCCGAGGAGGCGGGAGATCTTAACCAAGGACCCGGGGGTCGCCAGCTTGGCTCCTCAGGAGGACCATGGATTAGGTTTGGGCAGATACTTGCTGTTGCCAATATGATATTTTGGAGCTTCAATCTGTTCGGTTTCCTGCTACCTGTGCATTTGCCTAAGGCAATGCGAAAGCATTTTGAGTCTGAGCAAGCTTCCAGGCACACAGAGGAAGGCAGAAGAGATTAACATTACTACTCTGCGCAACTTGAAACGTACTGTGCGCAAGACCAAAAACTATGTCCGCTTTTCCAAATGTCTTCCACGACGGGAAACGGTCCAAGGTAACTGATGACTTCCACGGTATTTCGACTGGACTTAAACTCTTAATAAATATGGGCCGCCTGCGTGTACCGTAGTCCACAAAGAATGTTTTTTCGCAGGTCCCCAATCAAACCCACTGGTCCGCAAGTGTGGCAAAGGCTCAGACTTGCATGAATTCTGCAAAATTTTGACCCGACCACTCTGTTCACAGGCAGGACAGGAACAGAATCAGCAATGCCCGAAGATCGTGGAGCGGGAGGTGATCGTTTGAATGTTTGGTGGGAGCTTCTTATTTCTCTTCTCCCTATTTCTTCTCCGACAAGTTCTTTTTCACGGTTCCTCCGAAGACCACCTTCTGCAGTTCCTTCGCAATCTCGTCTATGGAGAGCTTGGAGTCGCTGAAATTCACAAACTCCAACTGCAAGAGTTCCAAAACGAATTGTCTGTTAGACGTCTGTGGGAACGTTCCAACCCCAGTCAGAATACGTTTGCAAACCAGCTGTAGAATCAATGCAAATTACATGGGTGCAGCTTATGATGGGTCAATCAAATGTGGCACAACGATGCACATGCCGAATCTTCCGGAGCAAGATGCTCTTAGGACTCAAAACCCAGATTAGTGCAGACCAACATGTATGCCACCAGATGGAGCACCAGAAACACAAGCAGTGAATGCACTTTGCCTCTTCTCAACACGTGCAACAAGGAAAGGTGAACAGGCAGCAGCGAAGCTTCAACAGGAGGCAGAATACAGACATGCTGTCCTGATTTGAGGTCTACCACAACTCCACTGGCACGGAGGCCTCTCCTTCCCGCATGAATGTTTGTGATACTGCTGTGATCAACTTGGATTGTCTGCAAGACGACATGTTCCATTCAGCTGCTATCTCGGAATGCTGGCCGGAGTTTGCTTGTGTGAGTGGAATCCGAAACTCACCTTTTCGACGTCGGTTGATAAAAAAATTAAATGAGCCGCTGACACTTTCAATACGCCCGGCTGCTTGGACAATATGCGCTGCTTGGAACACTGGTAGGCTGGAACACAATTACGTTGCAACATTTAGCTGGAAACCTCATGAAGTTGGCGTATATTGCTAAATAAGTCACCTTAGGCCGGGCAGTAGAGCTTACTTTTGATGGCTTCATGTTGCTGTACATTTGAGCCATCCTCTTCCTTTGCCCACGTTGAAGCCATGTATTTTTCAAGGTAGGTTCCCGTGCCAACAACCTGGAATGACAGAGCATAAGCCCAGGCAAAATTTTTGGAAACTGAAATACCGATCGGACAGCCATAATGATCCTTACAAACCTGCTTAAAGATTACTCGGCAGACCTTGCTGCAATCCCCAATTCTTGTAAACTTGGTCGGCCGGTTGTTCAGAGCAACAATTGAGATAGAGCTGCTGTCAACTACGGAAACTCGCAGTATCCGGTCTAAGGAAAGCAGGAATACATTCTTGTCATCGGCTGCGGCCGTGCTTGCACCGGCAAAACACACATGCCGTGGTGTCACATACAAAGTGCCTTGGGCCTTCCTTGAGTTCCTGTTACCAGCAGACGGATATTCACAGGTCAGTCATAATATCTTCGCAAACCTTAGTCATAATATCTTGACAGATCTTAGTCATAATTTCTGGACATCGTGCTGAGGTTGCAGCAGCATCAACAGCATCGAGAAATACCTGCAGGTGAAGGAGTCGACCATCTCTTCATCCTTTGGAAGTCCAAAGATGAACTGTAAGCAAAGCAGAAGCAGTAGCACGTCAATCAAGGTGCTTTTGCTGGGTAAAAGAGCCCCTCTAACAACAACACTCAGCCAGGCTATGTTAGCTCTCTGCTCACAGGCAAATACCTGCATCATCTTGTTGTTGGCGATCAAACTCTGACGCATAACGATATCCTGAGCCTCGTCGTCATTCTTCTGTCTCAGCAGCCACAAGTAGTCCAACACATGTAGCTCGGCCTCAACTTTGACAGACTCCACGTGCTCATTCGACGGCGGATTGAGCCCATGAAGTGGGCCGCATGGTGAATTCGCCTTCTTTTGCATGTCAAGATTATTGTACTTATCCCAGGCTTGCCAGTATAAGATGCAAAGCTCACGAGTGCCAAGATCCCAGCAAGAAAGAATCTTCCGAAGACGGGCAGTAGTTTCATCCATCTCCGTGCTACTTAGGCCCTTACCGCCTCCGTGGAAATAGTCATAGAAAAATGTCAGAGACTCTCCCAATTTCAGCCTCTGCGCTGGAGTCATCGGAGTGGGATCCTCGTCACGATTGAGGGCAAACTCTTCCATGCAAAACATCAATGCGTGTGCACTCTCCTGGACACGGAATGAAGGCAGTGTTCAGAGCCACCGACAAAATCGAGGAACATGCTAGTTTGTGTCTCACCAAAAGAAAACAAGCAGGGAAACCAGCTTTCCTACCCAAAGAATGCGTCGAAAGATAGTTGGATGCAGTCCTTCGTTCATGACAGAAAGATGCTCATCCAGATACTCCGTTAAAGGCAGAAACTGCTCGCCAATATCATAATCAGCATGAGAGTCCAAATCACGAAGGACATACTGGAGCTCACTCGTGAGACGGCCCTGCACGAGCATTTGCAATCCTCCATTAGATCCATCTACTTCTTGAGGCAGTTGAGGACCAGCCCAGAAAAAGTGAAATCGGTACTCACCTGCACGTTTTCCACAATTGAACCAATTACATTCGTCAAAGTCTGCTGCACATAGTGATGCAGATCTTTGAACCTTTGGCCGACCTGCGTACTTGGACTAAGATGTGTGTTGACAGCACCGTGGACACCATTCTCACTGAACAAACATACACACGAGCTGTTAGGGCAAACGTTACACTCGAACAGATACTAACCAGGCTGATGACCCCAGCAGTGTATAGAAGTTTTACCCTGGAATTTCCTCATCAAGGTCAGGAAAATCCAAATCAGGATCGCTATCTTCAGTTGCATTCGCAGGAACTGGTTGCAGTGCAGTTCCCCACGTTGATTCCAGTCGTCTCTCCAAATCCAGGTCTTGTTCCAGAACTGCGTGCATATCATTCAGCTGCACAAGTTGACCCGCAAGCGCTATCCAGTGTTACTGTTAACGTGTCCAGATGACGCGATGACCTTGTTTCCAGAAGAAGCTCTGGGAAGGTCTACAGAAGTACAACAGCTGCAGACTAAAACAACAGTCCAAACTGTGCCCAACTCACCTTGACACACAGAGTTTTCGATATTGACAGGGGCGGAATTTTGTCGTCCGACTTGGACAGGCTAAGAATACCACGAGTTTCAGTTGGAAGTTCTTCTGGAAGCTCGTCCAGGCAAAGTTTTTCCAGAACTCCGACGTAGGTCTCGATGGCCGTGCAAATTCCAACTTCAACTTTTGGAAGATACTGCGCCCCAAATGGTAGGGACAGGAGGCGAGACGACAATTCATCGACAACCTCGCTAATCATGAAAAACAGATCTGCCCAGTACAACAATGAGTTGTTACCCCCCCCCCAAAAAAAAAAGCAGCCAAGATGCGAAGGGCACGCAGAAAACAGGTGTGACTGATCTTACCAACCACAGAGAATGAGAAGAATGCATTGGTATGAGGAGAGAGCGGTTCCCACTTCTCCGCACTAACAATTGAGCTTATCCAGCTGCACGATTTTAACCAGACAAGAAACAAGCTTGTTTCAAAACTCAGCTTCTTCTGTATCTGCTTCCTGCGTGAGATCGGTTTGCACCTCACGCAAACATGCCACGCGCAAACAAATCTCCTGAAGCAAGAAATAAAGGCCTTACTCTATCATGCGAGGTTTTGTCGTAGCCAGCCATTGCGTAAGGTGGTCCTCAAACAGGCTGTGCACGTCTATGAACTTCAGCTGCACTCCCAGTTTTTCGATATCTTCGTGGAGCAGTAACAGCTCTTTAGCCAAGTCCTGCAAAGAAGTGCACTGTTTCGATCTGCAACCGTTTCTGGAAAGAGCCGCAACCAGAAAACCATAAGTTTGAGGATCTAAGATGCCGTTGGTATCAACTCACCACGTAATCTTTAGGAAATGTCTTCACGGAGGCAGCTCCGACAAAACTTTTGATATAGTCAGACACCTGACATTGAGAACCAGCTTTCAGCACTTCTGTTCAACACGCTTGCAAGCGTCCATGCTGCTCAGAGGATGGAAGCAGGCTTACCAACTTGTAGTAGACAGGGGCGGTGACGGCAGGAAGGAAGCAGGCATCTGGAAAGGCGTCCACGAAGGTAGAGCCATGCTCCTGAAGATCATTACGGATGAAGCGCACCACTTTGGTTATTGACTGGGAACTGATTTCCCTCACTTCCCCTGTGTACAGAGAGTCGTCCACCAGAGACTTGTGGAACCGTTTCTCGCAAAATGACTGGTAAAAGGCCACGCACCCACCAACAGGTTAATCTCACACGGTGTGTGTGTGCGTACAAGCAAGCGTGAGAGTAGTGGAGCATCTATTACTCACCTGGACCCAGCTCCGAAGAGGAACCACAATTTCATCCAGACTGAGGTCCCAACGCAGGATCAGTGACAGAAGCTCAATAAGCCTTGACAAAGCTCCTGGAGGCTGGTTCTTTGGGAACACCGTCTGAAAATTTTCAACGATGTCCACGGCAGGTTTCATGAGCACTGGACATCCACAAGTCATAACAGTGTGATTAGTACAAGGGCCCCGACCAAACATGGAAACCAGAACAGGAATGGAAAGTGGAACGTACACACGACAATACTGCTGTGCACAGCCAGCTCCGTCTTGGTTAGCTTGCCCTCTTTTGCAGCCAGGCAAGCTGGAGACCACTCCTCGACTACGTATTGTAGATAGTCGGCATCCGTATTGAACTTTCCTGCCAGCACGTGGACAATGCCCAGACTACATCTCTCCTTCCGCAAGCCGTAATGAGTTGCGAAGTTGTTGACTATCCTCTTCCACTGAGGTCTTAGCTCAAACTCCCCTGCAGGCCAGGTGTGACGTTCAGTATTTCTCCCCCCTCCCCCCCGTTTCAAGCACATAGAACAAATATCCAAGGAAGACAGCAAGGCGGTGGCACCTGGCTTTTGCTGCCTGTATGCTAAACGGAGGAGTACGTCGTATGATCTCTCGACGTCATCCACTGGAGGCAACAAGAGCAACTTGTTTGGCGGTGCTTCTCTGCCAGAAAAGAAGAACGAACCGAACAAAGTTTGAGTTATCTTCAAAAATGGCCAGCTGACGACCAGACATTGATTGCAAAACCGAGGATGGACTGACGCGGACCTGTAGAACCGCTCGCAAATGCAAGAAAGCTGGAGTGTCAGAGTGGTGGTGCTCTCCCTCCCCCTGTCATCCATCAGCTGGTAATTTGTGGCAGGACCATCCCCTTGCAGCCCACCGTGTGCAAGGGCGTGTGCCTCGATATGACTGTAGGACAGTACGATTTGCCCTAGAAACGAGTCTCCACTCCAAGGAGCCACCTGCATTCACATTTCCAACGGCGTGAAACGATTCAGAAGTAAGATCGGCAGGGTGCGGTGGGCTGGCAGCATTTGCATTGGAGCTTCTTAGTACCTTTCTCCTCTTGCTCCTCCTGGAGCTCTTCCGTTTGAGATATTGTTTGAAGGAACTTTTGGTGAACTGGGCAAGGGCTATTTCCCCGTCTTGCCCAATGAGAGGTCCCCCCAGCTTGTCCCACACTTCAATGAGGAACCGGTCCTGCATGCTGCAACCCACAATTCACAATTCCGTCAAGATCCTCTTCACCGAGCGAGCTCCGTCGACAGAGACTAGGAAAAAGCGAGCGGCTGATTACCTGCCGACTGAGATCCACGGCGACTTGGCATGCCATTCTGCACTATCAACACAAGCCACGGGATCCGTGCGAAAGGCAGGTTTTCTCCCTGCTACATCGTCGGATTCAGTGTCCGGAGATGGCATGTTCCCGGGCTTCGCTGGAAGAACAGAGACAGAGCAATAGGCCTGCAGGGGCTGGGGGGGCTTAGCGCACCCGAACATGGACCGCCATGATGATCCGCCAGGTCCCCGGAAACCATCCCCGGAAAGGACCTCCACCTGGACAGACGCCGAGAAGGACGGCAGAGTGGCCATGAAATCGATGTCCTTTGTAAGCTCTTGGGTTTCCTCTGCCTTCCAGGCCTCGTAGTGCGCCTGATCATCGAACAGAGCCGGGTTGATGAAAGGGTCGTCGTCATGCTGAATCTTGTCCAGTCTGCTCACAATTTCTGCACAAACCCACAATTCTCCGGTCAACAAATTGCGGTGAAAACAACAATGCCATCCCCATCCTCAGGTGGTGAAACCGGAGGCAATCATACCTGCCCTCCGATACTGCGCAACCTTCCGAGCCCGGCTCTGCACAGTAGAATAAACCGACTCGTCCAAGCTGGTGAACACCTCCCTGACGGTGGCCGCATCCAGCATCATGTCCACCAAATCCTGGCCTTCCCGCTTGGGAGCGTAGATGGCCCGCAACAGAGCCTCGCAGAGGCGGGGATCCTGGTACTCGGCCCGATCCAGGTTGTCATGATCTGTACTCAATTTGGCATTGGCCACATTCCCATTCCCACTCCCAGTAGCAGGCAGCTGGCTGTTGATGATGATATCGGTGATCTCGGCGACGGAGATGTCATCCACGTCCAGTGGCAGTGACAGCGGCTCCGTCATAGAAGAACGCCGAGAGTGGCCGGGCCGGTAGACAAAATCCGTGCGGTGCTGCTTGGGGCCGGGCTTCACGCTCACCTCCCTGATCCGGCCTGAGGCGGCATGGGCCAGGCGGATGGTGCCCATGGCGGGCGCCTTGGCCTGGCCGTCCGCCGGGGTGGCGTCGGCATGTTGTGTGTTCCCCCTGTTGCTCAACTTCTGGAATGGCAGGCGGAATGCTGTGGGTCGGGGCCGTGGAGTCCACCACCGCCTGGGATGGCAGCGGCAGCCGCTTGGGGTCGCAGTCGTCCGCGCTGGGCTTGCGGACCGAGCTTGTGAGGCGGCTGAAATCCGGGGGCATCCTGACACTCGGGACATGCAGGCCAAGCCCACGCCCGGCCTCCGGCACGCAATTTCACCCAGGCGAGCTCGGCAGCTTCACAAAGCAGCAGCAGATCTCGTGACGCTCACTGCACACAGCGGAGCGGTCAGGATGGCAGATGAGACAAATTCGCCTGAGATTCACCAACTCCACACGCACACGCACACTCACACTCACACTCAAACGAATATACATGGAGAGGACAAGATTGAATGAGGGCATAGAGGCCAAGTGCGACATATGCAGCTGCAAGCAAGCAAGCTGCATGGATTTGATTCTTTCCTCCCTCCTTTGAGGAAAGGCAGAGGCGCACCGTACAGGTGCGAGCTTGGAGCAATAAATTGGGTGTCAGATTCAACGGGGGATGATAAAGCGGACGGAGGCAATTCACGCAAGGAAGGAACGAGGCGGCACTTCCAGGCAGACACGGGGGCTTACCGGATGAGATTGTGATGGCGCGCAGCTCCCGGGCCGACTCCAGCTCCTGCAATCCTTCAGAATTACTTGGCAAAGCGTTGGACGGCCTGGAGGCGCAATCCCACGGCTTCTCTTGGTCGCGGGAATTACACGAGAAGCTGCTGCAGTGGCGACATGGCTATCCCTTTCGCCCGCCTGCGCAATCCTCAACCGTTACCGCGGCACCAACACGGCGAGGCTCGAAGGCGAGCTTCCGCGGGTACGCCACCCGCTTCACGCCTGCAGGACAGCGGCCCCGACGCTCCGCATTCCCGCTACCGCGCGTGATCAATCCAGCTCCGCCTGTGCTGCGCTTTGCTCCTGGGAAGAGCCCGTGACCTGGAATGGTCCCGGGAGGATTTCGGAATGGGCGGGGGCTTGATGCAGCAGAAGCAGCACAGCAGCGCAGGCAGGCGCAGGCGCAGGCGCGAGTGCAAGTGCAAGTGCAAGTGCAACAGCAAGAGCGAGAGCGAGAGCAGGAGGAGAAGCAAGAGCAATCGCAGGAAAGCAGGGAAGGAAGCGGAGAAGGGAGCGAGCGCGGTAGGCGGAGGAGCGGCAGCTGGGAGCGCAACGCAGCGGATTGCAAAGCGCGCGGGCGGAGCGGGGCGGAGCGGAGCGAGGGAGGGAGGATGCAGGAGGACGGCGCTGCCGGGCTTCTCGGGCGGCGAAGACAGCAGGCGCGAGCCGAGGCCAAGAGAAGAGAGAATGGGAAGAGAAGAGAAGCCAGGAGAAGGGACGCCGAGGAAGAGGCCAGGTATCTATGTATGTGCGCTTGCAAGCTCGGGTTGCAGAGCTGTATGTGTGTGGGCACAGAGCCCAGGACCCAGGACCCAGGACCCAGGACCCGGGACCCAGGACCCAGGACCCAGGACCTGGACCCAGGGTCAGGGCACGCAGCAACGGCATCGTGCCAGGTGGTTGCTGCTCTGCACTCGGTTTTGCCATCCCAGTTGCGCCCCAAGGGCCCCTACCTTACACGTCCACTTCCTCAACCTGGACCCGGACCTGGATCACATCACCATAACCGCTCTCTCACTCCCTTCCAAACCTCATTTCCACTCCATATACATAAGGGTCCCGTAGACACTCCATTCTTTCTCCGGTTAGTGGTCAGGCAGATAGTCTAGCATGTACCGGGTTGGGTTGCTTGCTGCTAAGGTAGTTCAACACTACACGCAAGTTCCACGCATCCATCGCAGGATGTCACGTGCCGGTCACGTGGCTGGGCCTACCAAGAGACGTGGATATTCGCACTAGACACGAATCTTTTTCAAGTAAAAAATTTAATCTCAAGATAAATCGACCGACTCTCCACAGCCGATAAGCTCGAATATATAGATGCCGAGTCGTATATTCGACTAGTCCTTAATTCAAATTTTGAACGCGAGCTAAAGCTCGAATATGCCAAATACGATTAGAAGATGCGAGACTCGTCCCTAATTCAAATTTTGAATGCGCGCTAAAAGTCGAATATGCCAAATACCATTAGATGATCAGGCGGACCTGGATTAAAAACTTTTCAATCTTAAGCTGATACTGTATCTTGCAGCCTCTAGTATTCATACCATGATTAACATATTTATGAGCTAATATATTTCTATAAAGAAATGAAAATATGCAGCGCACTGGAAGATGAGAAAGAGGTAGGGTCCTAGGACGGGAAGGCTCCTGGGAGGTGGAAGGGCACACACAAGGGTGGAGATGTCCGCCCCTGCAGTTACTTCGTCGACGATTTACGTTACGGACGTAGTAAGCTAATTCGGAAGTATCGCCCGGGAGTGGGGCAGGCAGGGTCCGGTGGAGCGCCAGATTCTTGGCCATGATGCCACTGTGCCTTTGGGCATTGCTAAGGCCGCCCCCTGGGAATAGGGCCATGCATACATTGAATGATCTGGTGGCCGTTGGTCGCGCGGCACCCACGCTAATTAATGGACCACCCAATCCCCAGCTAAAACCCGGGCCGCCCGGGCCTTGGATTTGCTAAATGTCAAAGCCAGCTCATCCGATTGTGGAGCGGGAGGCGAAGGGACTGGACTGGACGACTGGACCAGGCTGAAATGAACAGTGATGCCTGCTGACGACTTTTTCAACTCCCTCCCAACTCCCAGCCCCCAGCTCGTCTCCGCTTCGCCCGGCAAGCCACTATTTCGCAAATGTTGATGAGGCGCCGGCTTCCAACCTCCGCCTCCAGCCTCCAGCCTGGCTGCCCCGCTAATGAGGCCATGCCCCAAGCCCACAGCAGTTACCACACCCGAATCAGAGGAAAAGAAAGAAGGATTCCTCCACTGTATCCGGGGCGGACCGGGGCGAGGGCAGGGCCACGAGCGCGCGAAACAGCCAGGGCAAGTTAGTTGCCCACCCTTCGTTTCCATTGAAGAAGATAGAACAACAATAACTGCAGGCGGCGTGGCAGAGACAGTAAAGAGCAGGAGGAAAGGAAAGGTTCTGAGAGGAGAGGAAAGAGAGGAGGAGAAGCGAGAAACGGATGAGGTATGGAAATCAAGCGAGGCGGACCTGTCTAGCGCTGGGACCTGGGACAGGGGGCTGGCCCTGGCTGCCTGGCTGCCTGGCAGTGGAGTGTGCACCTTGCTTTTCAGAGATTTTGATTTTGGTGTCGCTGGCTTCCTCGACCCCTTTTGCACTGGGACAGTTGGCTTCCTGCTTTCCGCGCGCCTCTTTATCTTTTCATTTCACAGCCGGGATGTACAGTACCGTCAAGAGTATGGAATGGGATGTATGTATGTATGTGAGAGGCGGAGGGGTCCCACGGCCACCGCCTCTGCCACTCCACAAGCACCACGGCGCGCCCTTCCATGCCCTCCTATCTACATAGAAAACGCTGTGAATTCGTGTATCAGGCAGGCAGGCCCTGCAGATTCCGCACCGACACCCATGCAGCATGGCATCGCTATCTAGTACCAGGCCACCTCCCCCCTGGGACCCTGCTGCTGCTGTGATGAGGGTTTGGAAGCTCCTGTTGATGGAGCTTGGAAGATCCTGCTCATCAGGCTTGGAGGCTGTGAAAAAACACAAGGCATCCTTGTCAACGCATCGTGAACTACGAAAGTGCTGGAAAAGTTTGTGCACTCTCCATATGTGCTCTGCCACTGCCTCTGCCCCTCTGCCCCCTGCCCCTCTGCCCCTCTGCCCCTCTGCCCCTGTCCCTGCTCCTGCCGGAGCCGGTGCCGGTGCCGTTGCCCCCGCCCTTGCCCCTGCCCACTGCTGATGCATGTATGCGTGCAGGTACTGTATCATGGCCGCGTACATACAGCATCACGCTCGCTGTGTACGCAAAGATCTGGCCACTGACAAGATCCCTGAAATGCGCTACTTCTGCTCTCCTGAAGGCGAAGCGAGGGGAGAAGGGGAGCGCCCCCCCCGCTTTCTAACCCTAACCCGATGTTACTTCTTCTCTTGCACCGGCCGGGCTCCGAGCTCCTGCCTCCCGGACTCCCAGTCGCCCTGCCGCTGGCCTAGGGTTGTGGTAGAGACGATGGCATGCTCATGTTAAACATGTCAATTGCTGCCAGGTACAGCGTCGAGTTGAGTCGTGGCGTAAGCCGTGAGCCGCGAGCCGTGAGCCGTGAGCCGTGAGCCGTGAGCCGTAAGCCGTAAGCCGTAAGCCGTAAGGTGTGAGGTGAGCCGTGAGCCGTGAGCCGTGAGCGTACCCAGAATCCAGGGACCACGGCCCCGCAGCGGGAGCTGCCATTGCCATGGCCGGTGCCGGTGCCTTGCCGAGGTGACGGAGGTTCCTGCCGAGCCTCCAGTCTGCACTCCAGTGCGGCCCGTCATGTGAGCCCCCCAAGTGTCACGGGATGTGCAAGCGCTGCATTCGATGCCGTTCGCCCTTCGCTGTTACGCCCGCGCGCCCGCGTGTTCCTGTCTGACCGCCGAATCATCGGGTTGGATTCCCGATGATCATCGTTGTGCCTCTGCAACACCATACACAAACCCCTGCCAGATAGCCGTAATCAAAACCATTGCCATCTCCCTTGCCATAGCCTTTGCCACTGCGGTAAGCCAGAACCTGCAGACCCTTTCCAGTGCCGATGCCGTTCCCAAGCCCTCATCCATCTCCCTTTCACCTGTCAAGGCCTCTCTTTCCCTTGCCATCGCCATTGCTGACGGCCATGCACACGCCAACTGACATGCATTGCCACGCTCCAAATCAAAAATCCACAACGCTGCGCACGCACTGCGAATTGCGAGCAACCACGACAGAGTCGTATCATTACCGACATCACCCTGTCCGCCTTCGCCCTGCCGCAACCTGCCCGTCATTCCTTCCCTCGGCAGTGGACAACTCCAGCAGTTTCAGTTTCGCCGCGGCTAAACTCGCGCAGTGAGTGCGTTTGGCCGACGTGGCATACTGCCGTGGAGGATGACTCTGGAACCGTGCGACGCTACGAAACGAAACGAACAGCCAGGCCGCTTGAATAATTTGAGAATCTCTCGAGCATCTGCCTCCATGGCTTGCTGGCTACGGCCCCTTCTTCAGGACCCTTCGTCAACACGCTTCCTTAGCTCTTGTGAGGCTGCCCACAATGGCTCAAGTTCATTTCTGAATTGAGCTCCGCATCTCCAGGCTGCAAATCGAGCCCAGGCTCGCTGCTATCACTTCCAGATTCCCGTCACTCACTTCATTTGCGCTCCTCTTCCTGCAAGGAGCCAGCAGCAACGCTTCTGTCTGCGACGTATACCACGACACAGCCAGGTATGGTTCACTCTCTGCTTCCCTTTGAGACTCCTTTCATCAGTCTGATTAACTTTTGCCTCTTCGAGGATGTGAGAAACGTAGAGCAACAAGTCGGGCGGAACGCCAAGACATTTGCTCTGCTGCCTTCATGGTGCTCATTCTAATTTGGCAACACGATATCGGAACCACCGACAAGGCATCAGAGATCATGATAGTGATGGATTTCAGCTACTTGCTTCCTGAACCTGTGCTGTTGCTTGGAGTGCACACCTCTGAAGGTACTTTAAGTACCCACACTAGCTCATACTGTCCTCATCTGACGTGCTCTGTTGCTCTCCCTTCGACATGTCTTGTCGTCAACAGGAAGGAGAAACCTTTCTTGAGGAGCCTGCAGCCAGCAAGGAGTCTTGAGCCAGAGTGTATCAGTTTTGGAAGGGGTATACACTTCTAGACTCTCTGAGCCTTCTCCCGCCTCCCTCTACTCTTCAAACATTTCTTGGAGGTCTTAGTTTGGACAGGATAGGCTTTGCCAGCATAACGACAGGAGGAACTGAAGCCAATGGCCCTCACAGGAACCAGCACACCACACGAGCTTATACTACGAAGGACCCAGTCTGAGGACGCACCTTAATACCACCTTCCAGCAGTCCATAGCCTAAGGACACACACTAGAGCTGTACGACAATGGCCAAATCATCTGGAGCATCTACCACGAGGTCTAACAAATCTAAGGAGGAAGAAGATGGTGGTGACAGTGAGTCGGAAGTGGAGGGACCCTTTGGAGGTTACAACACCGGTGCAATGCCACTCAGCCACCGAATTGGATACAAATGGCACCCTGTCATTCCAGTCCCTTATTGTACAGGACGAGGGCCACATGCCTTCATCGACACAACCAAGGGAAGAAGATCTTCAAGCTCAGCAGCCCTTACAGCCAGGCTCCTTGCTAAATGGCATTATCACAGCGCCTGCAGTGTCGAAGGTCAAGAAGCCGAGCTCAAGCGAAGAGAGGATGCCTGTAACAAGTTCTACGCAGAAAGAGACAGAGTTATTGCAGAGGCCAGACGGATGCGGGAGGAAGCTCAGTTTCGAATCATCAGAGGAGACCCATGGAAAGAGAAAGAAAAGGCTGAGCACAAGCATGTCCTTCGCAAACTCCCCTACTTTGAACCAGAGACCCTGGACAGGATTCAAGAGATTGGTTCCTCAGGAGAGGACGGATTTGATGGAAGGCTCTTTGATAACCAAGGTTTCGCTTCCACCAGTCACAGATTCAAGAGCCCGGCCTTGCCAGGAGAACTCTGACTCGGTCAGGGCCTGCAGAGGTAATGAAGGACAATTGCGCAGCAAACCATCGGCAAGACCTTCAGGGCACTCAACTTGTCCTATCCGGGTGGCAAACACTCTTGGTGACGTGCAACAAGATGCTCAAACCTATAGTTGTCAACAGAGAGGCTGCCATACATCAAACTCTATACACAGACTCTCAGTAAGTAGCACAGCCACAGGAGGTATCTATCATGATTCGACTAGGAGGCATAACCATGTTTCTGAGCCTGTGCACAATGGTAGTAGCTTCCTACGATTACATGGTGGTCCTATAGGTGCCAACTGGGTAAAATCTGTTGCCCCAAGTAATCACGACAGGAAAATGTTGAAGGAGGAAACGTGGCCATCAATCCATGAGTCCACCCGATTGCATGACAACAGCACACAGCCAGTTTATACTACTAAGCGCAGAAGACGTTCATTGTCTACTGTCAAAGAGACTACTGGTCCATCATGTGACCTGGAAAGTGTACATACTGCAGTGCAACAGGGATCTCTACCACCAGTCAAGAAAAGCAGACCACATTCTGAGACTGAGCAGAGAGGCTACAGAAGATCAAACCGAAATCCTGCAGATCTGCTCAGTCATGCAGCAACGAAGAGCACATCCCGGGCATCTATGACAATCAACCACTACTTCGCTCATCTGGATATCCGATGCATAGGTAAGGGAATGAAATTAGAACAGGCACCACAATGCCGTTCAAGGGTGCTATTGCCAAGCCTGCATGGAAGGAAACACTGTAATGAGAAGGCGGCATCCACTTCAGGCAGAGGAGAGGAACTGGAGAAATCAGGAGAGGCAGAGCCCCTACCACAGCCAAGGAACTGTCAACTCCCTGGAGAGAGAGCAGATCCCTCATCCGTCACTACATCGTGCTCCTATCAAGCCAGTTGCGACACAGTAGTCAGCGACAATGCAGCAGAGAGAACCGAACCCGTCCTGGCGATCGTCAACAAAGATTTTGCTGTGACTACGCCAGTCAAGGAGAACTTGCTTCTGACAATTGCACTGACACGAGCTAAGGACGGATCTGATGATGATTGCGACTACATGTCTGAGAAACACCGCCTTAACACTCGCGGCCCTCTTACCCCAAAGTGCGGAAAGATATTGGTGGGGCATTTCACTGCTTTCTCTTCGTTTATGGGATTTCTGTTGGGACATGAAGCTAAAAGGGTTGCCACAAAGCCGAACGCAGGGGGCAGATCCTCTATTTCTGAGGTTTTATCTTGCCTTTTCATGTCTGCATATGTTGCCTCAATTGTCTCTGCAAAGTTCCATATGCACAACCTACATCTGACTTCGGAAAACACTGTGCTAGGCAGGTCCTATCAGTGGAGTATTTCGTCCGGACATTTCAAGCTAAAGACGTGGTCTCTGAAACAGAGGTATTCCAGACCTTTTACTGAAATCCAGTTCAGGACGCTTTGATGCATTTCATGCTGCAAGCTAAGTATGGGCTAAACACATTTCAGGTGGAATACAGCTTCGTGAACATGAAGAAAGTTGATTACATCTGCACAATATTAGGTCGGCGCGTGGGAGTTTCAGTGACTCGAGCTATGTCCTACCCAGATCCAGAGAAATTCAACGAAGATACTGCTATTGACCTTTTAAGAAAGAAACTATTTGGTTTGGTAAGTTTTCGAGTCCCTGAGCAAACATTTCAGAAGAGTTGGCGAGGCTGCAGCATTTTGCTCTAGCTTCATGGGTACACTGATTTATTCATGTGCAAATGATCCCGGACATCTTCCACTAACTTTCATCACGTTATTAGGTAGTGGCAAGGAGGGGTGTAAAGAAAAGACATGGGTTTTCTCAGTGTATTCTTCATGTGTGGTGTGAAACTAGGAAGGCAGCCAAGATTGTTGAGGACAAATATCCAGGTGAGGAAACTGCTCTGCCAATCCTAAAACTGTCAAAGACCAGAGTGCTTGTGGGCTCATTACAATTGCCCGCATTTAATGACAGAGATATCGACGGAGATGGAGGTATCAGATGACGTGGTAATGGTGTTGACAGTGGCAGAAGGTGCAGAGGCCCGACCAATATTCTACGAGTCCTGCCTGACCTCAAAACTTCCTGCCTCTAGGAAACTTGTGTGGTGCTAACTGCTACTCGGACAATCTTGTAGTTTGCGACTCGAAAAATTGTTACCAACGCAAAATTAAATTGCCAACTTTTACTTCTACAAACGTTCATCAGCACATTTTGCGGAGGGTGATAGGCAAAAACGTACCTGCTGGCTGACTCGTCCAAACTACTTGCTCAGTAATGATTGTTGTGCCTTGTTCCTAAACTGAAGCAGGGGCAGCTTCGAAGAGCTGGTCCAGATCATTCAGACTGCGCAGGAGACAAAATATCACTTTCGGAGGAGCATAGTAACCATAAACCAAACAGGCAACGAATGAATATGTCATGCCTCACCTAACATTTCCGAGGTCCGGATATACTGCTTTCGCTGAGCTGAAATCCTGCAAGGACAAACGTACCAATGTGCTTAGTGGCAAAAAGATGGCTGTAATCTCAGGCAGCATTATACAGTGCGTTGCAGGTACCTGCTGACTTGTCGAAGATGTAAAGGACACGATACATCCCATTCCAGCACCCGATGCAGCCTGACGAGAAACCATGTCAGGTGTCGCAACAAGTTTAACCTAACTTGTTCCAGAAATGGGTTGGGCGGATGCCCACCTGAAGCCCGATGACGCTGTCCTCGACGACCAATGAGTTTTCGGGGGATACTCCAAGTTTCTGCGAGAGCAACGAAGTAGGGGACCCTAAGATAAAGCAATGCGTCTGCCAGTTTAAATTGTTCCCTATAGGAACTTACTTCTGCAGCAGCTATGTAGATTGATGGATCTGGTTTCTTTTTGTCAACGTCGTCCCCTGCCAAACCCAGCCAGATTATCATGCAGGAAACGAAATGTCCTAGCAAGTTGACGTTGAAGACAAAGCCCTAAACTAGACCTACAAGTTGACGACTACACACCAGAATAAGAACTTGAGCTCACCTGCAAGGAAGCAATCTAGTGTCCCAAAACGCTCCTGCAAGTTTCCAAGCAACACTTAATATCGGGCTTTGGTTCCTGGTTATCTGCTGCCTATCTGCCGGCTACCTGCTGAAGGACATACCTCACCGAGCAGGTTTGTAAGACAGAAAACAACCGAACTCTTCGTAGCGGCGGAGCATACTGCCAGCTTCTTACCCTGCTTACACAATCCAGTAAGCAAAACCTTATGATTTGGGTGGTTTGCAAATCCAGAAAAGAAGACGTGTGATAAGACAGTAGTACAGACAGCTGCACGGGCATCATCCATCAGTCTTAAGACTCCAGGTCGTGTCTCCACCTGCATTTCAAACAAGCACCTTTCAAAATCCACACTCACATACATCAACCATCCTCCGGTTTCCCCGCAGCCAATGTCACAGAGCGAGAGGGCAAGCTGCTTACAGTGCCTGACCGAATAAAATCTTTGTACTTTTCCGTCTTCCAGTCCTGCATGCGACCACAAAATGAAAACCGCTGCTCCCACGCTCACTGCCCTGATGAGCACAAAGCCGCTACTGAGCGGTGAGAAACATGCAAACCCCACACGCTCACCTGCAGCACGTCGATTAAACGCTCTCTGTCAGCTTCAGTTTCGGGAGGGACTGCGGACACGGAAGATGACGGCCATCCGTTCAAATTGAAGTACCTGTAAATCGGCAACACCAAACAAAATCCCCAGATTCACATCCAAAATCCAGAGCTTAACCCTCATTGCGACCTAACAAACTTGCCTCCCTCCAACAACAACCGAAACCGCACACTCACCATCGCATCTTAGGCTTGCCCCCTCCAATCTGGTTCTGCAGCTGATCGTAGAACTCGGAAGTCCATTCCACGGGTGCGGAAGCGGAAGGGAGCGTGACATTGAAGTGCTGGAAAGTGGCATTATACGCCCGCCGGTGCAGATCCTCAGACTCCAAAATGACGCCATCGCAGTCAAAGATAAGCGCCTCCAAGGCAGCCTTCACAGTACCAGCCCGCCCCCGGGCCGAGCTCCAGAAACCAACTCCGGGCAGGAGACGCAAGGAGAGGCAGGAAGGAAGAAAAGCGGTGGCTAGAAGTCTGGTTGACACACGCGGCGTTTCCAAGGCGGAGTTGCGTTGCACAAAGCTAGAGCGTGATGGCCGGAGGCGGCATGGAGGGACAGACGCTAGCGCTGCCTCCATCTCATCAGCCTCCTGGATTGCTGGGTCGGAACTTGTCGTCGCTTCCCGTGTCCCTTCACCTGTTTCGGTTAATCCTCAATCCAGGGACCACGTGCGTTCGTTTCCTCCCTTTCTCCTATTCATGTTTGTATTGCAACGACTTTATGGCTGGTAACTCGGTTCGGGAAAACACACAACGCTGGTTTTTGGAAGGTGACGAAGGGTTTGCTCTCACACACATGCAACAGCAGTTGGAATGCCGTGGTTCTCTCTGGACTTTGAAGGAAGCAGCTGCTTTCAGTGCTTGGAGGAAGCATGTTCAAATCAGGTACCTAGTACAAAGTGGTAGAGCAAAACAAAAAGAGACACCGCCACCATCTCAGCACACGCACAAGAAGTAGCATGGGAAGAAGGGAAGGGACGGGAGAGGAGGGGAAAAGGAGGGGAGTTTTAGGACCTGATAGAGGGAATGAGGAAGGGAGAAAATTGGGTTAGGGGCAGAAGATGACGTTGTAATTGGTGCCATGGGCGCAAAAGAAGATGGAGGTGGGGTCGTCGTAGTTGTAGCTGTAGGCGGAGGGGCAGGCGGCCTTGAATTGCTCGGTCCCAGGGGTGGGGCCGATGCCATTCGCGCCGTCGGTGTTGATGCAGGCGTGCGGGCCTCGGCGAGGGGCAGGCTGTGCAGCTGGTTGTTGGAGGAGCAGAAGGAGACGACGTCGGAGATGGTGCAGGAGGGCGAGGGGCAGCAACTGCCGATGGCCTCGATCTGGAGGCCGATGGTGTAGGCGTCCACGTTGCTGACATCGTAGTAGGCGGTGGAGTCGACGAGGTTGAATTCCGCCAGATTGGCCAGGTTCCTGTCTTTGGCGCCGGCGGGGTTGCCTCCGGGAGCCACGCACTGCCCTCGCACCGACGCCCAAACTGCCGCCGCAGGCCACCCGCAGGCCCACCCAAAGTCCAGGATCTGCGATTGCCCGGATACCAGCTGGTACTGGTAGATGGGTCGGCTGCCGACTGCGCGCATGGGGTTACTGGCATGGGTATGGGCACCTGTTCTGCACGTTCGCGTAGCAACCTACAGCTGGGTAACAAGAGAGGTTGTCATGTGCGAATTCCGGTTCTAGCGAGCTGCAATTAAGCAAATCGATGTCGCAGTGTTGTGAAGAAGTACCGTGCACTGCGACGAGCAGGCTGCTAGCGATGGCCGCCAGCGCAGCAATTCCTGAATCTGCATTGTTACCGCATCTGATGATCCTTGGTTTGGACAATTCCTATTACACTGTGCTAACGTATGCTAGCAAATTTAAACCAAGGATCATCACAGCTTAAATGGGTTGAGAAGACACAGAGAACATGTTCAACCCTAGTTTGATTCATATTTCTTCCTCCGTATCAGGTTCATTATGCACATCATCTTCCTCCAAACCTGCAAGCTCATTATTATGCACATCATCTTCCTCCGCACCAGCATGATTAGTGTGTACAAGTGATGGATTTACCAAAGATAGTATATCACTTCTAGCCGTAAGAGTGTGAGCAGAATTAGATGATGTATTAGATATATATACTCTAGTGTAGTTATAACACTGTACACTACAATAGTCTCATATAGTGTCAGGGGAGGTCATGTTAGCAGATGATGCAACTTTTCGCCGTGGATATATGTTTCCTACTCTTTTTCTGTCCTTTGCTTTCGAAACAATGTGTATTCATCTCTGTTGTATATATTATTACATTTGAGGCCTCTATTACCAATGTTTACTCCTAGGCCTCTAAGTGTAGTTGTCTTACATCCAAATCCTCTTCTGTCACATCTAAAGCATTGCACACATTGGTGACTACTGTGATGACTTTTCACACATAGCTTGCAACAAAGTGTGGAATCATTACGTGTTATACAATAATAATTACACTTGTTGTCTTATTCATTACATCTTGTAAAATTATCACATGAAATATCTTTTGTAGAAAGTATACCTTATATCCAACTTGGAAGCGCCATAACAAGTAGACCTATGAATGCAAAAGAAAGATTATAATATAATCTTTCTTTTGCCGATGCTTCGCTAGCTTCAGTCGCTCTTGTTTTAATTGAACTCTGTGCGACCGCAGTTCGCTCTCCAAAAGTTCTGCCAAGGAACCATGACGATGTGAGATTCTTATATTGCAGAGGGAGAGCATAAGTGCGCGCAGACTGGGGCTCCTACTTTTGGACTTGGGCACGCCGGCAAGTCTTGCGCACATTGGCATAATAGGTACCTCTGGCGCCCTTGTGCGCGCACTTCCTCTGCGTCCATGAAGTCGCTTCCTCTGTCGTGCGGTCGCGCACTCCTCGCTTTAGCACACTTGTCTTGGCGTCCTTATCTGGACCTACCTTGTTCTCGTCGATCTGTCGTAATCTAAATGGCCATCTTGATAGTTTCACACTGAACACATTTGGAAAAGCGGCTGCACTTCGGGATCTTGACATTCGGGAAGTGCATCTTCCACAGTGCGTAAAAATGAGAGTGAGATACATTTGACATCCCAGCCCGTGCCACCTCCCATTTGTAGTCTTGAAAGATCTCTCCCTTCGTATAGGAGTCAGGCAGGTTGAACACTGCAACATTTGGCATGCGCTCTACACATATCTTGAAAAACTGGTCCATCCAAGCAATGCATTCTAGCACATGGTCCTGCTTTGGACAGGCTTGGACCTTCCTTTCCGATGACCATGGTGTGTTCCGGACAACCCTGTTCGTCAGATCATGATACCTTCTCCATCCAATGCAGAACACCTTGCGAAAACTTCGAACACAACATTGCGTTCTAAAGTCTCCGCACAGGAAGTTGATCACCTTCGTTGTGTTGGGATAGAGTTGAACTACCTCAAGCAGACTTTCCAAATACAATTTCTGTTGCTCTCGACCCATTCCCAAGAAGCGATACCTGAGGTTTTCTATATGTTTCCTTCCAACTTTCAAAACATCCTTTGCTACAACAATGCGACGACCATGCACTCTGAATCTGCTCATTGGAGCACAACCTTTGAGCACGCTTCCACCGTCTGTTGGGATATTGCCGACGTTTGTGAGGGCTGGCCTGCATGAAAGTCTTCGATAAAGCTTTGGGATTGAATTTTGCTTCAAGTCCTCCAAAACCATCGTCTGCGATGTCGCAATCTTCCGATGGAAAATGGGAGCGTCTTGACCGCATCGTAGAATAGTGGCTGCATCTCGGGGCCTCTTCTTTTCACGAACCCACGTCACGCTTCCATGTTCCGGAGTAGTGTCCAAAAGATTAGGCCTTGGAGAAGATGACCTTTCGTCATTCTCTAATGGAGTCGTATCCATGACCATTACCCGTTTTGGAATAGAAGCATCAGGAGTAGTTTCCATAACAGCAAACTTGTGCGCGATGTCACGATGGCCACTCGCTGGAGGCGATTTCAAATCGCTCCTGCAACTGTCCTCTACATTCCGCATCACCCGCAATCGAATGCCATGTCGCTTTCTCCCCGATTCTGCCATATTTGCCGGAGGGCCCTGCCCTGCATTGCAATATGCTGGATCAAGGTATTGACAAGGTGTGAGACGAGAATGTGAAAGAGGATAGTGGCCTCGTAATCTGAACGTTCAAATTAGGGAACTTGATGGTTGGACATGATGACAGCCGCCAGAAAATAACCACTCGCAACGGCAACCCGACGCCGGCGATGTTTTGTAAACCCTAGGTTACTTAACCCTCGGTTAAAAAACTCAGGGTTAGTGCTTAGTCAATTAACCATGGTTCCATCCTAACCGAGGTCAGTCCATCCACTAAAACGGTAAGTGCCCATTTTTAGGGTTAGTGCCATAGGTTTTGGGCGCGGTGCGCAATTTCAGTGTTTCCTCAGCGTTTGCAGGTCCAATTTCTGTCGGATTGTCTATGGGTGTGTGGCTGCGAAGGCAATCGAGTGGAGCATGCGGGAGGGGCGCGACCGGATTCCGGTGAACGAAAGAGGCAGATCCACAGGCGCCTAGGAATTTCTATAAGGTTCCAGCTGTTCTAACATGCTCTTGGGAATTTTGTCCTGTAGAGGCAGCGTGCTTGAGGAAGCCCATGTGGACGCGCCTGAGGGTGCGCCCACATGGGCTTTGTCATGCCGTATGATACTAATCTCTGCACTTGGGTTTAGCGTTTGATTAGCATTAATTAATCTAATTACTTATCTTTAAGAAAATAATTAGTGTTAATTAATCTAAGATGCTTATGTTAATTAAGCATTGATTAGTGTTAATGGGTGCATGTCCACTTTGGTGTACCATATGTTGTCACATATGGCCGCAATCCTAGTAACCCCTCCTTCAAATGGGCCACACCTTCCATTGGTGTTAGAGTTCTTGCCGTTCCCTTTTTGTCCCGAGCCCGCAAAGACAGTAATGGTGCAGCCATTATTGCCTAAGTAGGCACAAAATTCAAAAAACTCCAATCCAGCCTTAGTTTCCAGTAGCGGGGATGTTGAATATTGCTTGCTCCTGATGACTGTAACGAGGCCACGGTCGGGTTTCTCCTCCCGTGTAATTTTGAACTGGTGCTGGAACAACAGTTTATTTAGTTTTTTTCACCGCTGTAGCATACTTTTGTCTGCTATCCCGTCACGTTATCGGCCATACATATGTGCGGGAATCTGGAACCTCCGTCAGTACCTTCACCTGCGGCAATGGTATGTACGCCTCTCTGAGAATATCTGCCATTATGAGAAGCATGTGCGCCTCTTTGTGTTTCAAGCTTTTAGAGTAGCAAGAAAACATTTGGTCAATTTGATCATGAGTGTGGCCCACGGGAACGAAGCCCACCTTCACTTTTTCAAATGTGCCCATGACGACTAGCATGTTGAGATAAGCAATTAGTAGCTGATTCTTATTCAAACGGCATGTATTGTCCAGCTGCAAATACAGAACTTTGGGCAGGACACCATCATAGTTGTGGATTACATCTTGAATTACGCTAATAGTCAAATTGGCATCATTCCGAAAGTTGACATAGTGTAAAAATGCTTTGGCTTTGTGCGTGTAGTTGTGGATCGTGCACCCCACAACGTGTGCTGAAATGCGGCATTCCTTATCTAGATTCTTTGGCCACCTCAAAATGTGTGGGATCTCCGTCTTTTTCTAGTCCATGTCATCAATGGCTAATAAAATATATTTATGCGGCTCCACATAATTCTTGCTGCAATGTTTTGTCATCTTTGGGTTCACATGTCATCTTTGGATTTTGTCATCCCAGGTATTCACATGCTTTGCAAATCCCCTATGTGTTACCGTTGGTTTCCGGTATCGTAGATCGCCTATAGACGGGACCTCATAATATACTGTAAGTGCTTGTATGTAGAGTCGCATGCTCGTTTCGCTGCCTTTAAGTTTTCCAGCCATTTTCACACACGGGGATGAAGAGGTGCGGGCTTTACGATCATGTGTGCACTCTATAATGTTCAATGTCCCCGCTGGAATGAGTCTGCCTTACCTTCCAGGTTCAACAGCTCTAAGGGCCATGGATTTCAACACATTAGTGAGGACAAAGGAATACAGCCAAGAGATTTTTGAGGTGCCATCCAGCATTCCATCCCAAGTTGGCGATGAGTCTCCTGTCTTTGAGGAGCCTTTAAGGAAACGGATCTTGTGGACTGAAGCTCAAATATTGGTTCTCCAAGCTGACGGAGAGATGACCTACAGAGAATGTTATCTGGAGGGAACAAGGAGAAATATAAAGCTGGCCCTGAACATTGGGCCAAGATTGCCACAACTATGCGGAAGAAGAATATCAAATGCACAGCAAAGCACTGTCAAGACAAGTGGGAATCCTTGCATACAGATTGGAACAAGATATCCAATCACGAGCGACACCTTGGCTCTAGGAAGAGTTCGTATTGGGACCTCTCCATTCAAGACAAGAGGTACAAGAGACTGCCAACAAATTTCTATACTTCCGTTTACAACTGCATGTTATCATGGTTGCCAGAAGGGAGGGATATTGTTCCAGGAGATCTACTCATGGACTCCACATTCCGCCAAAGCTCCCCCATGACTGAGCCTAGTGTTTCCGATGAGGATTTCTTAAGCTTCAGGTCTTCCATCCACTCCAAAGCTTTCTTAAGCTTCAGGTCTTACATCTACTCCAAAGCTCCCCCATGACTGAGCCTAGTATTTTCGATGAGGATTTCTTAAGCTTCAGGTCTTCCATCCACTCCAAAGCTCCCCCATGACTGAGCCTAGTGTTTTCGGTGAGGATTTCTAAAACTTCAGGTCTTCCATCTACTCCTAAGCTCCCCATGACTAGTATTTCTGGTGAGGATTTCTTAAGCTTCAGGTCTTCCATCCACTTCAAAACTCCCCCATGACTCTTCCATCCACTTCAAAACTCCCCCATGACTCTTCCATCCACTCAAAGCTCCCCATGACGAGCCTAGTGTTTCCGGTGAGGGTTTCTTAAGCTTTGGGTCTTCCAAAGCTCCCCCATGACCGAGCCTAGTATTTTCGGTGAGGATTTCTTAAGCTTCATGTCTTCCATCCAAAGCTCCTCCATGACCGAGCCCAGTGTTTCCGGTGAGGCTTTCTTAAGCTTCAGGTATCCACTCCGGGCTTCTTAAAACCTTCTTTCTGGTTTTAAGGCGACACCGTGTGTGGTGGACACGCGTCCTCATCTTGTCCTGGCTGGTCGTCCGTGTGTGGTGGACACGCGTCTTCATCTTGTCCTGGCTGATCGTCCGTGTGTGGTGGACACGCGTCCTCATGTTGTCCGTGGCTGGTTTTAAGTCGACACCGTCCGTGAGTGGTGGACACGCGTCCTCATCTTGTCCGTCAACCGAGACTGCTCGAGGCAAAACCTTTGCACCGGCCGGGAATCGAACCCGGGTCTGTACCGTGGCAGGGTACTATTCTACCACTAGACCACCGGTGCACACAGTAGAAATTTCCAAAATACATTATATAGTACTATTCGTCAACCCAGCCTTTCTATCTCTCCCTTCGTTCAGTCCCATCTTCCGTCTGAGTGGACTTTAAATAAAATTCGTCTTCGTCTTTCTTCATACGTAGTACGTAGCGATGGGATAAAAGACTGTCTCTTTCTATTAACAGGCTTGTGGCTCGTCAATTTCGCCTTTCCTTTACAGGAAATGCTACACATTCAGCTGCCACCCACGAAAGTTGAGCACTTTAATGGGCGAGCTACCATTGTTAAAGAGATAGACGCGAGCCTTGTCTTCCAGAGCAAGTGTAGGATACACGCGGGATGTGATGCTCACTCTTCCTCCTTGCGCAAATGTTTCCACGATGGAGTGATCCACCTGCACCAGCCATGGTCATCAGTCCGGAACCCGTAAAACGATATTTGCAGTACCTACTCACCACAAAAAGCAGGCTAACGAGCGATACCAGTATTCTCAAAGACAGCTGCGTTTCCGATACTTCGGTTGGCAGGAAGCTTCCATACGCAGTCTTGTCTAGATCTGCCGCAAGAGAGGATCTGCGTAGAGGTAGAGCAAACTCAGAAAAGGAATTTGCAGTGATGGCAAGGTACTGTGGTGACAGGGCTTGGGCGAGAAGGGTCTCCAACCTGCTTTGATCGCTGCAGACCAGGACTTTCAAATCCGCAGTCTGCACCAAGCGGAAGGACACGGCAGTGTATTCCTGCAACGCGTGGGCTGCCAGAACCAACACCCCAAAGGATTCCAGGCCTGTTCCGGAGGCCTGGCTGCACAGCTGTTGGGCCTCCAGTGCTAAAACATCCGTGGGCACGAAGAGGCCGTTGGCTTTTGCTAGTTCTGGTATGTCGAACACTACCTCGATGTCCAGCTGCACATGGCAGGCAGCTTGATTGTCAAACTCAGAGGAAGATGGTGGAAACGGAGGCTTCGTGTGCATTCCAGAGCAGCCAGGGCAGAACAAACCCACCTGAGGCCCGCGAAGCTTTCCGATTTTCTTCAGTCCACCAGCTTTCAAGGTGAACTCGTTCTTGGTCACTAGGTTTTGCCGCAAAGATTCGACTTCTTCAACAGGCCACTGGATGAGATGGGTGCCTGTGCTGTTGTCCAGCCATATCTTCCTTGGAATTGCCTGAAAGCAGGGCACCGGATCGGGTTACTATTTCCCACGCGGGTTACTATCTCCCATACGTGCCTCTGGAATGGCCACCCAGGATAAACAAGGCTCACCTGCACAGATGACCATCCCTTGCTGTAATCGTCTGCCACACTATCCGAGTCGTTGGCCCAGCCCCAGAGAATACGTCTCTGCTTGTTCTGGTCGTAGAAGGTCTTGGAAGCATAGAATTTGCCATAGTCATACCGCAGCCCAAGTCCAGCGTCAATGGCGTCAACCACAGGAACAAACGTATGATTCCCTCCTTCATACGTTCCCACAGTGTAGTAGTCATGCTTGGTTATGTCCAAGCTCACTTTCAAGACATGCTTCACAGAAGGCCCATTCACTGAAGTATCCAAACCTCCGTCTCCTGTGACTGGAACAGGATAAAAGTCAGGACACTCCCACATGCCTGTGAGTTTAACGGAGTGGAGGGGATGTCCGGCTTGAGTCCAAGTGAGGAAGTCGGAGCTGGTGTAGAGGAGTGCCAACCCAGTTTTGTTCTTTGGGTCTGGTGGGTCGAAGGTCGCTGAGCCAACCAGTATCCTCCACTTCCCATCGTCTCCAATCCATCCAGTCGTCGGGTCCCTGAAGTAGGTGGCATTGATACCTGGCGGAGTGCGAATTACGGGGTTTTCCGCCACCTTCTCCCACTTGAGCAACAGCGGGTCTGTGGGATCTACTGGAACAGCTTTGCTCTGCAGCTGTGCACCATCAGAAGCGTCACCCGTGTACAGCAGCACTGGTGTGCCATCCTTCAGGAAAGTGGCTGACCCCGACCATACTCCCTTGATGTCGTACCACTTGTCAGGCACCAGGGCAGGATCCAGAATCCGCCAGTGTATGAGATCGGTGGACACAGCATGACCCCAAACGATGTTGCCCCAGACAACATCATAAGGATTGTACTGGTAGAACAGGTGGTAATATCCCTTATAGTACAAAGGCCCTGCCACGAATTGCACATTTCCAACCTGTCATCACCCATTCCTGCATGCAGATTTCGAATCCAAGCAATCAAGAAGGGAAAGGAAGAGCATGAGGTAACTGACTAGGCACTGACCGTTTGGATCTGCGTCCGTCCAGCCCCAACATCACAGTTCCAAACGGAAGAGTTAGTCCTCGTTACTCCATCGCCGCATTGACAAGCATCTCACTACATCACAGCATGAAGGGGACACCAACCGTTCATCCAATTCTTCGAGGGCTGGAAATGGAAAGCTGTCCTGTAGTAATCCTCCTTAGAGGAGAACGTGTTGACAGGCTCAGCACTCTTTCCCAATGCCCAGACAGTTCCAGGCCGAGAGGCTTCCTCAAAATTCAGGTCAGACGAAGTCAAGGAAGAAACATGTCTCACAAGCTCTACAATTCCAATAATCCCCCCAGCTCCCACGACGCACAACAGGAGCAACGTCGCCGCCCATTTCCGCAAATATGCACCTTTCTCCCCATTCCACACTGGCCTTCTTCCAGCATTAGTTCCTTCAAGGAAGGAAGGCGGCACGCCGATCACAAGAGGAGCAGACTCGTTGCTCACCACCTCCATGGTGGCGCCCGTGGCTGGGAACTCTTCCTCTGACACTATGGACTCCAACCAAATTTATGACAATGTCGAGCTGAATGCCTTCTACAGTCAGCAGATCACAGGTTAAGCCTTCAGGTAGGATCCGCACCGGATAATCCGCCTCTTTCTATAATTCATGTTCCCCCGTGGCTCCTCCTGTAGCCTGCAATAATGCGTTTCCTCTGCCCCCGGGCAATGCAGATGACAGCAGAAACCGACAGTATCTTTCTAAACAAGTGTGACGAAACTGATGGCAGCAAGGCTGCAGTGCCCGCATGCCACGACGATGTAGCTTACAGGGCCTACACATTCAGGCTGGACGTTGGACGACCTTTACTTGGGACGACTCGAAGCGACTTTCTAGTCGCGTCCGAGTGTCATCCACGTGCAGAGTTGGACGGATGTTACTGGGCGCAGCGGGTGACCCCAGCTGTGCACGTAAGTCATTTCCATCCTCTATGCATGGTAACATATGTATAATAACATAGTTGCGCCAGTCTTCAGAGGCGGATTGGTCCGAGGTGGTAAGGCAAAGCCCATGGCCAGAGGTAGGTACATTCTCTTGGGCTGGAAGAATTGGACAGCATGACATGTGCTTGTCTCTGATTTCATTAGGAGATTTTTATTGAGGTGAAAAACTGAGAGGAAAAGCCCATCCAAGAGGGGACAACCAAAGGGGACCAGGGTTCGAGATGGAGAGGAGCAACTAAGCTTCCTACCTAAAGTCACCTACTGCACCCACAATGTCATATGCAAGAAGAATAAACGGCCTGCAAACCACGGAGGTAGAGGAAGATGCGTCACCTACTGTCGCCGCCTTGTGGAGGATCGCCGTTGAGAGCGCCCATTGAAGGGCAATTAAAACCCGTTGTCAGAAAAGTATGCTGTGAAGTACGAGAGGGACAGCCCCGCACTGTGTCTGTGTGCATGGTAAAACATAATAATTTTTGAAGGGGTTGAATAATCTCGAAGGCGGTTTTCCGTAAATAATCTCTAAAAGGGGGTTTTCCGTAAATACTCTCTGAAGGGGGTTTCTTATGGGCCCTAAAACAACATTTTTAAGGCATTCCGGAAAACATCTCCGAAAAAAAGGGTGTCACCCACTAAAGTTCCTACTTTCCATCCAGCAATGTTTCTATCGAATGGTGGTTGCAAACTCGAACCTATGGGATTAATGCAAAGTAGGAACGGTAAGGAAGGCTGTTCTTGCCGGGAAGGGACGACTGTAAATTCAGTTTTTGGAGGAAAATGTGGTTTAGTAAGGACACTACAAAAGCCATGGACAGGGTATTTCCAAAACACAGTAACATCTGGAATCCAGACGTACAACATTCACTCTAGGACCCTGGGACAAACCGTGATTTCATTTTCACTCATCACCAGAGTTCAATCCTTCGTCATCACTTGGTCCAGCTTCTCCAGCATTGTCATCACTATCTTGATGACACTTTGACTCATTTGTATGAAGCCGTGCAACTCGCAGAGCTTATCCCTTATCGCTTTTTTTTCCACCACATACACATGTTTCCGTGCGTTCAACACAAACCCATAATACAGGATGGCTCTTTCATTCACAAACACCTCCTATATGTTTTTTGGGTAATGGACCTTATTCCCTTTTTTCCTCGGCATTAGACCAGATGGGTTGGCACTCTGACGGACTATGTATTCCTACACATATCTCCCTTCATACGCATCTGTGTGCTCGGTCCGATACTAGTGGATAAGAAAGTGAGGTCGCGGTACATCTAGCTTCGCGTCAATGACTCTCCCCAATCCAGAATGGCCCGTTATGCGTATCCATAGTGCACGGCACTGCCAGAAACATCCCCTTCCGGATTTCCATTATGTTTCCATTCATCCGCGCCATTTTTACTGTTGCCTTCCGACATTTTGATATGCCCCCAGTACATATCACGTTGTGGGAGGTTCCTCAATAATGCCTCATCTAGCAAAGCTTCATTCGGCGAAGTGGTGGTGTATGATCCATACGCACGTGAAAACCACTTCCAAGGGGTAGCACTAGCCCGATGTTATTCTCCACAATGATAGCAATCTCCTTCCGGTCCACCCAAAAGGCTTCCCTCCACTTGTACTCTTCAACAGTCACCTATGGACGCAAATCTTTTAACCCTTCCTGCAAATGGGCCACACCTTCCAGCGGTGATAGGATACCTGCCATTCCCTTCTTGTCCCCCCCTCTAGCTTCACCCGCATGCACCGTAGGATGGTGCTAAGGGAGACTTAGATGACGTGTTTAAATGAAAAGGTAAAACTCATTCTACTGAAACTTTGAAGAGAATAAATATTAGTAAGAAATCAAAGCCTTCTGCCTATGTTTTCTAGTTCTAGTCTTAAAATACTAAGCACAGTTTTATGGAGGAGGATGATACAACTTTATAAGCACGACTATGTGGTTTAGGCAATAAATACATATTGCTATACAAGCATATATCCTATAGCTATATGATACTTTTTTCAGCTTAGAGTATTGGATTCTAAGTTATGATAGCTTTCTACTCTATTTAAAGGCCTTTAAGGATTGAGGTCTTTGGATCTTTCCTTAAAATGTTTATGTGTCCCTACTAGAAAAGGGCAGTCATGTTACACTTTATGTTAAGATTTGGACCCCCCTTTGTTGCAATTATGTTAAAATCTTGGGGTCTTGTTACACTTTTGGGACCCCTTGTTACAGTTTAGGTTTGAAACCAACCCTCCACCTTGTTACAGTCATGTTACAGTCTTGTTGCAATTATGTTGCAATGTAGTGAGAGGTGGTTTGTGTCCCCTCTCAAAATTTCAACATAATTGCAACAACCAAAGTGTTACATCGTCTCTTGTTACAGTTTTGCAGGCTTGGTACCAAACCTCCTCCCCATCTACCTTCCTCTTTTTATTACTATTACCCTATGGAATACCTAGTTTTACTTAGTAGTTGCCACCGATATTCGTATGAATACACATATATATAAATACATATATGAATATATTCTTTGTAAAATACACGTATTGTTCATGGTAACATATACTATATGGTAATTTCCTGTGATATACGGTCATATTCTATTTTATATAAAATAAGCATATACGTCACACGGATAACGTACATACTTTGTACACGTCCACGATACGTTTACTAATTTGTCCTTGAGCACTCGGTGCCTTTTGTGCCTACGAGTTTGTGCTACACGGACCCATGTTTGCTATGCGCCGGCGTGGGGTTGTTTGGCTCCAAGTCCTCCCTCCTTCTCTCTCCCCCTAGACAACTGCCTCATGTCCGTTACGCGCCTTTTTGCCCTGCCTCGACCATGGCTGCTGTTGGTTGCTCCACTCCTATCCTCCCTCTGCCACCCGCCTCTTCCACTCCCTTGCGTTGTTTTCACTGTCCACACTCAACACATGTCTGTTACTTGCTGGTGACAGTACACTCGCCCTTCTTTGTGCTACAGCACCCGGATCTGGCCCTCTAAACACATCCCTCCTACCGTTCATTAGCCTTGTCACTCCCTATTCACCCAAGACCCTGCCCTACTAGCATCGCCTTCTCTAATGTCACATCACAGTGTGGTCACGCATCAAATAAAATTTTGAGGTAGAAAATCACAGCATGGAATGGGTCTTGGCCTCACCTTGCAGCTATACATGTACATGAAACCCCTCCATTCTTCCATCGCCTTCCCTAACTTCACATCATAGTCTGGTTACGCATCAGCTGAAAATTTGAGATAAGAAATAACAGCATGGAATGGGTCTTGGCCTGACCTTGCAACTACTTGCAATTGTACATGTACACGAGACACCCTGCCATGCTACTATCGCCTTCTCTAACATCAAATCACACTAGCTAGTTACGCAACAGCTGAAAATTTAAGAGGAAATCACAGTATTGGAACAGGTCTTGGCTTGACCTTGCAATGCTCTGCAAGTACAAGATCTGCTTGCGGTTGTACACGTGATCCCGCCTTGCCACCATCCCTTCACCAACATCATGTCACAGTGGTTAGGCATCAGCTGAAAAATTGAGACTGGAAATCATAGCATGGAACGGGTCTCTACTTGAAATCACAGCATGGAATGGGTCTTGGCCTCACCTTGCACTATACATGTACATGAAACCCCTCCATTCTTCCATCGCCTTCCCTAACTTCACATCATAGTCCGTTACGCATCAAAATTTGAGATAAGAAATAAGATGGAATGGGTCTTGACCTTGCAACTACTTGCAATTGTACATGTACACGAGACACCCCGCCATGCTACTATCGCCTTCTAACATCAAATCACACTAGCTAGTTACGCATCATGAAAATTTGAGAGGAAATCACGATTGGAACAGTCTTGGCTTGACCTTGCAATGCTCGCAAGTACAAGATCCGCTTGGGTGTACACGTGATCCCGCCTTGCCACCATCCCTTCACCAACATCATGTCACGGTTGGCATCACCAAAAATTGAGACGAAATCATAGCATGGAACGGGTCTCTACTTGAAATCACGCATGGAACGGGCCTCCTCCTCTTCCTTCCTCTCCCTCCTCCTTCTTCCCATCTCCCTCCTCCTTCCTCCTCCTCCTCCTCCTCCCCTCTACCTCGATCCCTCTCCCCTTTTCCTCCTTGCCTCCTCCTCCTCCTCCTCCTCCTCCTCCTCCTCCTCCTCCTCCCTCCTCCTCTCCTCCTCCTCCTCCTCCTCCCCTCTACCTCGATCCCTCTCCCCTTTTCTCCTTGCCTCTCCCTCCTCCTCCTCCTCCTCTACCTCATCCCTCTCCCCCTTTTCCTCCTTGCCTCTCCACCTCCTCCTTCTCTACCTCAGATCCCTCTCCCTCTTTTCCTCCTTGACTCTCCTGCTCCTGCTCCTCCTCCTCCTCCTTATCTACCTCAGATCCCCGTCCCCCTTTTCCTCCTTGCCTATTGCGTTCTCTAACATCAAATCACACTAGCTAGTTACGCAACAACTGAAAATTTGAGAGGAAATCACAGTATTGGAAGTACAAGATCTGCTTGTGGGTGTACACGTGATCCTGCCCGCCACCATCCCTTCACCAACATCATGTCATGGTTACATCTGAAAAATTGAGGAAATCATAGCATGGAATGGTCTCTACTTGAAATCACATGGAGCAGGCCTCCTCCTCTTCCTTTCCCTCTCCCTCCTCCTTCTTCCCATCTCCCTCCTTCCTCCTCCTCCTCCTCCCCTCTACCTCATCCCTCTCCCCTTTTCCTCCTTGCTCCTCCTCCTCCTCCTCCTTTTCCTCCTTGCCTCTCTCTCCTCCTCCTCTCCTCCTCCTCCTCCTCCCTCTCCTCCTCCTCTACTCCTCTCCCCTTTTCTCCTTGCCTCTCCTCTCCTCCTCCTCCTCTACCTCATCCCTCTCCCCTTTTCCTCCTTGCCTCTCTCCACCTCCTCCTTCTCTCTCGATCCCTCTCCTCTTTTCCTCCTTGACTCTCCCCTCCCTCCTCCTCCTCCTCCTTATCTACCTCGGATCCCGTCCCCTTTTCCTCCTTGCCTATCGTTCTCTAACATCAAATCACACTAGCTAGTTACTGAAAATTTGAGAGGAAATCACGATTGGAAGTACAAGATGCGCGGGTGTACACGTGATCATGCCACCACCATCCCGTCACCTCGTCATGTCACATCACGCATCATCTGAAAATTGAGACTAGAAAATCACAACTTGAACGGGTCTTTACTTGAAATCACAGCATGGAACGGGCCTCTTCCTTTCCCTCTCCCTCCTCCTCCTTCCCATCTACCCCTCCTCTTCTTTCCCTCTCCCTCCTCTTCCTTCCCTCTCCCTCCTCTTGCTCCTCTTCTTTTCCATCTTCCTCCTCCTCCTTATAATCTCCCCTCCCTGTCCTTCCTCCTCCTCCTTCCCTCTCGCCTCCTCCTCCTCCTCCTCCTCTACCTCGATCCCTCTCCCCCCTTTCCTCATTGCCTCTCCCCTTCCTCCTCTCCTGCTCCTCCTCCTACTCCTCCTCCTCCTCTACCTCAGATCCCTCTCCCCCCTTTCCTCCTTGCCTCTCCTCCTCTTCCTCCCCCTCCTCTCCCCCTTCTACTCCTCTCCCCCTCCTTCTCCTTGCCTCCGAACATAGAGTGAGCCTCGGACCCACGAACTTAGACATAGGTAAATAATATTATGTTTAGGTCACCTTTAAAGGTGACAGTTAATGGGCATGTTACTGTGATATTCAGGTCTGGGCACCATTAACAAATAGTTGTGAAGAGAGAGTGCAAAGAAGAGCGCTAGGAAAAACATTAACTAATTGTACTCCCAATGGGGTGTAATAAAGATGGGGACTGGGAGAGAAGAGAGAGAGGGGTCCTTGTTACAGTCATGTTGCAATTGCATGAGGAAATTCATAAACAATGCGTATGAGAGAGGGGGTGTAGTTAAGAGGGTGAAGTGGTAGGAGAGAGAGCCAGGTTCGTGTTAAGATTGTAGGCCCACTTGGGGAAAGAAATGACAAACTTAATACCAAGCCTCCAAATGATGTTGCAAGTTAGAAGTGTAACATAAAATTGCAACAACGACTGTAACATAGGCTGCCCTTTCTAGTAGGGTGTGAAGCTTGTCTTCTACAATTTACTTCCTCCATATTCCTTTTGAGAGGCTATATATATGAGAAAACTAACATTTGGCGAACTCATCATTATATTCTTGTTATCCATAGTAAAGAGCACCGACAGCTCGTTGGTCTAGAAGTCGCCCAATTGGACAATCTAAGGTGGGCAACTTGGATTTACTACGAGCTACTTGGACGGTTGACATGGATTTATGGCACGCTACTTGGAGGCTTACTGTTTTGTTTAGTGTGTGTACTTATGTCTTCAGCACGTTTAGGCTGGCCTACTATTAGCTTACATCCCTCCTTGCCTACTATTGGCTCACATCCGTGCTTGCCTACTATTGGCTCACATCCGTGCTTGCCTACTATTGGCTCACATCCATGCTTGCCTACTATTGGCTCACATATGTGCTTGCCTGTGCATTAGGGATTGTTGTATGTGATATGAGAGATAAGGTTGTGACGTGTCTTTACGATTGCTTAGACCAAGGCAAAATGAAGTTGAGAATAGGGTTTTTCATTCGTCATATCAAAGATATTGTTTAGTGTGTGTACTTATGTCTTCAGCACGTTTAGGCTGACCTACTATTAGCTTACATCCCTGCTTGCCTACTATTGGCTCACATCCGTGCTTGCCTACTATTGGCTCACATCCGTGCTTGCCTACTATTGGCTCACATCCGTGCTTGCCTACTATTGGCTCACATCCATGCTTGCCTACTATTGGCTCACATATGTGCTTGCCTGTGCATTAGGGATTGTTGTATGTGATATGAGAGATAAGGTTGTGACGTGTCTTTTCGATTGCTTAGACCAAGGCAAAATGAAGTTGAGAATAGGGTTTGTCATTCGTCATATCAAAGATACGGTTGTAAGATCTCTTAGGTTTTTCTCAAACCAAGGCAGAATGGAGTTGAGAACAAAGCCGATGGAAGAGCGTGCTATGGAAACATTGCAACGATTTGAAATGAGGTTGAGGACAAAGCGGATGGAAGAACTGGCTATTGAAACATCGTCGCTACTTGAAATGACAGAAGAGCCTCTACTTGAAATGGCGAAAGAGCATGCCATCGAAACAATGCCACTACTGGCAGGGGTTATTGAAACATTGTCTCTACTTGAAATGACAAAAGAGCCTCTACTTGAAATGACGAAAGAGCATGCCTTCAAAACAATGCCACTAGTGGTGGGGGTTATCAATGAATCTTCCAGCACTAAGAGAAAAACCTTGAAAGGAAATAAGTTGCGAAGAATCATCCACAAGTCAATGAACAAAGTTGTGGAGAAAGTGTTGAGAAAAAGGAAGCAAAAGTCAAGTGAAGACCTAGTGCCATATATTGCCATATATTATTTTAGGGAACACCCCATTGTCTTTGTTGCAGAATGATAGGGAGAGTGCAATATGATACAGTATAGCATATTTTAGGGTTTGGTGGTATAAAATTATAGGAATTACACAATGGTATAGGTATGTGATATTATGTTAGAACGAATATTAAATAATTTCTTTATTAGGGTAGTCTATATGCTATATAAGGGCTCCTAAGCTAGGCATAGCTCTATTACAATACTTTACTTTGCATGTAGTGTGATGCATCTTGTTTAGTGCTTATAGCTCTTATTATACCTTGTGTTGTACCATATAAGTCTTGACATAAGCTTCTATTTTACTTTGCATGTAGTGTGATGCATCTTGTTTAGTGCTTATAGCTCTTATTATACCTTGTGTTGTACCATATAAGTCTTGACATAAGCTTCTATTGTGCTTCTTACTAGTTATGTACTTGCTCACTATTTTATTGTAATAGTATTATGTTATACCACAAGATAAGTCTTGACATGAGCTTCTATTGAGCTATTGACTTGTTATGTCCTTGCTCATTATTTTAGCACAATAATATTACACTGCAATTGGTGTGGGATGAGAATTTGAAGGTACTACTTAGTGGAGTTCGGGAATACTTAGTCCCTGGTCTAGGCAATCAAGCAACTAGGTCTCACACACACGGGTACTCTAGTTCCTAAGCAAATCAGGCTCTGCTCGCACGCAACAGGTTAGTCTCGTCGCAAACTGAAAAAGTCCTAACCGATCAAGTTCTTCAACACAAAGTTCCGCTCGTTTTTCGGACAGGGACTGATGGAACGAACCAGTTAACGGACAAATCCTGTTAGCAATATTTTCCTCCCTCAAATTCACACGCATTTTTTCTGTACTGTTTGTGAACCCTTGACTGGAAAATAAGCCCTTGATCACTCAGGGATGTCCTAATCGCGCGCCAGGAAACAAAAATGTCTCCGTACAGGCTTTGCTCCACTGCATTCACCACCCCGCGTGTTTCAGAGCAGGAGGAAAAGCTGGGATATGTAGGCTGTAAATTGAGAGTAAAGAGAATCAATCGCTTAGAACAAGGGCATACCTCTGGGCCAAAGTAGGTGTCGAACAGTTTTATGGCTGGATCACGTTCAGCGTTATACTGGTCATAGGCGTCCTGTCGAGATTTTACGTACTCCACTTGTTGTCTATCTTCGACAGGAACAGCTGTAAACAGTGCCTTGATATATTGATCCACGTATCCGACGTACACAGTGAATAACTCTCCCTTCGGAACCTAGAACAACTTGAAGATAGAGAAAGGTTAGCTGTACCCTTGCCTGGTTGACGAGCCTAAGCCCTAATGCGATGGCCCAGAAATAGTGATGACGGACATCAATTTCGGCAACTGCACACCTGTAAGATGGGGTCTTCAACACCTCGGTCGGATCTGTAGAAGATCAGCTGTTTTGAGAAAAATTGGTTCTCATCAAAATGGCGAGAGGACATCCGCCCACAGTGTCGAAGGAAAGAGTTTCTTACGGGAGCCAGGGCACGAGTATGCCTATCCAGATAAGCAGTGTCTTGCTCCAGGGGAAGAAAGTCTATCACGCAGAGAATCTTACTGGCTCCGAGTGAAATGAGGTCGATGCCGAGCAAAGGCAAGTCGAATCTGGAGTGAGTTCATCCAAATGCACAATGCAGTTCAACTGCACTTCAGTAGAGCTACATAAGACACGCAAGGTGCAAATAAGCAACAAAATTAAAGCTCCAGCACCCAAAATGGCTAACCTGGTGTCAGGATAGAGCAAGCAATTGAAGGCTTGCCCCGCTGCGCCAGCCTCGAAGTACGTGAAACGGATGCGACGCAAACGCTCCCCGCACAGGAGCCAGTTGCAGCACCGTGCTGGTTTGGAACCTTTCTTGCTTCGTTTTAACCGCAGCTCCGATGCCAAAGGGAGAAGACGCAAGCCAGGCACTCCTTCCACCAGGTTCTGCCAAATATGGTCCATATAAGGTCTGTAGACAAGATGAACGTCCTCCCCTCCCACAGAGGCTCCCATTTCGTGCCCTGGAAGAAACTGCGCACATCAACTTAGCAACACAACCTGACGTAAGCTGGCAGGGCTACCAGGCCATGCTCAAGATTGAGCAATTCGGACGACGAGAAAAACCGTGGCAGGATCTTCCCGTAGCTCCTCGGAGATGGAGAAGCGAGACACAGAATTCCCATTGTGACAGGTGCGAGCAGCATCCCTGTCGCTGGAAGACGACGATGCTGATGCCTTCAGCCGCCAGCCATGACCATTCTTAGCAAGGTCGCGGATCCTTCCTTTCGGACTCCATGGCGAGGTTCTGCACGAAGAGGCGTCTCTGAATGCACTTGGAAAGCAGCTGCCAGAAGGTGCTGCCCGCAGTCTGCTAAGCGACATCGGAGCGCGAGATGTGGCACAAGAAACGGCGAACCAGCATGCGGTTGAGGTTGGGTTTTTTCTATGCACAAGCTCTGCACGAGGCGAACGTGGAGTCTGCTAACAATAGATGGTTGCTCATGTGGGACCTTAATCGGAGCTGACTGTGTTATGTTAGACAGTAGGTGGCAGGTTTGTAGCAGGTGAGCGCCATCCAATGATTGAACCCTTGTACAACTCAGAAGCCTGAAATTACTGAACAGTAGTGGCTGAAGGATCACACAGCATAAAACACTGTTTTATCACACATTATCCTACGTCTCCTCGTCCCTAGATAATTAAATCCTTGGCTGCCCTTATCAACCTAGATTCTACCCGATGCCAACTCGACTGAATTCCTCCTGGAGGCTTGCCCTACTTGACACATGTCTGCAGATGAGACGAGACAAATCCGAGAATACCTACCATCGCAGGGATTTCGCCCTATTCTTCATCTGATCCAACTCTCCTGCCCCCCGTCAAGATGCAGGAGAAACTTGATTTGCCTCAGAGGGTCTTGTCCTGTATTGTCTTGCCTTGAGAAGTAAAGAAAGATCACTCGGATGCTTGGAACCTCATAAACCATCTGGCAACACGGTACCCCGAGAGCACTGAGGAGGCCGCAAGGCAAACAAAGGAAGCGAAGCCCATACCAACCGCCAGCTTGGCCTGTAAACAAAAGGCTTTGGCATCTCCACAGGTGTAAAGCCCCTGGATCTTCACCTCACCGTTCTGCAGGCTCTGAGCAATAGCAGCTCCAGCTGAGGCTGCGGAGAAGAGCAGGTAAGCAAAGCCCTGGAAAACACAACCGCAGAATGTCACCGTAAGTGTAGAAGTGGTTGCAGCTGGTGGAAACAAGACACAAACACTTCAACTTCTTACAACATACCTGATCATGGCCGTAGTCAAACCAAACAGCAAAGCCTTCCGGCATAAAAGTTGTGCCAGTCTGCAGAAGCCACAGGCCAAGCCCCGTTTCTGCGAGGGAGTAGGTCCCGATAATAGCGTTCACAGCCAGGACATACCTGCATCCAGCCAGTAACATACTCCCGACTTTCAGTCCCGATCCCGGTCCTCCTCACCATCAGCATTGCCGCAATGCAAAGCTTCAAATATAAAAATGCCTCCATACCACACCCAATCCAGGACATGCAAATCACTCACCGATAGGCATCGTAGTCATACCACCGCACCTTGTCGGCAGAAGTAGCGACCGTATGACTGTTAGTAGCCATGAGCGCCACAGCGGCAACAGCAAAGCCGAAGGTAAGCAGCCGCAAGAGCACCAGCAGGCGGTCGGAGTGGCGGTTCTTGTTCACGATTGCGGCGGCTCCGAAGTAGTGCACATCCTTGGAGGGAGCATGGTTCCCGTTCTCCGCGTCGCCGTAGTGAGTGAGCGTCCGTTCCTCAGCCCCGGTAACCATGGCCGGACGCGCAAACTTCACGCCACTCCCTCCTTCCCTGGAGCTTCAGAGACAAGAATGCAGATCCTCAGGCTCCTCAAGCTCGCCCTCCAGAACCAGCTCCAATCCGACAAGCTCGCCTTGCCTCACCTCCCTGCTCAACCGTGCGCGGCTCCTCTGCACACCTCCTGTCCCGACTTGCAGAATGTGCCGCCCGAGGCTGCGCATTCATACGCAGGCTGGCCGGGGTCGGCATCGCGGCAGCGCAGCTAAAAATGGCGAGCGGGAGACGAGCACGCATCGCGCTGCGCGCCCAGGAGGACAGGTGCGTCCCGCGGCGGTCGCGGCTGCGGACCAGCGGTCGCCGGCTCAATCAATTTTTGCGCTCCACGCCGTTGGCGGTAAACCTGGCTATGTATATTAGCTAAAATCGGTGGGAAGCGGACAAGCCAACCGTGGGGTTGCCCTAAACTTGTGGGTAAAAGTTCCACCTACTGTACGTACATGAACATCACTGCCAGCCGATTGGTCCACGAGTGTCAGCAATGAACGTGGGCTGCATTTTGCGGGAAAGACGGTTGTGGGTTTTTCATCTTGGGTTGTGGACGAATTATTCGGGTTATGCCTTCCACTTGGCCAAGTGCCAGCGAGTCCAAGTTGCTTCCAACTTTTTCTCTTCCAAGACTAGGTACATACAGCGCCGTGCTAATGCACCTGAGTTCATGGAGGCCGGATATTTATGTCCAGTTCAGGGTGAGGTGCCCGCTGATAGAGTACCTTGATGCACCTGAGTCCATGGAGTCCGGATATTTATGTCCAGTTCAGGGTGTGGCCAGTCTAACATCTTGTTTGACGACTAAGTTTTTAAGTTTTGGTTTAGGGGATTGATTTAATTTTTTAAGTTCATACAGTATCAGCTTTGCTAACTTGGTGTGAAACGGCAGAATAGCGAAGGCGACCGTGGAGAGGTTGCGAGCAGCGATGACAGTGATGCCAGCAGGGTAGGAGAAAGTTGGAGCAGCACTCCGCCGAAGGCTCTAATCTGTTGTCAGGCACATTGGTGGAGGCAGATGGAGTCCAGTTCCGTCACGTCTGCTTTTGCTTCGCTTTTTGCTTCTGCTTACCATCCATGGTTATGGACCACGGAGGTGTGCTCAGCTGCTGGTGGTGGCCAACGGGGGAGATGGCCGTGCTGTTTGAGCAAAAGGAGAGTAAGTTTGCAGGTGGAGCGAGAAACTGCTGGAGCGGGCGGCGGGGTGGTGGCCACCTGGCCTGGTGAGTGTCAGTGTGAATTCCAGGTTTGGTATGTGCGTGTGGTTGTTAGTCGACTTGTTGAGAGCGGATGCGAAAGTGGCTCCGGCCGTAGGGGTCCGATTTCATGAGCTGTAAATTCCTTGGTTCCTTGGTTGATAGCAGCACGCACGGGGGCGTTGGTGGAGCAAAGACAAAGTCGCATGGCTGGGGCCACTGGGCCAGGCAGGTAAGCAGGGTGGTAGGTCTGTGCGGGTGAGGCTGACTCGGATGACTGGTAGATGTTGCAACTTCCTGCACAGGTGCGAGCGATCCTTCAGTACAGGTGACAAGTATGTGGCTTGGCCAGGAGAGTCGAGACCACTCGCTGGTGCACTGTGCTGCACCTTTCCTCCTTACACGGTGCTTCCGAGACATCACTTCTATGCCCTTCCTCTCTCAATTCTGATTGGAGCGATGGGGTTCTTGTGATTGCGTAGGAAACTGTACACAGGAATGCATCCAAGAAACTGAAGACACTAAAACATGGTTATCTATGCAAATGTTTGTTTAATTTTGTATGAAGGGGATATTTAGCAGGTTAATAAACTGGGGCCAGCTTACCGATGAGAACAGCTTTGCTCCTCGTCTCCATAGCTTACGAAGTAGTGGAGGAAGTCTTATGTCACAGCATCCGAATGAAGCCCGAAGCCTTTTGGAAGGAGGATTGGGGAGCTAGCGGGAGACGCCGAGTGTAGCCTATGGAATGTAATCGGCTTGCCGGAAAGGTGTCACGCTCGCAGAGCCAGCACAGTCGAAACAGCAAGAGGCCCATCGGTCAGAAGACAGTCCTCCACCTCCAGCCTGTTGAGGAACATCCCCCACCGCGGCGGGCACTTGGGTGGCAGCCGGCGGCTGAGCTGGCAGAAGAGCAGGGTAACACGCGTCGCCTACGTGGCGATTGGGCTGCCGCCGGGCCTGAATTCGGACTGGTGCTCCGGCTACGAGGCGGGGCGTCGGAGAGTTGCGCGCGGTGGGTTGACGGTGGGGCTGTGTGTGGGCGACGATGCATCAGGTGGAGCGTCCGAGCGAGCCCCGGGCGGGAGAGTTCGCGGGGGAGATGGAGGCGGTGTCGGTGTCGATCAAGGCGGAGATGGCCACCAGGCAGGCGGCGCTGTACGAGGAGGGCGGGGAGCAGGCGGTAACAGTTGCGGAGGATGGTGGTGCCTTGCTGAACGGCGCGGGCCGGGGCGAGAGCTCCAGGATGCAGCCGCAGGTGCTGTACGGCTGCGCGGTGCTGCACAACCTGCGGGGCCACCCGATGGAGGACCTGCACGTCGCGGAGATACGGGAGATGGGCGACGACGCGGAGGTGGGCTTGTTCGCCGTCTTCGACTCGCACTGCGGCACCGAGGTTGCCGCCTTCCTCCAGCGCAGGCTCTTCGACAACATTATTTCGGAGGGCGGGGTGTGGTGGGATCCCGCCGGGGCGACCCGCGACGGCTACCTCTTGACAGATAGGCAGGTGATGGTCGATTGATCCAACAATCTGAAGAAAACGCAGTACCTGCACACAATTCGTAAACTTTGCCCACCAATTGCCGTCCATGTCATGTTGAACTCGTGTGGTGTTGGGCAGATTCTGGAGGGATCTGCCCAACTCCCTGCCACGGCCGGCAGCACGGCCGTCACGGCCATGATTATGGAGCACGGCAGCAGGCTGGTGGTGGCCAACTTGGGGGACTCCCGTGCGGTGCTCAGCAAGGATGGGGTCGCTGTGCAGCTCTCTGTCGATCACAACCCCGGTCGGCCCACGGAGCGGGCCAATGTGGAAATGCGCGGCGGAGTGGTCACCAGCTTGCCCGGTCAGTTTCTTTCTCACCTCTCTTTCTGTCATTCCGGTGATACCCCAACAAATGATTTTGATTACCCGCCTCCTAATCGTGCGCTCTGTCTTTGTGTGTTTGTGACAGGTGATGTGCCGAGAGTGGATGGGCAACTGGCTGTGGCAAGAGCCTTCGGCGACAAGTCTTTAAAGGATCACATGAGTGCTAAACCGGACGTAACGGATCAGTTGATCGACCTTTCCTGCGAGTATCTTATTCTGGGTAGCAATGGCCTCTGGTTCGCTTTCAACAATCAGGATGCTGTGGATTTTGTGCGGAACATTCAGGACCCTTTGGAAGCTGCCACGAGTCTTGTGCAAGAGGCTCGTAATCGCGGTAGCGAGGATGATGTAACGGCCGTAGTCATCAGGTTCAACGAACTCTGATAACCTTAAGACTGTCCACTACGACAGGACAGTCTTAGTTCCGATGTAAAAATTAGAAGATTCCTTAGTAGCGTAATTTGAAACCTGGGCTAATCACATTTTCCATAACAAGACAAGGCAGTGCCCTCCTGACAAATCTCAGTCACTAGCCAACGTCAATTTTCTCCGTCCTATTGCACATTCTTGACGTTGGGCAGTAAAACCTTCCCTCACCGGAAGAAGCTCGTAATTGCGGTAGTGAGAATTATGTAACGGCTGTAGTCATCAGGTTCAACGAACTCTGATAAGCTTAAGGATGTCCACTACGGCTGGACGCTCTTCATTCCGATGTAAAAACTAGAAAATTCCTTAGAAGAGTGTTTCAAACGTGGGCTAATCATATATTCCATAACAAGACAAAGCAGTGCCCACCTGACAAATCTCAGTCACCATCCAACATCAATTTTCTCCTTCCTACAGCACCCTCGACGTCGAGCAATAGACCCTCCCCCCACCGCAAGAGCAAAACCTATTCCGCTACACCTATAATTGGCTTACTACGCTAAAAAATTGATCCAAGTCCTTAAAGACCCCATGCCAACAAAGCTTTCGAACTTGTTACGACGAAATACCATCTTGAAATTTATGTCTCGATAGTTAGTTTCCATCGTAGCTTAACCGTTCTCGCCACATTCCCGTTTCGGGGTCCTCAAGACCTGAAGGGTTCAAGCACCAGACAGAGAGTGAGTCGGCTGCGGGCACTACCTCCCAAACGACACATTTTCTTGGGCCTGCTTTTTCTTACCTGCTATTGGCAGTCTTTGTCTTGCTTAGACTTGCGAGCTCCTCTATCAACTTTCTCTCCTCACTGCTCAAGCGCTTGGGGATCTCCACCTGCACTCGCACCAGCTGGTCTCCACGCAAATTGGGCTTGCCTAACAGTGGAACTCCCCTTTTGGCCATGACCAAAGTAGTCCCTGGCTGAGTGCCTGCAGGAATTTTCAAATCTACAGTCCCATCAACTGTCCCCACCTTTGCAGTAGTACCTAGAATGGCATCAATGTAGGAAACCTTAATCGACGTGAGAATGTTATTCCCATCACGTTTCAACTCTGGATCCGACTTCACATTTATAAACACATATAGGTCTCCTGGAGGACCTCCCCTCCTCCCTGCATTCCCCTCAGACCTGACCCGGAGTCGGCTTCCAGAGTCCACACCAGGTGGTACCTTTAAACTAATCTTCTTCGACTTCCTAACTCGGCCATCGCCATTACAGGTGTTGCAAGGGCTCACAATCTCTCCTGTGCCCCCACAGGCTGGACATGTTGAAACCTGCCTGAAGTCTCCCAGTGGAGTTTGAGCAGTCGACATAACCTGACCTTGGCCACCGCATGTCGTACAAGAGCTAGGAGTACTCCCAGGTTTAGCACCTGATCCATTACAAGTATTGCAGGACTCTAGCCGGGTAACTTCTATGTCTCTGTCTGTCCCAAACACAGCATCTCTGAAGTCCAGGAGTAGATCGTATCTCTCATCATCACCTTGCATTGGCCTATTCCGGGCTGCTCGCCCACCCATACCACCCATTCCCCCCATGCTGCCGAAGAAAGTCTCAAAAAGATCAAATGGATTGTTAAAGTCCTGCACACCCACAGCACGCCAGGTAGTTAGCTAGCAAGCGCAAATTAAATATGCCTAGTATTGAACAACGGGAGTTACCCTAGAAAGCCACGCAGAAATAGCAGAATATGCCTACCGAGGCTCCTGCTGCACCAGCGCCTTTGAGACCAGCTTCTCCAAACCTATCGTAGAGTGAGCGCTTCTCATCATCTGACAAAACCTGCAACGAAACCAAAGCTGGGAGGTGAGGAAACAGTAATCATACTTATCTGCCACTGCAGACAAGCAGTTATACAATTAACATGTGAGACCTAAAAAATTGGCAAAACTGATAACAGTACCTCATAAGCATTACTGATTTCCTTGAACTTTTGCTCCGCTCCTGGGTCTCTGCGAAATCCCACGACCATCAACAATGTGAGATCCGGCACCTCAGAGGGCACCGAGTCTTTAAGAGCAACTGCAACTTGCACTCCTGTGCTAGTCTCGGCCGGCTTCCCCATAGCAGACGACTCACTTGTTCACGTCGGGATGATACTGCCTTGCGAGCTTCCTGTAAGCTGTAATGAGGCAAAACCAAGTTCCGTCAGGCATTCACATCCCTAACCAGTACATAAGCCCTACGAGCGGCGACACCTCTCCTGCAAGCAAAAGGACCTTACCGCTTTTAATGTCTGCCTTGTCCGCATTTTTGTTGACCCCAAGCACAGAGTAGAAGTCCTGCAAAGTACCGAAGGCGTTGAAACGAAGACAAAGGTCTTCACTTAGAGACGACAGGATAACCAGGGCTCAGCACACAAGTGCACGAATTCGATCCAAACATCCAGAACCGCGACACGAGACCGAAGCAAGTACCGCGCCAGCTGACACGACAAGCCTAGAATTTCGAGCACGCCGTCCCCGCCCTGGACGCGAGACTGACAACCGAAGAGCTCCGGACGCCATAAACTCGCTGCTCGAACCCTCAATGCCATAACTGCGCCTGCAGAATGATAGCCACAAGCTTAGGTCATAGGTTATACACCACCAACACCCTGGTTTCTGGCCTGTTCACCGACACAGTCTCTGAGAGCCATGAAGCCGAATACAGGATGGAAGTTGCCATGTGCTGAGTAGGGAATCCACAATCCACGAGTTTTTGGCAAACAGGTGCCACAGGAATCAAGCATTCCTTTACCTGTTTTGCGAGGAGGGGACAGCGCGGGGAAGGCAGGCGGAGGTGCTGGGAGCGCGTTGCCACACAGCCTCGAGCGGTGCTGCCTGCTGCATCGGCCTGGCTACTCCCACGGCCCTGGCCATGGTCTGCCTTAGCAAATTCCCTTTCCGAGCCTGATTCAGGAACCTCGTCTCCGCCCACGCCCAATCCAGGACGCTTGCGCCCTCGCAGGCCCCAGCTATTGGGATTGGCGGCCGACGCTCCAGAGCGTCCTGGTCGAAAAGCGTACAGAATCCGCGAGCTGGAGTGTGCGGGGTCTCGGCCACCGGCTGGGCCGGTCGGTCGTCGGCACACGCATTAGGGCTTCTCAGATATTTGGCATTGGCAAGTTGGCGGTAACTGCGCGTTTCAGGGACTGTGGTGGCCACGAAGCGGCCTCGGCAGGATAAAGTGGATGCCTCTAGAAACTTGTACCGGCTGCAGCCGGTGGAAGCCCTAGACGGTGGCTCAGGAGCAGCTGGTGGCGCACAGCTTTCCAGGTGGCACTGTGGCCATGTCACTGGCCAAGTGGATTGGAAAAGGCTTCCACTTCCGAGTGCGCACCACGGAGTTTGTGGTTGCCCTGAACGGCGTGCTCAGATGGGCATCGGAGGGAGTTGTCGTAAACGTGGAAGACTATAGAGGAACACAGCTTAGGAACTCGCTTGAGCCCATCCTGGGTGGCTCCAAGAGCTGTTGCCAATGATCATCCTGCTACATAGCTGCAAGAAGTGTCAGCAATGAAGACCCTGCTATGTAGGTGCAAGAGCGTTAGCAATCAATATCCACTGCAAAATGCGCGGAAAGTGAAGTATGTCCAGTCCAAGACTCTCCTCGTGATACCAGTTCTTCATGTGAACAAGCAGTGGACGTCTCAAGGCATCAACTCCAGTAACTTTGCACATGAACGGACAAGAAGTCGGCAACTGTAACTTGGAGGAAGCTCCTGTGAGAGGACACTGGAAGGTTGTGAAGCAAGTCCACGGCTGATGAGCAAGCGACCGCGCGCTTTAGGAAAGATGTCACCTGGACCGTACCGAAAGCTATGCCATGAACTTGAACTAGAAATCCTAACACAAACCCTAGTCAGTGAGCGTTGTCAGGGCCAGTTTACATCTGGTACTACGAATGGAGAAGAGGCGCGCCGGACTTAGGGATCTTCTGCTCCACATTAGGTTCATTCTGAAACATCTAATCCAGTGAAGCCAGAACCCGCCAACGCGCGTAGTCGCTGGTTCCTTACAGACATCGCCAAATGGCCGGTAAAAGTAACCACGTGTCTGTGTTACTGTCTCAGGTTTCACTCTCGCTGGCGGAGTGAGCGCATGGAAGAAACAACTGGTGCGCCGTGAATTTTCGACGTCGACAACCTGCGGCAATTTAGACGTGGGATACAGCCTTGCGAGCCACGCAGCCTTTGCCCCCAGATCCGATGCTGCTCGATTAGCGCGCGATGTATCATTTCTCGACACATCAAGAGCTGCAAAATTTCCGTGTTGCAAGAGCGGGTATAAATCAGCATCCCCAACCTCCAGAACCGCATCCCACTCTTCATCTCCTCTGCGTTCAGCACACTCAGGTTGCACTGAACTGCTGCACATCTTCGCTACAGGTTGGTCGCATCACTGCCTCAGACTCGCATTTCCAATCTTTCGACCTTGTCATTTGTCTTTGAGGAACTCCTTTCTCAACGTACACTCACGGCGGTGAGCACTATTGTGCCACATTGTGCATGTGATTCAGCGAACGAGTTAGGAGAGTCCATTTCGACGTCCACTTCCACAAAATGGCAGCAGCAACAATGGCAATCACCAGCGCAACCTTGGTCCCCGCCAGCGTCCGCAGCAGCATGAGCAGCACCTTCCAGTGCAAGGGCCTCCCACAGCTGGCGCCTCGGCGCCGGGCCATGAGCGGCGGCATCCGGTGCGAGGCCGAGTCGAACGGAGCAGGCCCCTTGACGGAGGTGCGGGAGAGCGTGGACAGGGCAACCAAGCGCGAGATCACGCGGGAGGACATCCTGCGCAACCAAGAGACGAACGAGTCGGAGCAGCGGTCCGTGATGGGCGCCCGACCGACGAGCGGCGCCCCCTACCCCCGCCCGGAGATCGAGCGCCGCCCGGAGACCGGCGACCGGTCCTTCACCAGCGTGTTCGCCTTCGACGGCCCCGCCCCCGAGACCATCAACGGGCGCATGGCCATGGTGGGATTCGTGTGGGCCTTGGTGGCCGAGAAGCTCACGGGCCTCACCGTGTTCGAGCAGGTGCTCAACCCCTACAGCTCCGGCCTCGTCTTCTTCGTCGCCACCGTGCAGCTCTTCACCTACGCGTCGCTGGTTCCCATCGTGAACGGGGAGTCCACCGACGCCAGAAGCTGGGGCCCCTTCAACGCCCGCGCAGAGCGCTGGAACGGCCGCCTCGCCATGATCGGCTTCGTGGCCCTCCTCATCGACGAGGCCATCCGCCAGGGCCCCCTCATTCACTAGATCCCTCGGGCTCCATCTGCTCAAGCCTTGAGCCTTGTACATTGTACATAGTACATAAGTAGCTCTGCACGACATTACAAATGTGAACGCGCATCACTTCAGGAGTGCTTGTAAAGGTTTACATGTATTTAGAAACTGAGCACTTAGCGTGGCTAAGGTTAATATGACTACCTACGTACCTGAGGTGTTAGCACAAATCGTAACCGAAACATGCATGTTGTCCCGACTTCCTCCCTCGGTCGCGAGAGCACGGCCGTTTTTCTGGTAGCAACCAGGCTGCGGATGTCTTTCTTGGGTCGTGTAAGCGGAATGAGCGAAGTGTCTGCCAGGCCTGGCAGCCCGCGCAATCGAAGCAGCTGACATGCAATCGGAGGGAGGGGATGGCAGGGATCCGGAAGCGGCGGAGCCTGCAAGCACCGGGCTGCCGATCAGCACGCTGCACTTGCCGGGGGATGACGATTCTGATGGAGTTGGAGACTCGTTGTCGGGCAATTCCGGGGACAGGCCAGCCCGGGGTCAGGATGCAGCGGCGGAGGAGGCAGCCGAGGGTGGTGGAGAGCGGGGAGGTGTGGACATATCCGCTGCCCCGGCGATGGCAGACGGTGGAAGCGGGGAGAGCCAGGGCTCTGCTGCTACGGACTTGCCGGAAGGAGCGGTTGGGGGAAAAGACGAGGGTGGGGAGAGCAAGGGTTGGGAAGCTGGCTCTGTGACGACGGGAGGTGACGGAGTGGATGGCGAGGAACCGCCCCCGGCAGCGGTAGTGGGCGCGGATGGCGTGGCCCCGGATGAGCAGCCACAGGAGGAAACCTCCGAGTCTGGGATTCCAGAAACTGCAGCGACTGAGGAGGCGGAGCAGGTCTCCGATGGCACGCCGTCGGATGCGCCTTCTTCTGTTGAAGGCCGGCAGCAGAAGGAAGCTGCAACCACGGGCGGGGCTGGACTGGTTGGGGAGGGAGTGCTGGATCAGTCGTTGAGTGATGAGATCAAGAAACCGCCTGCGAACTCCGAGGAGTGGAGAGCTGTGGACGTACATGTGTATACTAGACGAGCGCGGACAGTGGTGGCAGCCTTGTGCTCCGTTTTGGGATTGACAAGCTTTATTTTGAGCACTGTGTTGACATACCAGATTGCGCTTCCTGGAATTCAGCATGTGTTTTTCAAGGCAAGTGCTCGGTTGACATGCCTATGACCAGTTTGACCATCTTTTTCTTGATGTCCTGATGAGCAGAGCTATGCACAGTGCTCTGCCTCGCCTGACTGGTTCAACTGCTTCCACACTTGCTGCAGAGTCTGACCATCAGCAATGCGACGGAAGGTTTCCGCACCTCGCAGGTCTTGCCTGGTTTGTACAAGAGCTGGTACTTCTGGAACATCACAAACCCAAAAAACTATTTGAATGGGACTGAGCCTCCCAACCTGCAGCAGGTTGGATCTCCACATATGTTGAGCACATGTCTGTGTCCGGGCTTGCAAATGTAGGACTAGACGCTTTGGAGGAAATGATTGTCACTTGTTTAAGTTCTGAGTACTGAGTTTTGTTAGTGCTTCACCAATCAAGTAGCAGGTTGGTCCCTACACAATGCAGCAGGTTGTGAAGGTAACAGCAGTGAGCTTCTCCAGGCAGCAAGATGAGGTCCTCAGATCAACTGTGGTGTATGGCGTTTACGATGCTGACAAGTCCTGTGCGACCTGCTCCCTGGATGATCCGGTTACTGTTGTGAACGAAGTTTTCATGGCTACCATGGCCTCCCTTAATACTACTGACATAGAGCTGCTGCGTACTTTTGTTCCTGGTCTCATTACTGACGCCTTGCAACACATCGAGGGTGCTGACTCTCTTTCATATTGTAGTCTTCAGGTCATTTCCACAGTTTCCTAGCATTCTTCCAACTTCTTGTCATCTTTGTTGATCAGCGCAGAAGCAGGGACAGCTTTCAACTAACACCTCCTTCGTTTCACCTTGTAGGCTACCTTACCAAACAAGGAAAAACACCCGCTGCTGCCAAAACACAAGCTCTTCAGCAGTTTCGGGATTGTTCAGTACTGAAAGGAAAATCAATTCGAACTGTTGATCCTACTTACAAATGGCAGCAATTCCCTCCCGAGTACTGTGCCTGGGCCAAGTTCAAGAACATAAAGTTCGCTCCCCTTGTCATGAATGATACCGAATTCCACTTTTTCATGTCCTTGGTCTTTTCAGGCCAACCTGACTCTGTGTCTAGAATTCTCAGGGCCATCAACCCTGAGCCTGGTTTCTTCCATAACTTGAGTTGGCTCGGCTATCAGCTCTCCATTGGTATCCTGGAGTATCTAAACTACATGACAAGCAACCCTGCAAAGGGGGTGTTTACTGAGGCCGTAATCAACAACAATGGTGGTCTCATTATCACTCGACCTGTGAAGGAACTGCTGTATGGCTATTATGACCCTTGGCTCCAGTTCATCTACGGAAACGGCAGCGATGCAGCATGGGTGACACAGATACACAGCCAGCAAGCAGTGGAGAAGCCAACACGACCGTTTCCTGAAGCTCAGGGACGCATGGGCATCAAGACGGGAGCAGTTGACATCTCCAAGCTCTATTGGATCACCCAGCAGGGCACAGTGATGAAAACGTCCCCAGCTGCTTTCAATGCCAGAGCTGTGCAATGGGAGTATGGGAATGTCACTGTGGAAGCATCCAGTGGACTTTGTTTTGGGCCACTCAAAGTGGTAAGGGGGCAGAATGTGACCATGTGGTTGGATAACTGGTTGCGGCACGTGACACTTCAATATGTTGGAGTTGGCCACGTCCATGGCCTCGCAACATACAAATACACGTTGGATGCTTCTTCCCTCGATGCCTGTCATACTACTACTCCTCTCAGGTATGTTTGCACCTCCGTTGCGGTTCATGAATTTTGAGTTTTGAGGATGAAAGAGCTACCATCCAAACATAAATGTCATCAGCTGGGATGTTCATTGCGTTCAGTTAATTTCAGAAAAATGTACAGACATGTTGGCACAAAAAAGGCTAGTGTCAAGAGAGGTGACAGAGTAAGTGGACAGACAGACATAGATTGATGGTCTTGCCCACGGGCTCAACAGGATTACACACACAGAAGGTCCTTGTATGTACCCCAATAGATACCGTGGTCTTATCAACATGAGCCGATTCCAGGATGCTGTCTTTCAGACACTTCCACATTTCTATGGTGCGGACCCTCACGTTGCTGCCACTTTGGGGTACAATTCACAAGCCATGAAACCTGATGAGCGTTATAATCTTACCATGGATATCGAGCCTTCCTTCGGCGCCAGTGTGAATCTCTCATTCTGGTTTCAGAAAGTTTTCCAGGTTAAGAGGCTGACTCTCTTGTATCCAAGTCTTTGGCTCCTTCAAAGTAAAAATGCGGCACCGTTCCCAGATTCCGTCTGGATTCCTCACAGTTATTACCACATTGAAGTAAGTTTGCAAGTTGTTTCTGCTTGACAGCTGTAGTATTCTCTCTGCCGTACCTGCACCATGTAAACCATAACAATGCTTGCTGGAATCTGACAGGCCACAGCCAACAAATCTGTTTGCGATGCACTGTCTGCTGGCACATCGATCTTCTCCGCAGTTGTCTTCTTCATGATAAACTTCGTTCCATTCGTCTCTGTAGGCTGCATTGTCTGCGGTCTTCAGTGCCTGTGGCGGAGAAGGCAGATGAAACTGTGTTACATGATTTGCCTTGAGGTACACCCTGGACTGTCTTTGAAAGATCTATCCCGTTTCGAGGCTTTCAAACAAAGGAAAAGTTATCTGATCGTCGTCGGTGAGCTCATTAGGGGAAAACCGAGGATGCTGAGCCCCCCGAGCTGATAACGGCGGTTGTGATGGATCCTACGCGACTTCGAGAGTTCCTAGTTGAACAGAACCGAATAGAAGCAAGGCAGAAAGCAGAACTGAGCTGGCGACGTTTTAATGAGCATATCTCAGAACATAGCCGCGAGCATGAAAGGATCAAGCAGCAACATGCTGTACACCGAAAGTCCATCATAGAAGAGAGAGAAGCTCGAGAGAGGGCAATAGCAGCAGCTTTAGCGGAACAGGCTCGAAAGGAAAAGGAGGATTTGCTAAGAGCTCTTTCCATTGGCGAGCTTGACAAGCTGGAGCTTGGGCAACTTGAGGGCACAGGCGATGAGGGGAGCGATTTGGGGGCACGAGGAGCCTCTTTGATTGAATCGGACGAACCCTTCACAAGAGGGGTAGCGGTACCCACAGCGGTCTCAAAGCAGCCGCTGCCTACCCTGGGAGAGGAAGACTCCACTAGTCCTCGGAAAGGTGGTGCAGAGTGGTCAAGAACAGCTTCTCTATTCGAAACCAGTGGACCTGACGGACATTCGGTGATGGAATGGTCAAGGACAGCATCCCTGATTGAAGCTTCGGGTTCAGACATCCAGGACAGCAGCGAATGGTCGAGGACATTCACCACCGTCGAAACTGAGGATTCGAGCCATGATATTATGTCACACTGGTCAAGAACAGCATCTCTCATTGAAGCTGAGCAAGGCAGACTCCAGAGGCGCTTCAAATTAGACCAGGGAGCAAGACCATGGATGCCATCAACCACCGCCATACCTGAATCAAGGGTCGAGTTGCTGGAAGAGATGCTTGCAGTAGCTCTGACGGCAGACATTACTCAAACAAACCCTGAACCAGATAGTGAGCCAGATCCTGAACCACATCGTGAGCCAGATCCTGAACCGCACCGTGAGCCAGATCCAGAACCACATCGTGAGCCAGACCCTGAACCGCACCGTGAGCCAGATCCTGAACCAGACCATGGACCGGACCCTGAATCAAATTCTGGACTAGATCGTGGACTACACTCCGAACCAGATCAGGAACCGTCTGACCAGGATGGTGCTCAACAAGATGACGACAAGAAGGTGACCTTCGCAGAAGACTGAGTCACTCACAAGCTACACAGAAACCTCACATAAACGAGTGTGCCATTGCACGAGGTCACAAGATCCTCCAACAACAACACCCATCCTATGCAATCGGCCCCAACCAGGTATTTAACTGCTTCCCAAATCTGTCCTTGTTTGTGCGTTACCAGTGACTTTCTCGTTCAGGTGCTGATTCTACCCGCCCTCATCTCCCGGTACCAGAGGACCAGCTGGAGCAGACGCTTGATACAGCATAGTGTTGCATAATGGGGAGGAAACTTCTCCGACCGCCAGTCATATGCACAGGGACCTGGACAACGAGCATGTGAGCTCAAGAGTGCTACGTTGTGTACAAAGAGAATTGCCTTCCCCGCTTGCACAAAACGCAAGCTGCTGCCGCAACTAGGACCATGTAATGAATCTGGTAGCCAGCCTTATACGGTGCGATGCCAATCTGGTAGCTTCCTGGGCAAGCGGCGCACTCACACCATCAAGTTCGAAGAGCACTTGCCCTTGCTTCACCCGAGCAACACAACCAGTGGGGTTTCCTTTCCCTTTCCCCATCCGCACCTCCGTGGGCTTGGCAGTGATGGGAATATCTGCAACCACCCGCAACCATATCTGACCGCTTCTTTTAAGCTTCCGGCTCATCACCCTCCGCGCTGCCTCAATGGCCTCGTAAGAGATCCTGCCCGGCTCGCGACTAACCAGTCCGAACTTCCCGAAAGCCAAGCGCGTGCCATCCCCCTTGATGCCATCACACCTGCCCTTGTGGACTTTGGCACGCATGATCTGCATTCAAACGCAAAAACCCCGTCACCTGCATGCCTCAAGTGAAAATTGCCCACCGCCATGCACTCAATCCCCGCATTCCTCTTACCGATTTCAGGTGCGCCAACGTCTTCGGCCCTCCCGCAGCCATCGCAGCTCTTTGTTTCCTGGCACTTCCTCCACAGTTGTCTCTTGCCCTAAGTAAGGCTTACACGCACCGTTCTTTCGATGTTTGGACCCCGTAGTGTCGCCAGACGCGCCGTTGCAACGATGCAACTCTAGATCTGTACATACGCTGTTGTGCTTCCGATTTCCAGGCCGCCGCTCCTGGCCGTTGAATCCCTCGTAGTTATAATTTTAAAAGCCTAAACCCTAAACGCTTATCGTCCTTCGGGGCGTGGACGACTCGTTTTTGAGACTCGCTTGGCTACTCCCTCCTCCAAGCTTCACCTCGATCACCTCCCCCTCACCACTCATCACTGTTATGGACCCCGTGTGGTTTCTTCACTAACCCTTTTTTGAACCCGGACTTGAGCGAACGTTAACTCTTGCAATCGATAAGGTAAGGTGGAATAGTTTTGGGGCTCACGACACCCCATTTGTGAGAAAATTGGAAGTGGAGTCAGCCGGAAACTAGACAGACCATCATGGGAGTGGTACAAAGGAGGAGGCCGAGCGAAATAACGACCCACCCTTGTTCGTGATGTCTTCCTCCTTGCAGCTTCGGTCTCAAGACACCTTGGACCCAAGCATATGTATCTCGAGAATTAAAGACCCACGGGAGCTATAGCGAAAGAAATGGCCAGGCTTGACAAAGATGTGTCCGAGATCAAGCGTGGCCATATGACTATAGTTCCATGTCTCATGTGAGACAGATGATTAGAGTAGGCCTTTCTGGGTTGCGGAGGACTTAGATTTCACATGTGACGAACCATATTTATTGGTGCAATGTTGGGTGACGGAGAATAGTAATGCATTCGAAAGACGGTATATACTTGAGGAGATTTTGCCCCCAAACAACGCAAAGAGGATGGGCATGCAGCAGCGGAGGAATTGCATCCTAAGCACCTAAATCGGCTCCTAATTTCATAGACATTCGTTTTTGTTGGAAAGCGGACAGCTTCAGGTGAGTGGGCAAACTTACCTCAAGCTGGTCTCTTTCCAACAAAAACGAATTCATATGGGATGAAGGGCGCACATGCAACATGGGATTCGTTGATGGTTCTGATTGTCATCACCCTTTTAAGTTGTGGTGCTCCCATATGGGTATGGCACAATGTGACCAAATAGACATGCAAGGTGTGGCACCACGAGCTAGAACAATACATTTTTCATTTCATGACACCTTTAAAAAACACCAAAGACATAACGAAAGCACGTTTTCACCCAAATAAAAATCCGGATTTTAGCCATAATTCTTTTTTGTTGGAGAAACTCATTTCTACCTAGACATGATTAGTTGTTGATGTTGTTGTTGAGGAAGCTTAATTAGCCCGAAACGTTGAGAACCCTATGCCTGCAGTTTGAGTTGCTAGATAGTAACAGGTCATTGATAGCAGCATACTTTGCTGGATGGAATTGAGAAATATACATGGTGATTAGGGGCTTCGTTTAAAGAATTAATTGATACACCGCCTCAAAAACTAGAAAAAAACCCTTTGCTTTTGAAGCTTTCTAGTTTCACGTCTTCTCTTTTATGCCATAATATCATAGGGTTATTATAAGGCATGTCGAAGGAAAAGCTACGCTGTGAGAGAGAGATAGAGTAATGAGGGCTTGTAAGTCGGGCTAAACTTAGATGTACAGGTCTGCCTGGGCCGCCTTTTCTGAAAGGACGGTGTATAGGGACTTGTGTTAGAATGTTATGCATTTCATTGTACATAGAAGAATAAACAGACAAGCGCTATGAGGAGAGCCCTGATTTTTTGGAATACCACAACTTTGTGAAACAAGGGCATAGCCCTTGGCATTTTGTCTTGATTTATTTTCTTGCGGATCTTGTGATGTGGGCTGATAAATGAACCGATGGCCAGAGAGTGATTGATTGCACACGTTTTGGCTTTCCATTTTTGTTACACTAACGTTGTCCATCTTGTTTCCCTCACACTTGTCACACCCCCGAGTATCCAAGTCCACCGAGTGCCCAACCAACTCACAGCATAACGATGTCATTGAGCTCACGTTTGAGCAAAGTGCTATCAAGTCTAAAGTGTACCTGACTAACTCGGAAGTTCATGTTGTTTCCTTGTGAAATGAGACCGATGTCTGTGTACTACCTCCTTGCCATACACCCGTTTTCTGAATGGCTAACTAGAATGGCTAGAGGCTATGCATACTTGTCTCAAAGTTACTAGCTATTCAACAGGTCTTTTGCAATAGGCGGGGAAGGTGTATTATAAGGCTCATCAATCAAGGTGAGCAATTACGATGGTATTAGTTTACATTACATTTTAAGTTAATAATTGATGAGTAACCATCATAAGTAGTGTATCAGATATATATATACAATGAGGCCATGACCATACAACAGTATGTATGGGTCGTCGCAATTGTTTTTGAAGGGCGACCATGTGCGCGCCATGAAGGCTCAACAAAGCACATAGCAATAGCTTGAAGAAAACGACGTCGTACTGCAAGGGAGCCTCACGCGAGGGATAGGACGGTATTGTGGCATGACTGCAAATTGGCATGCATGTTGTGATGTAGCTAGTTGTCGCTGCTTCGTGATCATAAAGCGCAATAAAGCAGGTGCAAAATTATGTGCATATTGTAGTCTTGTGTCACTGGTCGTAGCTCACGGATTGCACGAGATTCTTTCCAAGACAGCCCACGCAATGGTATATGTGATCGCAGTGCAAGAATAAGTGTCTGTGTTCTGATTTACCAATTGCAACAAATCCTATGGCCTCAAATGCGCATTCATGAGTTTTTCCCAGAGCTAGCTAGGTCACAGCCGTAGTGGTAGTTTAGATTGAGTATGCTAACGAGGTGATACGGAGACCAATTGTGGTGCAACTGTGAAGTTGTATACAAGACTTGCCATCTTCAAGTCGTTGTGCCTGCCGAAGACTCTCAATGAGTCATTATGGCCAAACTACAAAAGCATCACTCATTGTATGGGCAAGTTTAGTCACATGTTTGGGATATAGTTTGAATGATCAATTGCAAATAACAATCTATGGGTATGACTATATATACTAATCCTGGACTCCTCGCAGTTAACCAATGCAAGCTTCTGCCCTGTACTTGGCCCTATCGAGATGAGATTATACTTGTGTGCCTGCAGGTTGCTAGGTAATAAATTGCAACAACGAAAGCAGGCATCGATAATTACAACATGTAGAAAAATACGTACTTGGCATATGGCCCTTGACGATAAACATGCGCTTGTCATCTAATTCCAGCAAATCCCTTGCTTTACTCACCTTGGCCAAAATGCAAAAGCGTCACAGTTTGCTACTATACCAGTAGGCTACCTCACCTATTTGCGAAACAGTTTAAAATATTAATTATAAAAAGCAATTCTATATCATTACATACACGTGCAAAAGACTCGCTACCGCCCAACTGCAAAGTGTTTGTGCCACTCTATGTACATATCAGGTTCATACTTTATGATCACTGGTACGCATCAGGTGCGTAGCGAAGTACAGTGATACAAAGAACCTGGCTGAGATTGTGGGTATTGCGTGGTTGTTTGCAGCTAATTGCTAAGGGCATTATTGAACATTGAAAATGCTTGTCGTTAGTGGAACGTTGTAGTGTAGGTGGGTAGTAGTGTGAGCCGACGACCAGCTATTGTCACAACAGATAGACCGTCCTCATGACCAAGATTGTACGCCCTTCTCGTCAACCCCCCGATGTTATAAAGAGAGACCTACATGCGAACTACCCTCCAACCATTTGCTTCAGTTGTATCTTGTAGTAATATTTCCGCATCCCGTTTACAAGATTGATGAGAAGATCGTTACAGATGCAAAGTATTTGTCGTAGTGTAATTAGTCCCACATAGGCTTGACAACCTTCTCACACGACACAGAACATGTGTTATGCGTACAAGTATAAAAATGAACCTGTGGGGGGTGGAGGGGTGCGAGTCCGTGGCTTTTAGAGAGGGGGCGATCTTGGAGTCCCATCTAGATTGGATCGCATTGCAGGTGGACGTAGAAAATGCTTTTAACACTGTCTCCAGGGCGGCTATTTTCGATGAGCTCAAGGATGTAGGTGGGCAGCTTGCTAACCTTATTCCTTTTGTCCGCTCCTTTTATGGGTCTCCCTCCAATCTCTACTATTAGCATGGGCTTGGGGTCGAGGGGGTTTTGGTGTTGGCCCCAGCAACTAGCACCAGGCAAAGGGATCCGTTGGGTGGTGCCCTCTTCGCCATGGCTCATTTTCAGGCTCTGTTCATAACCGCCTCCTCGTTTTGGGATTGTCTGTATCCCTCGGTGGCGGACGACACCCATATCATGGGACCTGGTGACCGGGTTAAGGGGGCTTTTGATCTTTTCTCTTTGGAGCTCTCCCACCTCGGTCTGACAGTGAAGATTTTGAAGTGCAGAGTTCTGTCCCCCTCCGGCACGGTGCCCTCTCTTTAGTATCTTGAGGGGGATATTGCTTATGTACCCCTAGGGCCTTCAAGTTTTAGGGGTCCTAGTGGGGCCCCCAGCTTTCGTACAAGAATTCGTGGATGCAGCTTGGGAGGAGGACTTGACACATATTAGCAATCTCTCCCAATTGAGGGATCCATAGGTGGCATTCGGTATTCTATCTTCCTGTTTTGCGCGCCAGCCAGGCTACCTTCTCCGCACAGTTCCACTCTTTCCCGGATTCTTGTCGAGCCTGAGGTGCTTGGGCCAATGATGTAGGCGTAACCTGCCTCAGGCCCAGGCACCTTCGAGTACGGTGTTGGGACTTGGCCAGGAGACAGGTGTCCCTCCCTATTGCGTAAGGGGGCACTGGTATTTTGGTTACGGAAGCCTCTGCATCAACAGATTTCCTTGGGAGTTGGGCCCTCTCTGCTCCCATCCTGGTCTCTCGCTTCGTCATTAGGGATTCTTGCATTTTGGAGTCTTTCGTTGCGGGAGTGGAGGAAGGCTTTCCGAATCGCACCAGCCTCTTTTTCTATCACGATGAGGTTTTGCCTGGCTTGGTCTAGCCTCTGGCCTGCTCTCTCCAGACTTGCAGCTGTGGGACGCCCCTCAACCACTCGGGGACCCACCTTACCCGTTGTCCCGTGGGCGGGCAGCTCATTGCTCCAGATGACGCTGTTCGCGACGTCATGTTTTCGTTGGCTAAGGAGAGAGACTTCTTTCCTTACAGGGAGCGCCCTTATGCTCCTAACAAGGTTTCCCTCCAGACGGACCTTTTTTTGGCCCAGGGGGACAAGGTTTCGGTTGCAGATGTGGTTGTCACTGACCCTATTCGGGATTCCGTCAGTGAGCATGTGATCCTCAACCTTCCGGGGTGGGCGGCGGAGGGATGTGTCGTAGTGAAGGTTTGTAAGGACTCTCCTATGCAGTAGGGGCACGCCTTTATCCCCCTCGCCATCGAGATCCATGGGGCTATGGGCAAGGCCTTTCTAGGTTCCTTAAGACTTGTGCCAGGGAGTACCATAGCCGCAGGAATGGGGTTGGCCTCCCTCTTTCATGTATCGTGGCTTTCTACAGGCAACGGGTGTCCATCGCCCTATAGCGGGCTTTGGCCAACGCGGTGTATAGAAAGAACGACGGCAACCGCAAGGCAGGCAGCTTCTTCGGCATCAGTGGTAAATAGGTCTTTTCGTATCCCCGATTTTGATATCCTTTGCGCGGTAGGCAGTTACAAAATTGGTGACAATGGGGGTTGGTCCCCCATGGTGACAACGAGGGTTAGTCCCCCATGGTGACAACGAGGGGGACTAGTGCCCTCCTAAGGGGTGTTCCCCTTCTCTTGGGGTAGATGGATTTTCCCATCTCCTTTTCATAATAATGTCTCCACTTCCACCATGTGCAGGTTCCAAAAAGATCATATGGACGGATCCAACCCGTATACACTTAGATAGAGAAAGCCAGCTCTTTTGATATTTTTACAATTCAAAAAGCCAAGTAGGACACTAGTGCGAATCAAGCCAAACTATCAAAGACGGGACCTAGGCTCCAAGGAGGCATCGAGCCTTGGAGCGTAGGCATTAACTAGGTACTGGATCCAAGCGAGGACTTGGCCCAAAGGGTGCTTGACGCTGACCTGAAATGGCTCCTACCGATGGCGTCGGGACACGGACACTTCACAATTGCAGGGTCCTAGTAGATGTGAACAAGGTTGAAAAAAGGGTTCAATAGCATGTTAACGAGGTCTTTTATCAACAAAAAATGGAAACTTGGTTTCAATTGATAGGAGCTCCAATGGCTGGGAGAAAGGTTCCAACAATGGAAAAGGGAAGACCTTGCCCGTCCCACAACGCAAGTGCTAATGTCGCGTTCACATTCGTTAAGTTCAATCACTTGTAAGAGGGAAAAAGTGGGTTCTCATTACCCAGCATCCTCCATTTCATGGTCGTTGTCATTGTCTCCATCGAAGTACTCGTCGTCCCGTTGAACATGCTTATCTTGAACATGCTCTGCCAAAACGTACCTGCCGGAGGTAAAGACCTTGCGAAAATTACACCAATAGCAATTCAAACTATGAATGAATAACATGCGCCGCGACTTACGGTTGATGCGCTCATCCGGGTTCGTCTCATCCTCGTCAAACTCTGGGAACCAGGTGTCTGGAGGCAGCTGCAGTCATCACGCAAATGTTTAGGAGCACGAGTCACACATCGCAGAACTAGAGTCCAAGGTTGCGGGAAATACCTCCTGCATTTGTACACTCGGGGCATGTGCAAGGCTACGCAGATTCTCCAGAACCTGCCTCTGAATACTACTGAGGTACTTTACGCTATTCATGTTCTCCTGCACAACAAACACAAAACATTGAGAAAAAGCCTGCACTTGACGTAGGGAACAGGCTGAGCAGAGCATTCACCATGTGATTCCCAGGATTGACTTTGAGCGTGTAATCAGGCTTGAAGTACTTCAGATAGTCGTTGTCTGGGATGTCTGCATGAGATGACGAGTGTTTGAACATATGGCCCCCTGAGCACCTTCCAAAGAGTTCAGCTCCAAAAGAGTGAGGCAGTCCTACCGTCTGCAAGCTGTGTATTCACAAGAGCTCCTGTCTCCACTGTCCAGCAGCGAGCAACATTCTCTTTTGTGTACCCTCCGCCTCCAGTCACCTAGAACAATGCCAGACATGTTTTGAGGAGATACCAAGCAAGCGATAAAACAACAGAAAGAGTAGGTACAAAGGGGAGTATTAGGAAATGCCAGATGTCAGGATAATCACCAGCAGCGGTATGTTGAGCTTCTTCACATACTTTACACATTCAGAATGACCTACAGTCAAAGGAATAACAATTCCAACTAAGTAGCTCGCCTAGAAGACATAATAAAAAAACAAGAAATCAAGAAATAATGATATGGACTTACAGAATTTGATCTGCAAGAAAACATAACGAATTTAGGTACCGTCTATAGAAAGATTGAAGCAACCAAGGCGGTCCCCAGCTAGTGAATCTGCCCCGCATTGCAGAACTATGGCCCCCGGTTGATACATTTCAACCACCTTGGAAATTACCTGCGCTGACAGTTGCCCATTCTTTATTCAGCATCTCAAAACATTTACTCGGCGAAAGTTGCTTTCCTCAAGAACAGCTACCCAATGGCAGCTGCAACCAGACAATAAGATGAAGGGAAGTGTCATAAAGTAAACAAACTACAAGTCCATTCCACAGCTATGTAGGAAAGACCCAAGGAGGAGACTGACTCACTGCTTCAAACATTTGCTTGAAGCCTTTATCATCAATGCCATCTTTCAAGGGCACATTTACAGCATAATATTTCCCATCTTGTGATCCAATGTCCTGTTAGGCACAGCTGACAATCAGAGACCCACCATTGGAGGAAAGACGTCTTTGAATCAGTCATAGAAGCTACTTCTTGTCGCATAGATACACCAAGCATATGCTAGACTTACTTTCACGTCGCCCGTACCAGGGAAAAAAAAATCTCCGTACTTGTGAAAACTGACAGTCATAACCCTGAGAAAAGGAGGTCCAGTACTTGCATGAGAAGTAAACTCAAATCTAGCATAACACTCCATGGCAAAAATGAGTGCTAAAACTTCTTGAGACCATTCTGCCATGAACTTCTTCCACAGCAACATACCTGTCAGTAAGATAGAAGGCTTCCTCAACACCATCCCCATGGTGGATGTCAATGTCGATATAAAGAACCCGAGCAAAATATTTAAGTAGCTCCAAGATTCCGAGCACCAGATCATTCACATAGCAGAAGCCAGATGCCTCACACTTCTTAGCGTGATGCAACCCACCGGCCCAATTGATCGCAATATCACAAGACTGATTGTTTAACCTTCGAGCAGCATCTGTCCAATAGAGCAGGGGAAGATTATTAACTGCTCACGTCACTGCAGAAAGGAAGTTAGCTGTCTGTGAGAGCAAGGGATATGTCACATGATGCCCAGTACAAACAATATCACTACATACCGATTGTCCCACCAGCATAAATCTGACAAAACTCAAACAAGTTGTCAAACACTGGACAATCCTCGCCCATATTATCTGCAAACATACAATATTGTCCTACACGGTGAAGAGGTCAAGCAACACCAGGACCTACCGATTGTCCCACCAGCATACATTTGACAAAACTCAAACAAGTTGTCAAATACTGGACTGTCATGTCCCGGCCCCAGCTTATCTGCAAAAATACAATATGGTCCTACCCCGTGTAAAACAGAAAAACAGAACACAAAAAAAGAAGCAACTGCCCATTGAAGAATACTGCAAACTCCAGATTAAAAAAAGGAGAAAAGCCACCTACACAGCAAGGTCATTCAACAACAACTGACGAGGTGGGAAGAATACATTTCTGCAGCTCCTTCTCATACCGATCGACATGATCGGGTGTGATTCGATGTAAAAACTCCACGTAGTCGGATGAATGAAATTGCGCTAGCTCCATGGGATCTGCTCTGTGAGGCCTCTGCCGAATGAAATTGACAGACTTGAGATCAGGTGAAGGTGGAAGCGGCAACCAAAGTGCTAGGATGCTGTTCGCATACCACTCAACTTACATATATTTCCATTTTGTGATGCAGATCATAAGCAAGAACAAGGTTATGAGTCATGCACAATCGATGTGGCTTCATCGGATGATTCGGGCCGTAGTAAATACCACCGATGTCTCCTGCGCAACGATCTAATTCTGGTCAATAACAGCTCGCACAGGTGAGAGCAGTTATAATCCTCCACCACAGGCTCCATGACCAGGACGGACACAAAAACTGTAGCGCAACATGAGAAATTCTGCGACGCAGGAAGGCTAACCATCGTAGAAGTAAGCAACACGATCCTTGGCCGGCATGATTCGCAACCAGGAATCAATCCAGCCTTCAGCTACATCTCCAGCAGGGACTTCCCTTTGAGATCCTGGAGCTGCGCCCTCCAACTCGCTCGCCCGCAAGACCTAATCCATCCAGCACAATCCTAGCTACGTACATACGTCCACGTTCCAAAAGCGCTAGGTTAGAGCGATTGTACGTGGAGGCTTAGCTGATTCCTTTCAGCTCAAAATGTCTCTGGTCGTATGCACCTATGCTGCATCGTGTTCTCTGTCATCACGACAGGGATTCAGCTGTACGGATTCGGCGGTGCTTGCAAGGCCAGGCCAAAGAATCGGGGTGGAGGTGCGGGGATCAGGGGCGAGCCTGAGACCCCTCAGGCGACGCTCGGAGTGTTATTGGTGGCCTGGCCGGTCTGTGACTTGGACGGCAGGCTCGGCTAGGGCTCAGCAGGGAGATGAGGAGTTGAAGGTTGGGAGCCCCATCGTGATTGTGGAGCCGCCCCCGATGTTGAAGACCGCGGAACCCATGCCCATGATGCGGGTGAATAGGGGACTGATCAAACCTGGAGATGCTGGCAGGTTGTTCTCACTATCCTGGTTCCCCCGCCTGCTAACCTCCTGCATGCTGCTGAATTCTCACCATGAAAATTTGTTCCGTGTGTTGCAGAATAATCGACAGGAGACCCAAGGATGTGTGGGCAGTACGATTTGCGGTGGGCGCCTACTTGGTGGACCGTAAGTACTTCAAGGCACTCAGTGTTGACTGAGTGAAATTGAAAAACCTTAATCCTTTCTATGTATTTACGTAGGCTCCTCCAAATCGGTCGGAAACTTGTACCTATATCAATTTGTCCATGCGCCCCATGCCAGGACTCTATTTGTATACCCGTTTTAACCCCAGAATGACCCAGCCCTTCCGAAGGTACTTTTCGGAAATTCAAGTAATTGCCCTCTTTCATATTTCTCCACCTTACCTCTTGCTTTTGCTTTCCAGCACTTATGAATAGAGAACCGTTTTCGCTCTCTCATTTTTCTTTGTCATCATAATGATGGATCAAATATGACAAATGTGGGAGTAGCAAGTGCAGCATGGCTTTCCAATGTGCCCAAGCTTGCCTCCATGCGATTAGGGATACCGACATGGAAGCGTAGACAAGGAGGAGAGTAGCCATCTCTAAACCAAGAAATTGAGTTCAAAATTGATAGATTTATAGAGGACATAATTTTCCACAAAAGGCAACCATAACATGAACTAGTGTTAAGCAAAAATTGTACACAATGTTAAAGAACATGATAAAAAAGCCCAATCTGAATGGGTTGGGCATTTTGGGGTTAACCATAGTTCTTTAGGGCTCAACAAATTTGTGTAGCATAGCGCTCTACACATTAAGGATGTTACATGTTTTTTTCTAAACATCTATCAATTTTGAACTCTTTTTTATAGATCTATCAATTTTGACTTGCTCATCAAAAAGCGCCAAAATCATGCGTTGCTTCTGTCTTTCACCCAGTTGGTGAATTTTGGCATAGGGAGATATAATTCACTACCACCATGTTGTGCAACTAATTCATACACGTAAAGAGATGCTTGCCTAAACCTAGAACCTCATCATCGTCACGGGTTGTCGGGGCCCGACTTAGACGTGATGCGGAGGTCGGTGGCGGTGGCGGGTCAGGCGGGCAGTGCGGGGGCCGGTTGCCTACGGCTCCAGGCGGGCCCGTCAGGTTGCGGCCCGGCCGGAGTGCACACCGCCGGTGTGCCACCGGAGTTGCGTCCGGTGCGTGTTTTGCTGCGGTGGCGGTGAGAATTTATTTTTCCCCGATTTTGTTGAGTTTCTTTTCGGTGGCTGGTGGATTTCCTACCCCCAGCTGTTGGTTGCGAGTTGCAGGTGCGGGCGCTAGTTTGGTGGGTCGGCAGTGGTTCTATGGGTTGCAGTCCCTCTAGGCAGGGCTCTTTGGCTGGCCTTTTGGGGTTCGCCATATGGAGCTCGCACTCCGTATGTCCGGTAAAGGCTAGGGTCGTTTTGTCCCCGGTCCCCCTTACCTCCTCGGCCCTATCACCCTCCGACTGGCGTTTGGCTCTTTGGCCTTTTGGGGTTCGCCATATGGAGCTCAGACCAGTATGTCCGGTAAAGGCTAGGGTCGTTTTGTCCCCGGTCCCCCTTACCTCCTCGGCCCTATCACCCTCCGACTGGCGTTTGCGGGCTCTTTTAATACCCTACCCAATGGGACGGTCTATACCTTCTGTGACTGTCAAGGACATTCTGTGTCTTGTTTGTGCTCAACTCTGCTGCGGTGTCAAGGGGGTGAAAACCCACATTGGGCACATGCATAAAGATTTCGACCAGACTACTTGGGCTGCCCAAGTGCAAATTGGGACCTCCTCCTCAGCAGCAGTTCGACGCCCGATCGCCCTCCTCCGGTGTGCCTCTCTTCACAGGAATGGTTGCGGTCACCGGATCACATCCTTGGGATGTTTGAAACCCGCTTTCCATGCCATGAATCTTCCGCAGCTTCCCGCCACCTTCATGATGATGCCCGTTTGGCATTCCGCCTTCCTTGGATCGCCTTGCTCGATCCCCAAGACGAGCTAGCTTGGTGCCTTCTCCGCTTCTTCCCGGTGGTGCCTTGATTGTACTAGGGGTGGGGCTTCAGGCATCGGAAGTTGCTAGCCGTCTTGGCGCTGGCCGGTGATCGGGCATTCCTCCAGAGGAGGCTTTTCGTACTACAAGGCACTCAGTGTTGACTGAGTGAAATTGAAAACCTTAATCCTTTCTATGTATTTACGTAGGCTCCTCCAAATCGGTCGGAAACTTGTACCTATATCAATTTGTCCATGCGCCCCATGCCAGGACTCTATTTGTATACCTGTTTTAACCCCAGAATGACCCAGCCCTTCCGAAGGTACTTTTCGGAAATTCAAGTAATTGCCCTCTTTCATATTTCTCCACCTTACCTCTTGCTTTTGCTTTCCAGCACTTATGAATAGAGAACCGTTTTCGCTCTCTCATTTTCTTTGTCATCATAATGATGGATCAAATATGACAAATGTGGAGTAGCAAGTGCAGCATGGCTTTCCAATGTGCCCAAGCTTGCCTCCATGCGATTAGGGATACCGACATGGAAGCGTAGACAAGGAGGAGAGTAGCCATCTCTAAACCAAGAAATTGAGTTCAAAATTGATAGATTTATAGAGGACATAATTTTCCACAAAAGGCAACCATAACATGAACTAGTGTTAAGCAAAAATTGTACACAATGTTAAAGAACATGATAAAAAGCCCAATCGAATGGGTTGGGCATTTTGGGGTTAACCATAGTTCTTTAGGGCTCAACAAATTTGTGTAGCATAGCGCTCTACACATTAAGGATGTTACATGTTTTTCTAAACATCTATCAATTTTGAACTCTTTTTATAGATCTATCAATTTTGACTTGCTCATCAAAAGCGCCAAAATCATGCGTTGTTTCGCCTTTCACCCGGTTGGTGAATTTTGGCATAGGGAGATATAATTCACTACCACCATGTTGTGCAACTAATTCATACACGTAAAGAGATGCTTGCCTAAACCTAGAACCTCATCATCGCCACGGGTTGTCCGGATCGAGGGCCCGACTTGCCGGGACGAAGGCGGCGGAGGTCGGTGGCGGTGGCGGTGGCGGGTCAGGCGGGCCCGGTTTCACGGCTCCAGGCGGGCCCGTCAGGTTGCGGCCCCGCCGAGTGCACACTGCCGGTGTGCCACCGGAGTTGCGTCGTGTTTTGTCATGTGAGAATTTATTTTCCCGATTTTGTTGAGTTTCTTTTCGGTGGTGGATTTCCTACCCCAGGTTGCTGGTGCTGCGGCGCTAGTTTGGTGGGTCGGCGTGGTTCTATGGGTGCCCTCTAGGCGGCTCTTTGGCGGCCTTTTGGGGTTCGCCATATGGAGCTCAGACCAGTATGTCCTAAAGGCTAGGGTCGTTTGTCCCCGGTCCCCTTACCTCCTCGGCCCTATCACCCTCCGACGCGCTTATGGGCTCTTTAATACCCTACCCAATGGGACGGTCTATACCTTCTGGATCGAGGACATTCTGTCTTGTTTGTGCTCAACTCTGCGGTGTCAAGGGGGTGAAAACCCACATTGGGCACATGCATAAAGATTTCGACCAGACTACTTGGGCTGCCCAAGTGCAAATTGGGACCTCCTCCGCCTCAGCGTGCAGTTCACGCCCAAGATCGTCCTCCCTGGTGTGCCTCTCTCTTCCTGGGAATGGTTGCGGGGTCAGCTGGATCACATCCTTGGGATGTTTGAAACCCGCTTTCCATGCCCGCGAATCTTCCGCAGGCTTCCCCGCCACCTTCATGATGATGCCCGTTTGGCATTCCGTCTTCCCTTGGATCGCCTTGCGCTCGATCCCCAAGACGAGCTAGCTTGGTGCCTTCTCCTGCTTCTTCCCCGGTGGTGCCTTCGGTGTACTAGGGGTGGGGCTTCTGGGCATCGGGAAGTTGCTAGCCGTCTTCGGCGCTTTCGGGCTGGTGACTGGGCATTCCTCCAGGAGGAGGCTTTTCGTGCTACCAAGGCACGGCAAGTGAATCTGCAGCTTGGAAGTCCGAGTAATGCAACAAACCTGCGTTGTTGCAAGTTGCTTGGCTAGGCAGGTGAATATGCTTGCGCAGCCAGGGCTCTTCGACCCCTCGCCCTGGCCCCCGCTTCTAAGAAGACCATTGTTGCCCTCCGTGCCCTCCATCCAGCACCCAAGGATGCCATCCCTCCGAACATATCCGACTATGTCCCGGAGGATCCCTTCTCCCTGGATCGGGCAGCTTTTGCTCTGGCACTCTCTACGACCCCACGTCACAATTACTAACCACTATACCAAGGCAGTTTCTTACTTTGCTATTGGTTTTAGTTAACTTATATACACTAGCTTAGATCATTTACATCCTCAATAGTTGTAATATGCTTTGGTACTAATCATTCTTTTTATGTATTTTGATCTCAATGATGATAGTGATGACAGTGAAGCATTCAATACATTGTTTGGCAATTTATTTGAAACTTTAGAGATAGAAACTCCGAGAGTATTCTATATGGGATTTTTCTCACAAGTTGTACAATCTAGATTAAACATGTCGGGATCTTCTTCTTTGCCTCCCGCTCTTCTCACTCCTCTTAGGATAGAATTCAAGGATAGAGATAGATTTAATGGGACAGATTACACTATATTGGCAATGCCTTTCATCTGCCGGGTTGTCAGGAATGGTGTTAACATCTCAGGGACCTTTTCTCCTCAAAGATCCATCTAGTGGCTTCCCAGAGCTCCTTTCTCTGTCCGCTGCGGTGGCTTGAGGTGAGACACCTCACCGGATTTCTCATGTTCTCGCAGCTAGCAGGCTTGTCGCTATGGACAAGCCTGCCTTAGGCTCGGGCATGCGCCCCTCGCGGTCGGGGAAGCCTTTATGCGGCTACTCAGCTGCACTATTGCTCTTCAGTACCACTCCCTTCTCCAGCAGCACCTCAACCCCCTTCAATTTGGCATTGCCACTCCCGGGGGATGTGAGTCTGTGGTGCTTGGAGTGAAGATATGCCTTAATACCCACCCGGAGTGGGTGGTCTTACAAGTTGATGTCGAGAACGCCTTCAATACCATCTCTAGGAGCGTCATCTTCGAGGAGCTTAGGGATGCTAGCGACGTCCTGGGGAGCCTTATACGTTTTGTCCGGTGCTTCCACGAGAGGTCCTCCAACCTCTACTACCAGCACAAGAACCTCTCTTCAGGATTTGTTGTCTCTGTCGGGAAGCCTTTATGCGGCTACTCACCGCACTATTGCTCTCGCCATTGCTCACTATAGGGCCCGATCTAGGGCCGCCTTCTCGACGCTGATCAGATCTTCCCTTCACAGACGATTCTCACATTCTCGGGCCTGAGGACAAAGTCAAGGAGGCCTTTGAGCTCTTCTTTCATGAGCTTTCTTTGGTGGGCTTAAAGGTCAAGCTGTCCAAGTGCCGCGTCTGGTCTCCGTCGGGGATTCTACCTACTTTGCAGTTTCCTGCTGGGGAGATTGCTCCGGCTTTGGGACTGTGGATTCTAGGGGTCCCCTTCGGTTCCCCTGACTTCATCGAGAGCTTCCTGGACCAAGCTCTCGCAGAGGACCCCTCCCATGTCGAGGACCTCCCTTTGCTGGAGGATACACAAGTGGCCTTTGGAATTCTTTCCTCCTGTTTTGCTGGGCGCCCTGGTTACCTCATCCGTACGCTGCCTCCGTCCCTAACCCTTTTGTCCCGGCTGCGGCGGTTTGATAGGAAGATTATGGATACTCTTGGGGACATCCTAGGCTCAGGGGCTTTTAAGTGCCCTGTGTGATCTCGCCACGACAGCGCCCCACTGCAATTTGAGGCACAGTTCCGCCTCCGCCTGAGGTCTCTTCCCGGCTTTCCGCGCTTGGGCCCTCTCCTCGCTTTGGCTTCTCGATTCATCCTCCATGACAGCCCTTTTGAAGGATCTCGTATCAAGTGCGGAGGAGGGAACCTTCTCTCCAAACGCCCTTGAGGCAAGCTAGGGACATGTTATCGGTGGATGCTCTAAGGACTTCCTCCTTTCTCGACATTTATTCTTGATGGTTTCAGGGGTTGCAGCATCCTGAGAAGCACCACGCCAAACTTTCCACCGTCCTCCAGACCCTCCATCCCAAGGTCCACAAGAGCGCGGCTCCGCTCTTATTCTGGGAAGGGCGCAGGTGCTTGGCTACTGGCCCACCCATGGATACGGCGTTTTCACATCGCACCAACTACCTTCACTACTGCAATGCGATTCCGTCTTGGCCTGCTTCAGCCTGTGGCTTCTTCGCTCCTTACTTGCGAGTGCGGCTCTGCCCCCGATGATTCTGGGGTACACCTTGCTCGCTGTCCCCACGGGGGTCATTGCATTGCCACTCACGACGCCATCCGTGATGTCATGTTCGCCATCGCCGCGAAAGCTACATGGCATGGAGGGAGTGTATACTCCGCATGTGTCGCTCAACTGGCCGACCAGACGTTATCCGTGCCAACCGTGTTTCGTGGCGTATGTGGTGGTTACCGATCCTATACGAGATACCATCTCCGCCAGTCATCACTAACCGTCAGTTGGCATCACCGAGCGGCTCTCAAGGTCCGCAATATAGCGGGATGCAAGCGGCCACCTCTTTATTCCGCTTGCACTAGAATGTATGGGGCAATGGTCGAGGACTTTGACAAATTTGTCAAGTCTGTGCCAAAGCTTACCATGCACGCAAACACGGCAAGTGGCCTTTGGAATTCTTTCCTCCTGCTTTGGCGCCTGGTTACCTCATCCGTCTGTTGCCTCGTCCCTAACCCTTTTGTCCGGTTTGATAGGAAGATTATGGATACTCTTGGGGACATCCTAGGCTCGGGGCTTTTAAGTGCCTGTGTGATCTGACAAGCGTCCCTACATGCAATTTGGAGGCAGTGCACTCTGGAGGTCTCTTCCCGGCGGCTTTCACAGGCGTTGGGCCCTCTCGCCTTTGGCTTCTCGGTTCATCCTCCATGACAGGCCCTTTTGAAGGATCTCGTATCAGTGTGGAGGAGGAACCTTCTCTCTCAAAGCGTCCTTGAGGCAAGCTAGGGACATGTTATCGGTGGATGCTCGGAAGGACTTCCCTCCTTTCTCGACATTTATTCTTGATGGTTTCGAGGGGTTGCGAGCATCTACGCTCGCTTTCGATCATCCTCCGGGACCCCTCCATCCCAGGTCCACAAGGCGCGGCTCGCTCTTACAGGAAGGCGCGGTGCTTGCTCTTGGCCCACCCATGCATACGGGTTTTCACATCGCACCACCTTCACTCTGCGATGCGATTCCGTCTTGGCTGCTTGACTGTGGCTTCTTCGCTCCTTACTTGCAGTGCGGCTCGCCTCGATGATTCGGGTACACCTTGCTCGTTGTCCCCACGGGGTCATCGCATTGCCACTCACGGCGCCATCCGTGATGTCATGTTCGCCATCGCTCATGGCGCTACATGGCATGGAGGGCGGATGTATACTCTCTCCGTCTGGTCGTTCAATCGGTGACACATCGTTATCCGTGCCAACCGTGTTTCGTGGCGGATGTGGTGGTTACCGATCCTACGAGATACCATCTCCGCCAGTCATCACTAGTCCGAGGTTGGCCGGGCAGCGGCTCTCAAGGTCATAAATATAGCGGGATGCAAGCGGGCCACCTCTTTATTCCGCTTGCACTAGAATGTATGGGGCAATGGTGAGGACTTTGACAAATTTGTCAAGTCTGTGCCAAAGCTTACCATGCACGCAAACCGCGTGTGTCCCTCTCGTATTACAAAGATACTCCGACAACGGGTTTCAATTGCCCTTCAGCAGGCGCTCTCAGCGATCCTCCACAAGGCGGCGATGGGTGATGCATCTTCTCTACCTCTGTGGTTTGCAGGCCGTTTATTCTTCCTGCATATGACATTGTGGGTGCAGTCGGTGACTTTAGGTAGGGAGCTTAGTTGCTCCTCTCCACCTCCACCCCCTGGTCCCCTTTGGTCGTCCCCTCTTGGATGGGCTTTTTCCATCGTTTTTTCACCTCAATAAAATCCTTCCTCTACGATTTTTAAGTTGATTTCTTTAGTCATCTACAATATTGGAGACTTTTCAAGTAGATTTGCCGAATACTCGAGAAGATTCAATTGACGTAAATATGTAGCTAAGGGGGTCTCACCTTGCTCATTTAAGACATACTCTCTTTCTCTCACTACAATTATGCAATGCACTGTGCAACCGAAAGCTCCACCGCACAACCCTTCATAAGCTTGCTTGAGCCACAATTCTAGAGTGCGCAGACAATTAACATTTAGGTTTATGTAACGATTCAAGAGGTCATTGATTTCAATAATTAAATGAATCCTAGAAGATCACCTTGATAGGGGTCTACTAGGTATTGATGTAAGAATTTTAACTAATAATTTACCAAATGAGTTACTAAAATCAAAGAGCAGCATTCTAAAAGGTTTCCAACCAAACATGTTATTATAATTGACTTGAAACGTGAAATATACAAACGGAATTATTATTCACCCGACGGTACTTGATCAAGACTTTAACTTAGTTTCGATCATAACATAACTTAGTTTCGATCATAACTTAAACTTAATTTCGAACATGGAGCTTAATAATTCGTTATACTATTAAGAAACAGTTACAAGGATGCTACAGTTTCCAAGAGAAATCGAACATTCTTTTAAATTTTCTTGTATGATTATTTTGTTCATAGCCAATTTGCATGTACTATTTTCATATTTTGTAATTCATAATGCAAAATCATAAGCTTGGACTTATCAATTAAATCATGTCTTATTTGTTGTGATTTTTTTGATTTTTTATTAGTTAATATTTATCAAAATTGAATTCACTATATAGCAAGTTAGAATGTAGTTCAATTAGCTTAAGATTTCTTACTTTAGCTTGATTAACTTAAGATTTCTTAGTGAGGGACTCTTAATTTAGCATTGTAATAAAATATACAAACGAGAGAATCAAAGGATTGTTATTGATATTGTATTATTAAGAATTATAGAAAACAAAAACGACACAAGACCACAAAGATGACACAAGACCACAAAGGTGGCAAAAGAAAGTCCACAACAGGCAGCAAAAGTCTACAAAGGTGGCAACTGACAAAATGCACTACAAAGTATACAGTACCATAATTAGGGGTTGATTACCCCAATGTAATATCAGGTACCATACGTGTAAGGTGTTGTTGGCAGACTGTTTTCTTAGCCTCGCCAAAGTGCAAAAGAGGCAGTTACATTTTATGCCTACAAGAAATGCAAAAGTAAGGAAATTCAGTATTTAACGAGATCTCTCTATGTCAATAGGCAAGTCAGTCGATCACAAATGATCACAATTGAAATGCAACTATTTGAGATTTTTCTGCATGTAAATATTTCATATTTAAAAAATAATTTATTTTATTTTCTCCTCATTCCATTGCAATGTAAAGACGTTCCAAATGATGCAGGTAAGATTGTTTTTTGAGGACTTGTGAATTGTTATGCTAAATTGCATACAATGAAACAAGAATGGCAATGTAAAGTGTGTCTTGAATATATCTGAGATGAGCTGCTTATTCGTCTCTGCCCAATGATGTTTGCAGCGAGTTACCTAGCAGCGGACTACCATTTGCGATATTCATTTTTCAAGCCACTAGTATTAAAGTGTTGGGCTCCTTAAGACTACATATTTCTTCAAAAACCCATTTGAATTCTCTCTAATTTTTCTCGCTATTGATTCAAATAGTTTTAATTAAATACAATATATACTAAAATTTAAGAGGTCAAGTGTACAAAAGCTAAAGATGTGAACCTCGTTATTAATTAAAACTAATTATTATGTTTTTCTCCCTTACACAGGGTATTTTAAGAAAATGATACAAAATGATAATAATATTATATCTTAAATGAAGGGCACTTTCGTGAATATTCTGGGTTAGGAAGCTCCAGGTATAGAAAATTAAAACTTTGATAGGTCCTTTCTGGAAGAGTGACACGGTATCCAAGAGTTAATTGGACCTCTAAGGACTTCTTGCAACTCCTAGGTTAAGCGAGCTTCCCACCTACCTCGTGGCCCTTGGTAGCCTGCTTGTTGTGAAGCGCTTCAAGACCGCATGATATGCGATCTCTATTGATTCGCCCCTAAAAAGAGCTTATGTTTTGAAGTTATTCCTAGTTGATATACAAGAGGTTGTAAGTCCGTGAGGGAGTGCCTAATATATGATCCCTGCATGCAACGTGCTGCTCTATTATAAGGATCTTTGGGCCCTACCAATCAGTTATCTTCATTGTTATAAGGCTCTTTAGGGTACTTTAAATTGAGTGGTATGTAAATCCTTGATTTGGTCACTAAAAAACTTTGAAGGCAGATATGAACTACCTTCTTACTCGAAACTCAAGCTAGAACTTTCAGGTGATGAAGTGATTACATATTGACTTCTTTTTCGAGTACATACGCAGAAGAAAAAATGTTTGACTATTATTTATTCAAAATATGGTGGTAAACAATAAAACATTACAAGGAATATTAAATAAATAAAATAGATTATATGGATACAATCTAAGAACAGTTTGATACGTGTTTCACACTTTCGTTACTTACTCACTAAATAGGAGGTACTATCCAGCATTCAAATGGAAGAACAAAGGAATAACGAAGAAAGCAATCCGCTGCATGATATTGGGCGGAAATACTAGCCGGACAAAGCAAGTCAAGCAGTCTATCCTTTATAGTTTCTAGACACATGTAACATTGCCAATGTGATAGCATTGAGGGAGTTTTTTCATAACAATTGATCAAACCCCAAAAATACGTTGCACCCTTATAACTAGGAGTGAAGAAGAAAGGAAGACGACTATTGTAATCCAATAATCCTTCCTCAATCATTCGTAGTAGAGTGATTCTCAATATGCCTCTTGAAGGATCATTGGCAAGCATTTTGGACCCGCATTGATAAGATATCTCTGTCATATTGGGAGGTATTGCAAAATTTTCAGCACAGACATTTTTGTGATGTACTGCACATATATAATATATTATAAGCCCTATATAGCCTAATCTAGAAAACATCAACATTATTACACATAAAGTGTAGTGCTAATGTGCAAGCATATAATAAGCCCTAGATAGCCTGATCTAGAAAATATCAACATTATTATACATAAAGTGTAGTGCTAATGTGCAAGTAAATTGATCAACAATATTGGAAGATCATTTAATTAAGATTAACTTGCAAAACTTTTTAATAGGATTTTTACGAGGAATGAGTATCTATAGCCAAAATATTTTGCTGTCACCTTTTCATCACCGAACATATTATTCTTAAATAGATCATATTATTCTTAAATATTATTTCACAATAAATATTCTTTCGATATTCGTACTTTTTAAAGTGAAGACCATCATCAAAAAGAAGAAGAAGAAGAAGAAAATTTTATTTAAGTCCACTAAGGACGGATTTCCGTCATGGGACTTGGTACTTAACAACTTGTACCATGGTATGCCTAAGCTAGTCTTGGTACTTAACAACTTGTACCATGGTATGCCTAAGCTAGTTGCACCAAGGGCATCCATTCCCTTTAGGCACTCCATCCAAGTACCGATCCAAGCGCAGGATGCTTAATAACAACTTGTACCATGGTATGCCTAAGCTAGTTGCACCAAGGGCATCCATTCCCTTTAGGCACTCCATCTAAGTATTGATCCAAGCGCAGGATGCTTAATAACAACTTGTACTATGGTATGCCTAAGCTAGTTGCACCAAGGGCATCCATTCCCTTTAGGCACTCCATCTAAGTACCGATCCAAGCATGCTCGTCGTTATTAAGCATCCACAGGATGCTTAATAACGATGTTATTATAAATGTGTGTCCATTTGGCCTAAGCCATTTGGACACACATTTATAAAAGCAATGCCCATATTGCATTTTGACATATGTAATATCTTGATATATTAGAATAATTACTCATACAGCTGAATACTTTAAAAGATTGATTAAGATCCACGCTTAATAGCCTTTCTTGGTGAGGAAGATCAAACAGTCATTCCCTCTCACTAGGCGAACATGAACTCTTTATCCTCCGAGGCGAGGGCTGTCATGCTGTCTTTTTCCTCGCTTCCCGATGTTGGGCTCCGGGGGCTTCAGGTGTCCCTCCTGGAGAAACAATACGGGCAGGCGCAATTGGCCCTCCTCCGGGATTCCTCCATTCCTAAGCCCACTCGGGCTCGTCTCCACTCTTGCTTAGGGAAGGGGGCGGGTTCTTGGCTTCTGGCTCAACCCAGTATTCAGGCGTTCCGGATCGCACCAGCAACTTTTCCACCGCGATGCGTTTTCGCCTTGGCTTGGTCCAACCTCTAGCTTGCTCTCTTTCAACTTGCAGCTGCGGGGCCCCTCTCGATGACTTTGGGACGCACTTGGCTCACTGTCCCGCGAGTGGGCAGCGTATCACTACGCATGACGCTGTCCGGGACGTCATGTTCTCTATTGCTAGGGAAGGCGAGTTCCTTCCATTTAGGGAGCGCCCTTACACCCTGCTCAACGGGGTTTCGCTTAGGGTAGATCTATTTTTGACCTGGGGGGATCAGGTTTCGGTTGCTGATGTGGTTGTAACCGATCCTACCCGGGATAGTGTCTGCGAACATGTTATTCTTAACCCTTCAGGTTGGGCGGCGGAGGGATGCACCATGCCAGGGGGACCAGCCCCCACGATCACGCATTTCAAAACTACCAACCGCCCGAAGAACTTCGTGGTCAGGGATGTGAAAAGGCCTACTTACCACCGGTGTCAAAGAAGCTGCATCCCCCGCGCTCGCTGTCATTCTGTACCTGCATTGGCCCACGCCCTCTGCAGAGCGATGGAAACCCTCTGCCGGAAGAAAGCAGCAATACAAGAAAGGGGGAGGCCAACACCATTCTTGCGGCTATGATAAGCCTTGGCGCAGGCCTTGACGAACCTAGAGAAATCCTTGCCTATGGCTCTGTCAGTCTCAATGGCAAGGGGGACGAAGGTGTGGCCGTTTTGCATAGGAGAGTACTTGTGGACCTTAGCTGTTGCGTTGGGTTTTTCCCCCTGTCTTTAGGGTGCATGAGTTTTTCCCATCTCTTTTTTATAATAAAGTCTTCTTTTCCCGTCTCACTAGGATCTTTTATGGGGACAAATGTTTCTAAGTTGTTGAAACAAGTTCATGAAGCTTATCCATAAAAATCAAATTCCCAGTGTTGATATATACTTCGAAATATCTGTAAAGTCTCTAAATTTCACTAAAAAAATTTATCCATAAAAAATAAAATAAAATTCCATTAAAAGTAACTTGTACCAATGTATTGCACAATCTATTGAATCCCAAGATAGAAGGCATAGTTCTCCTAGAGGAGTGACATGGTAGCCATAAGTTCATTGCAAGTATCCATAAGTTCATTGCAATTAGCCATAAGTTCATTAGATGTAGCCATGAGTTCATTGGATTTCCTGGTAAAGTGATATGGTTATTACATGGATGGGTACCCATCTCGATTACTCTTACCCATTGATAAAGTGATCATCTGGCCTAATTACTACCTTGGTGGCCTGCCTATTGTCAATTCCGTTGTCAAGTTCTTTGAGGTTGCCTGATATATGCCCTTGCCTGCAAATAATATATGACCTCTGTAGTATCGCTTGCAAGTGGACCATTGTGGTAAGGCCCTCATTAGAGACTCTCTAGTGATATATAATCTATGTTAGCTGCTAATAGCAGCCCATTGCAAGCAGAAATTATATAAAGCCGTGCCCCTTGTTGAAGGGAAAACTAAACTTAACTAGCCCTTATGGAAGAGGCAACTCGTCAAATAGACCAGCATGTATCCAGTTTTGACATGTCGACCAGACCGGCCCCGTATGGAGTGGCACCTTTCAATTTGAAATCACACCATCGTTCCGTGTCTATTGGCCAAGAATGCGATTTAGACGCTAAATACGGGAGACTATAGCCTAGTCCGGTTTCCTAGTGACGAATCCCAGGAACGACCAGACCGCGCCCGTATGGACGAAGCAGCTTTGTCGACCACGGCCCTAGATGGACGAAGCAGCTTTGTCGACAAGACCGGCCCCGTATGGACGAAGCAACTTTGTCGACCAGACCGGGCCCGTATGGACGAAGCAACTTTGTCGACTGCATCGCCCCGTATGGACGAAGCAGCTTTGTGGACCAAACCGGCCCCGTATGGACGAAGCAGCTTTGTCGACCAGACCGGCCCTGTATGGACCAAGCAGCTTTGTCGACCAGACCGGCCCTGTATGGACAAAGCAGCTTTGTCAACACCCCGTGTGGATGAAGCAGCTTTGCCGACCAGACCGGCCCTGTATGGATGAAGCCGCTTTGTCAACACCAGCTTTGTCAACACCCCGTATGGATGAACCAGCTTTGTCAATAGACTATACCTTTGTCGACAGACTAGTGTATTGTCTCGTCTTGTCCTCCTCTAGTCACTCTATGTAATCAGACTACAGCTTTGTTGATAGACAAGTGTATTGTCTCGTTCTCCTCTAGTCACTCTATGTGATCAGACTACAGCTTTGATGATCGATTAGTGTATTATCTCGTCTTGCCCTTTTCTAGTTACTCGATGTGATCACACATGTTGGATTTTGGCAACTTTTGAAACAAAATATACGGTTTAAGCAGGTCTCCAAGGAACTCTTTACGCGGGCCTGAGTTCGAAAATATACAAACCCTCGCTAGACGATGCTGTCTAGGTAAGGAGTTCACTTAAGGCACTTGAGGTAGAACATGATTCAGAGGCACAAATAGTTTATACTTTCGTTGTATGATTTGAGGGGTCATAGAGTAGCATACTACGTCTACGTACATCGTTTCCATTGTGTCGGATCTAGGACTTCAGCGCCGGTTATTTGTGAAATAAGCATGAAATACCGGCTCAGGATGATCCCCACCTTTAGCCCTTGAGACTCACGTTGCACCTGAATGGGCCAATAGCAGAACACAAGGATCCTACTTTCTTCGTTTGTACCTGTAGGATATTTAGCACATTACTACACACGAAGGGTGTTGTGGACGAGCGCGAATTGTGAGACGGAATAGCTGGCTTACCTAGCATTGCTTTTAAATGCTTTTCTTGGAACACCTGGTTTCTTGCGCTTTGCACCATCAAAACCGCGTTTGGGCACACTCATTTCTCCTGCAGTCGATTCATCCTCGCGTTTCCGCTTTCGCTCAGGAAGAGATTTCTTCTGAAATTTCATTTTTGGGACAACTTTACCAGCTTCCCGGGCCTTCTCAGCGGCTTTCGCGGCCTTGGCTCTCCGGTATGCTACATCTACAAGCGTTCTCTTACTTTTCTGATCCGCTACCTTCTCGGAGGCCGTCTGTTCACGCAGAGAACACGTCACGAAAATCCAAAGGCTGATTACAAGCGAGAGCGAGTACAGCAGGGCAATAGCTTTTCCCACCTCTTCAGGCGCCATACTATCCTCAGCATCCTCACGGGCAGCTTCGAGTCGTCGTCGTTTCTTACGTGTCATGTTTTTCTGTTCAATGAGAGTGACCCGCAAAGTGTGAGAAGCAACAGCATACAAATCACAGCACCGATAATTGCATAGAACGTGAGGCAAACGTTGCTGCGAGACTCGCCTCACGCTCACGTTGTCTCTTTTCTTTCTTCTTGAGTTCATCAGCTTCCTCAACACTGATGACCTTCTTGATCTTCTTCTTCCCTTCTCTTGCAGCCTTCATGATGGAAACATATTTACAACTTTCACCGCACAAATTCCAAGTGAATGCACGCTCATAATCGAGTTGCTGCTACAGAACAATACCTTAGCTGCCTCAGCAACTGCAGTTTTATCCCTGGTAGACTGGAACCAGACTCGTTTAGGTCGGGCATAAATTTCAGCTTCATGGTCCATTATATTTTGGGCCTGATTAAGGAAATCAGCAACAGCAAATTACAGCAGTTTCACGAAAAAACTACAGTACTGGACTTTGTGACAACGGGCCACTGTATCGTACCTTATTGACCTCCATTTCAGCCTTCCTGAGGGCTCTCTCCTCCCTAACAGCCACTTAATTTTGATAAGTACTCCCCACTGGCAGTTTCATACAATTTGAAACGAACTCAGACCTGCTTGCTTTGAAACTGATCAACATGCTTACCGCTCTTCTCGGATAATACTACGCACATCATCCTCCATTTCCTCTATTTGTTTACTGCACTTTTCAACAATTGGAGTTGCTACAACTCTACTCTGCAACTTTGACCCCACTCGCTTGGCCTGCAACCCAATACATCCAGGTCAAAGATGACATTCACAGCACTGATCTCTATTTCCCACATATCACAGGAGTTCCTACCATTGCCTTCAAGATTGAGCGCTCCTTCTCAAGAACAAAAGTAACTGCACATCCCTTTTGCCCAGCTCTTGCTGTTCTTCCGACTCTATGGACGTAGCTGGACTCAGGAATCCCAAACCCTGTCAATATTAGAAGATGAGCCAAGAACCCTGTGACTAGGGTCTTCAAGGCACCAAGAGATGCCAGTAACTCTAAAAAAGTGATTCCCCTCGGCAAATACCAGAACTTACGTGGTAATATCACGTGGACAGTGAAAATTGATCACAGTTTCCACACCCATTATGTCCAGACCCTGTGTCCAAGAAAGCCACGTTAGTAGAAGATCCACAAAAAAATCAAACGCAGGGAGGGCAGGGCAGTCAAGGAGCTTGTCAATCACAAACCAAGAATGTTATGCCGAGTCAAACTTACTCGAGCTGCTACATCTGTTGCTATCAAAAAGTCGACACCCCCATTCCGGAATGACTCCAAAGCCTGAAGATAAGCAAGTTCACATGGCTTCCATGAGGATCACAAGTGACTGCACATACATGCTAACTAGAGTTTGAGATGCAACCATCAAAACGCTGAAGTAAGGAAACATTACTTCCAGACGCTGTGATTGTGTAAGGTTGCCATGTAGTTCAGCTGCTTTCAAACCAGACAACCCAAAAAGGATCTTCAGGCGGTGTGCTTCTAGCTTAGTGCCACTGCATGGACAAGTTTCATAGAGTTGTAAGATGATCCATAATCCAGTCACCAGGATATCCAAAGGCTGACAGTGGACTTCACACTTGAATGTTACCTGAAAACAATGACTCTATTTTTGAAACTGCGTAGGCATAGGGCCAACAACACAGCTTCTTTGTTTCCTTCTTGAGCAGGTTTGAACCTGACAACCCTGCAAGAACACCAAAGACAGTCAAGATTTTCAAAACAATAAGAACTTTGTTGATTAAACTCTAGCAAGGTATACTACTTACTCTTCAAGGAGAGTAGAGGGCCGCTTGGTTGATGGGTCGGCTGAAAGACGAACTGGTTTATCCAGTGACAGCTTGACTAGCTCTGCAACCTCATCACTCATTGTTGCGGAAAAAAGCATAGTTTGCCTCCTCTTGGGACAGAGTCGAATCTTGTCAGAACAAACAACCCCATGTTAATTTTATCTCCGGCATTTCCCTGAAGGATTTGCCAGTGATGTATGGCACACCTATTTGTACTGTAGAAACACGATCATCAACCAGATCCCATATCACCACCAGGATCCATACCAGTTCCTCCACTTCTTTGCTAAAACCCATCTCTAATAGCCGGTCCGCTTCATCAAGAACCAAGATAGCAAGATCCTCCAGACCCACTGAGTGGGTATTGTGCAAGTGATCAATCATACGCCCTGGTGTTGCCACAACAATATCAGGGTTTGATCGGAGTCCAGATTCTTGAATCTGGAAATAAAAGGACAAGGTCTCAGACAATAGACCAACAATACTACTACAGTGTAGCCAGGCATTACACCCCAAATAACACTGCAAGCAAATGACAAGACCTTCATTGATAGTCCACCAACAATAAGGCAAGCTCGAATGTCTGTGAACTGTGCCAGTTTTTCCACCATACTATGCACTCTGAGAGCCAGCAGTAAACAAGATGAGTCAGACTGCAATGCTGTAATTTGCGAACTCCGAGGGTGGTGGTAACAGACACCTACTGGACTGCAAGTTCTCGTGTTGGAGTCAAAATCATAACTCTAATAGCAGGCACTCTTCGAGGCCGGTAGAGCAACCTTTCAAGCAGAGGCAGAGCAAATGCGGCAGTCTGCAGAGGATGCCAGTCACAAACAAGAGAGCATTAGCAGTTGTGATGTTTGACCCCCATGGGCATCCTACAACGGTCAAACACGTCAAGAACGTGCGGCTCTGACCTTGCCAGACCCAGTAATAGCACTTCCGCAAATGTCACGGCCTGTTAACCCCAAAGGAATGCAAGCTGCCTGCGCATTACAAGTTTGTCATATAAAGTCCAGCTGAAGATTGTCAGGAATGCAAGGACCTCAAGCCTGAACGCACTTCACCAATTGACCCAGCCGGCCTTCGTCTCAAATTAGGTCAGCAACAGTTTCACACCTGAATCGGAGTAGGCCTCACGTAGCCTAGAGCTTCACAAGCCCGAGTTAGAGGCCGAGAGAGGTTAAGCTCCGCGAACGACTTGGCACTGAAGGAAGCCCCTTCAGACGATGCAAAAAACCCGCCAGCTGCTTTCTTCCCACCCTGAGCCCCATTCGCATCTTGGACAACCACCTTCAGCCACATTCATCACCGCGTCAGCTCCTGCAATCCCAAACAGGTCTGCGCACGAAATTTGCCGCCAAGTACCTTCGCTCCCTGCCCGCTCTTCTCTCTCGCTCCCTGCTTGTGCCCCGTCCCACCACGGCCCTCCTCCTCCGCAGCGTCATCCTCACTGTCGGACCCCCCTCCCCCTTCCTCATCCTCGCCGTCCCCGCCACCGCCCACGTCCTCCTCGTCCTCGCTCTCTTCATCCTCTGTTCCCGACTCCCCTCCCTCCCCCTGCACCCCGTTCTCCCTCACCGAATCCTTCCTGAGCTGCAGCCGGGAAATTTTGTCATCAACCGATGTGGTTTTACGTTTGGCATGCTCCTCCTTGGCACCCCCTGCGTACTTGGAGAACTCCCAAGGAGCCTGCGGCTTGGCAGGCTGCTCGTCATCGCCATCATCGAACACGAAATCATCGGTGCCCATACTGAATCTGCATCCACCTCGACATCTGGACATGGGCGTCTATATATGGACGGAGAGTTTAGGGTTTATCCATTGAGACCTAAAAGGGCAAGCAAATCCAACGGGGAAGGCACAGCCTGACCAGGAAACGAAGCTAGGCGAATCCGGCGCTACTGTTGCTGCTGCGGCTTGCGCTGCTGCCGATCGTAGCTGGCGCGCATTATCGTGTTCGAATGAGAGTGCGATCGAGCGCTAAGGATTGCGCAAGGCAACGCAAGGGGAAGGCGAAGGTGAAGGCTAAGATTTGAGGAAGCGATCGAAGAGCAGATGTTCAGAGGAGAGACGGGAGCCATCCCCCCGTTGGTGCCGACCAGATTCGTGTGGCCCCATGGAGGTCGCCTGGTCTACCTGTGCGGCTCCTTCACAGGATGGCAGGACACGCAGCGGATGTCCCCGGTGGACGGATCCGGGCCAGTCTTCCAGGTTGTTCTTGAACTTCCCCCGGGATACCACCAGTACAAGTTCATCGTGGACGGCGAGTGGCGCCACGACGAGGGGCAGACTTGCATGCCGGATCCCCACGGCAACGTCAACAATTGGCTTCTGGTCCGAGAGCAGGATGCGGCGGAGAGAGCAGGAGCAGGTGCGGGGACAGGGTCGGGAAGCATGGAGGTGGACCACCCGGGGACGGCGCGGCCGCAGCCCCCGGTGGCCTGCACGGCGGTGAGCGCAGCCGAGGCGGAGGCCTCCAGGCAGCGGATCTCCGACTTCCTGCTCCGCCACTCCTCCGCCTACGACTTGCTGCCGCAGTCCGGGAAGGTGGTGACCCTGGACGTGACGCTGCCGGTGCGGCAGGCCTTCCACGCGCTGTACGAGCAGGGGGTGTCCACGGCCCCGCTCTGGGACTCGGCGACGCAGCAGTTCGTCGGCATGCTCACCGCGTCCGACTTCATCCTCATCCTGCGCCAGCTGTGGCGCACGGGCGCTGTGCTCGCGGACGAGCAAGAGGCGGATCTGGACGCGCACAGCATCGCGGGGTGGAAGCAGGAGAAGATCGGCGTGGCGCGGGAGCTGGACGAGCTGGACGAGCGGGGGGACGCGGACGGTGGTGATGCGCAGGGGCAGCAGATCCAGGTCCAGGGCCCGGCCAGGTGTCGGCCCGCCCTGCTGTACGTCGACCCCGACTGTTCCCTGCGCGGGGTGGCGGACATCTTGCTGCAGCACCAGGTGGCCACTGTGCCGGTGCTGGACTGCACCGGGCCCGTCCCGGAGCTGCTGCACCTGGCGTGCCTGAGCGGGATCCTGAAATGCATCTGCCGACACTTCCGGCATGTGGCCGGGACGCTGCCCCTGCTGTCGGAGTCCATCGGCGCGCTGCAGAGGTTCCAGCGGCTGGGCACCTGGGTGACCCCGGGGCAGGGGCCCGGGAAGCCTCTGGCCATGCTCCGGCCCAGCGCGCCCCTCGTCACCGCGCTCTCCCTGCTCCTGGAAGTGCGCATCAGTGCCGTGCCCATCGTGGACGACAACGGCTGCCTCCTGGACGTGTACACCAGGAGCGACATCACCGGCCTGGCCAAGGACCAGGCCTACGCGCACCGGCCGGTGCACGACCTCACCGTCGCACAGGCCCTGCAGCTCCGCTCCGACCCGGCCGCGGCCGCCGGGGCGTGTCAGGTTTGCCGCCGCTCTGACTCCCTCCGCTCCGTCATCGAGCGCCTCGCTCTGCCCGGCGTGCGCCGCCTCATCTGCGTGGAGGAAGGCACCCGCAGAGTCCTGGGCATCGTTTCCTTGCGAGACGTCTTCCACTTCTTGCTCGCCTGATTCGCGGATTCTTGTGTGGTTCCGAGCATCGCCTAGCGCTTGCCGTGTCTGGCAGCACGCCTACCCGTTCCATCCGTGGACCACGGTCGTGTGACCCCAAACTTGCCTCTACGGAAATGTACATTATTTTGCGCTATGCTAGCAGCCCAGGCTCCAGCAGCGATTTATAAACCAACTGGACAGCACTTCGTCGATTACGCAAGTCACGCCACCAGAGTTAGCACACAAGCCGGTCTCAAGCTCTCGAGCGGTCTTGCGGCACATGGCTTGTAAGCTCTTCGGCATATGGTTCGTAGGCCCTCCGCATATATCGCCGCCTCTTTGAATAGAGAGCTGCTGCTTTGTAACGTATCTGGTAGCATGGCCCGAATTTTCACGCCAGTCTAGAATAATTATTGAATTTATAAATAAGATATATCGCCAACCTTAGGCACCATCTTAGTAATCAAAGTATTTTATTCTGGACGCGCACAAATTCACCTCTCACCTTCAACTCCGAACACATAGAAACTGCAAGCAAAAACGTTGAAAGTCCTTTTCACCTTGACAAACATTTTTGAAGCACACAATAACCTTCTTCACTATAGTACAAGTGACAGAAAAGTGAGGTTTCAAAGGAACATGTAGTTACATATGCTGGACCGTGCAAAATGCACCCTAAAATTTACATTACAATTTCCTAACATGAGTTATTGAAATGTATGAGCTACATAACTAGTAAAGTTGTTGAGAAGGTGTGTGAGATAATTACTAAAGTTGTTCCACTCCAATAGCGGATGATGAAGTGTCTCAGCATGTGGAGAGAAGAAGATACTTCAACATGTGCAGAATATGTTGCTGGAAAATCGAGAAGATGATCCTTCAACATATGCAGAATATGTTGATGGAAAATCGCAAAAGCAAACCCTTCAAACGGATGTTGTGTAAACGACCTTCCTCACCGATGCAAGCTGCTAGGTCCTGTGCAAATCCAGTGCTCCACCTCTTGGTATCCAATTGATGCAAGAATCTTTGAAGACCATTAGTGACTCTTGATGAAGCAGGAAAGTCGTGCTCCATGCGTCATATGTATGGATCCTTGCCTCCATAGATAGAAAACCAATCGAACCACAAAAGGGAGTATAAACGTAGTTCCTAGTAGTAGTAGAAGTAGTAGTAGTAGTGGTACTACTACTACTACTACTACTACTACTACTAATAATAATAATAATAATAATAATAATAATAATAATAATAATAATAATAATAATAATAATAATAATAATAATAATAATAATAATAATAATAATAATAATAATAACAACAACAACAACAACAACAGTTTTCACTTAGGGATCGGGCTCCTTCGCGCTTCCGGAATTGGCATTCTCGGAATCCATCCTTCCGGGGAAGTCCATCCGTTCCAAAATCAAGCCCCTCTATTCCACTTCCGGAACGGGCCACTTGCCACTTCCGGAATCGGGACCCGGCAGTGTTATGTTCGAAGGACATCCAGGCTACCGCCAGTGAGCAGCCACCGGCTCCACCGGTCAAGATCGAAGCCACAGCGGTATAGAGAGTATACGTAGGTTATAGAAGGCGCGCTACCAACTGGTGTTGGAGCGAAGGTGAGTGAGGTGGTGTCCCGAAAATTCGGGCAAAGGAAAGCGACCTCAATCGCTTCGATCGATCGGGTTGCCGAGGAAACTCGTTCGCCTCCTGCTGCGTACAATCAAAGCGGGAGGAGACGCATCCACGCAGCCGCAGGCGTCGCCTGCGGAATGCGGGTGCAGAACGCTGCGTCGCTGCTTTCTTGATGTGAAGCCGTCTTGCTCCTGCTGCCGGCGTTGTTCTCCAGGCACATGCAACAATTTGGCAGCTGAGCGGACGGACTGCAGGGATCAGACTGCGCGCAGCTCCCTCCTCTCCGGTGTGGTGCAGGTGCAGATGCAATTCCCGTCACAGCAGACCGACTGACCATGGACAGCTCCAAGCCCTACGCTCCGGTTCCCATGCAGCCCGGGCTGCACTCGGTGCAGGCGGGAGCAGCTGTTGCGCAGCAGTCACTCGTCATAGCCAGCGCCAACGCCACTGTCGCAGGTGTGGCGTTCCCGGCCGCCACGGCCGCCGCTGCCTCGTCCTTGGCGTCGGTGTCGGCATTTCAAACTGCCCGAGACGCGTCCGAACTTCGTGAGAGTTACCTGAAAAACGAGAGGAAACAAAAGTGCCTTACTTGTGGCAACACTGCCCGAGCCCGGTCAGTTTTTCAGCTTAATTCGCTTTCTTTATTCACGCCTGCCTTCCTGTACAATTACGGATGCTGATGTCTTGGACGTTCGCTTCCGTTTCTAGCTAGTGGCCGGAATTGCGCTTCGGAGCTGGTGGGATAGAAGCTCTTTTGCCACAATTGGCCATCGCGCTGCGGATGCCATCTGACCGAGCCATCTTGATGCAGGTGCCCTTTTCGTCAGTGCAGGACTTGCTGTATGAAGTCCAACAAGTCGTGCTACATCCATGGTAAATGTCCAGGAGGCCGCCCGCTATCTCTGCTCTGACTTCAGGTGTCATCGCCTCTTCTCTTGAGTTTGCATACCATGACGTGGGACGCGATTGCTGTTCCAGTGGTGAAGCAAGGGAGGCCTGAGCTAACTCCGAATGGTTCGATCATGATGGGGACGTCCTTCGATCCGCGATACCAATCGCCGGGGAGCATGTATGTTCTTGCCCTAATTGCTTGTCTGAGTTTCACACGATCCTTACTGGTACTCTTGTGTTCTTGTTTTCTGGAACTTTTCTATCAAGTCATCTGCTCATCCGTAGGTTTGAATACCGTGCCTGCAGGACGATAGGGCATGTGTCGCCTCAGTTCAGACAGCCGGCCCCTCCAACTTATGTGCCCCCCGGAGCTGGTGTTCCCATGAGATACCCTACTCCAACCCCAGGGATGACATATGGCTCTCAGTTCTACAGACCTGCCGCCCCTGGAGCACAGGTCCCGACCAACTGGTCGAAGGTTACCCCTGGTCCACAAGTGACCCCTCAGACAAGGGAGCAGATGGAATACATGCGACTCAAGAGTTACCGTGCTGCTACACAAGCCATGCAGAAGGTGATTGCCACTCAGTTCAGCCAGCTGTCCCTGTTTGGTGATTTTACCTTGATGCTCTGCCTGTGTATCCTCATACTTCACAACTGGGGTCACAGACCATTTCTGATCCACTGAGCTCCTGTTTCTCTGGTCCTCCAGGAGGCCAATATGCTTAATGCTTGGAGGCTTCGCAAGTTAAAGGAATATGATGAAACTGAGGCTGCCCTGGAGGACGAAGCATTTGACCGTTATGCAAAGAGCATGTCTTGGCTGGAGGAAGTGTTCTCTTTTGATGGACCAGCAGTGGATGGACTCTCAGATGAAGGACATCTACTGGTGGAAGATGTCCAGGTTCAAAACAGTAGTGGAACTGAGCGAACTCTAGTAGATGGCTCAACGTTGGCAGATGGCTTGCGAGTGAGGTCAGCTCTGAACTCCAAAAAGAAGGAGGGGGGCAGACAAAGATTGAAAAGAGCAATAGAAAGGAACTTACAAAAGCTGAAGGCAAGGGACGAAAGTGTGGAGCACTGGAATGAAGATGATGACTACAACTTGCCTGTGTTACCAGGTGGTTCCCATGCAAAAAAATTGAAAACCACCAGCAAGGAAGGCAGAGATTGCATCAAAAGAATGGATGCCTTTGACTTTGTGGTTCAGAAAGTAAATGACATCAAAAGTCGAGATGACATCTGGAGGTCTTTTAGTCTCTACAAGGATAGCTTTGGTCCAGGAATAGGCCGTATTCTACCTCATCGGACCCAAACAGCGGAGGATTTCTTAGGCTGTGAAGCTGTTATACGCAACAACGTGGAGAGCGCGAAGGAGCCAGAATGGATGGGTAGTGCAGAAGGTGATTGCCACTCAGTTCAGCCAGCTGTCCTGTTTGGTGATTTTACCTTGATGCTCTGCCTGTGTATCCTCATACTTCACAACTGGGGTCACAGACCATTTCTGATCCACTGAGCTCCTGTTTCTCTGGTCCTCCAGGAGGCCAATATGCTTAATGCTTGAGGCTTCGCAAGTTAAAGAATATGATGAAACTGAGGCTGCCCTGGAGGACGAAGCATTTGACCGTTATGCAAAGAGCATGTCTTGGCTGGAGGAAGTGTTCTCTTTTGATGGACCAGCAGTGGATGGACTCTCAGATGAAGGACATCTACTGGTGGAAGATGTCCAGGTTCAAAACAGTAGTGGAACTGAGCGAACTCTAGTAGATGGCTCAACGTTGGCAGATGGCTTGAGTGAGGTCAGCTCTGAACTCCAAAAAGAAGGAGGGGGGCAGACAAAGATTGAAAAGAGCAATAGAAAGGAACTTACAAAAGCTGAAGGCAAGGGACGAAAGTGTGGAGCACTGGAATGAAGATGATGACTACAACTTGCCTGTGTTACCAGGTGGTTCCCATGCAAAAAAATTGAAAACCACCAGCAAGGAAGGCAGAGATTGCATCAAAAGAATGGATGCCTTTGACTTTGTGGTTCAGAAAGTAAATGACATCAAAAGTCGAGATGACATCTGGAGGTCTTTTAGTCTCTACAAGGATAGCTTTGGTCCAGGAATAGGCCGTATTCTACCTCATCGGACCCAAACAGCGGAGGATTTCTTAGGCTGTGAAGCTGTTATACGCAACAACGTGGAGAGCGCGAAGGAGCCAGAATGGATGGGTAGTGCAGAAGGCTTAACGGAAGATTCTGGCCAGGGATGTAGCAATGGTGAGTGTGCGGCCGAAAATGGACAGCAGTCAACGGTTGTTCTTGCTGATGAAAGAGGTGGCTCATTGACGATAGATATTGCAGAAGGCATAACTGAGGCTTCTGTGAAGCCAGGTACCACTACAGGTCAATGGACAGTTGAGAACGTGACTTTCGAGTCAAAGAAGCAAGGAGATGCTAGTTTCAGGGTACAGGAGGGATGTGAGGAGGTGGACATTCAAATGACAGATGCTGCTCCACTTGCAAGAGACGACTGTGGAACTGCTGATGCCCTTCAGGGAGGAGGAGTTAGCATTGAGGAAGGAGCACCTAATCCAGGCCCTGCTAATGAGGCTGCAGTTCCGATGGATGTGTCTCAAGAAGCAATAGAGGTGGGAGGTGAGCTTAGTACTCATGGTCAATTGGCTATTGAACCTGAGACAGTGCAAGCGAATCAGCAAGGAGATGGTGGTTCCAGCCTACCCGAGAGATCTGTGCAGGTTGAAGTCCAAAATTTGGACGCTGCTGAGCTTGCAAGAGACGACAGTAGAATTGCTGATGCTCACCAAGGAGAAACAGCCAGCATTGTGCAAGCAGCACCTGTTGTCGGCCCTGCTGGTGCTCCTGCAGTTCCAAAGGGCGTATTGCAAGATGGGGTAGAGGCTGGTCAAGATCAGGCACCAAGCAAGAACGTCAGCGTACTTGGTCCTCAAAATCTCCAAACCCAGGTTGCCTCGAAAGTGAAACCCATGGAGAGCATTGAGGGGTTTAAAGGCCCTGAATTAGCGAAACCCAGGTACAATCCATCCGCTGACAGTAGCTTTGTACAACCTCAAAATGTCTTCCCTGCCATCTGTGTTTGTGCCTGGAGGAGAGTGGATATGAACGTGCCAACTGCCGATAAAGTTTTGCAATATTTAAGCCAAATTGAAGGTTTAGAGGAGTTGTAACCTATGCTCCAATAGGAAATAAAATTGTACCTATAAATTAGAATTTAAATTTCTCGGTGTCCACCCCCTATCGTCCATATATGTGTGTACCTGTGAACTGCCCTAATTGTCTCACGCAAGCCCTACCTAGCTAGCTAGTACACGTTTGTGTCGGCCTGCGAAAGCTTTCTCTGCGCCCCGCGCTCGTCACATCATCCCGGCCGGCGAGAAAGATGGTAAACGTCCGTTTGTTCCCGGTCTGGTTCCATACGTCTGGGAAATTTGTGGGAGAGTGCTTCTGATTGATGTGCGTCCGCTTGTGTGCAGGCTCCCAAGAAGGAGAAGGCACCTGCAGCTGCTACCAAGCCTGCCAAGAGCGGCGGAGGTGGCAAGCAGAAGAAGAAGGTAGAGCTGAGTTGAGTCCTAGAGTCTGGCCACTGACTTGCTCAATTTTGATTGGAGCCTGCGTGGCTGGTTTGGCTTTGCCGTTTGAGCTGAGTCATTCGTGGGCTGGCGGCAGAAATGGAGCAAAGGTAAGCAGAAGGAGAAAGTGAACAACATGGTTCTTTTCGATCAGGCCACTTACGACAAGCTTTTGTCTGAGGTGCCCAAGTACAAGCTGATTACTCCATCCGTCCTGTCCGATCGTCTCCGGGTATGTTTTCCGTGCTCGCTATGATGGTCGTTAACAAACTAGGTCTGAGCTGCATTCGGGAACGACCTGTTTCTTGTTCTTACTGGCTTTGGTGCTTGTGGAATCGATTGATTGGAATGGCTATCTTCTCTTTTGACGTAGTGAAATATGACTTTCGCAGATAACCGGTTCTCTTGCACGAAAGGCTATCTTGCATTTGAGGGAGCGTGGTACAATCAGGCTGGTAGCTGCTCATGCTAACCAGCAGATTTATACCAGGGCGACCAACACCTAGGTGTAGACGCTATCCCTTCGTGACATCGTCGAATTCTTTATCATGCGTGGGTGATTCTGTTTTGGGAAAAACTTCTGTGAGAACTCTTCACACAATTTTGGTGAAGCCTGGGTTTTGTTTTCCCCAGCAACCCACATAAGCGGTGTTTGAATTTTGGAAGGCATCTCGTGTGGCTCGTAAGAGAGCAACATTGTGACATAAAGGTTGGAGGCCACTGCTTCCCCGTGACGGATACAGGCAATATCGCCTTGTGCTTGCAAGACTGAGTATCAAGTGATACTGGGAAAGGGCCTTCGTTCTGTATTCTGCTCGTTTCGGCCGTGTCTTTCGCGCTTCTGTCTTCTGCTTGCTCCGTCCTTGTCTTGCAGTTGGGTATTCGACCAAGTCTTGTCCCTGTCCTGCGTGGGTAGTCCTGTCCCTCGTCAGTATGAATTTTATTCAGTGTTCCCGAACATCCTCCTCGGCCTTGGCGGGACCACATGGAAGCTTAGGGCAGACTAGGCTGTGACACGGAGCGGAATGAGCTGTGTTGAGGGTTGTCCGACCTCATAGCCCTGTTGTCTGCTGATGGGACCATCCCATGCGGGTGCATGTACATATTATACAAGACCTAATGTTTTCTTTCATGTGTCCAACGATCGTTTGCCCTGGCATTGCCACCACATTATTGACTCGGTTGTATTATTGAGACACAGAAGTAGGTATATTTAACCCCCAAAAGACGAACCTAGTCGAATTGATTGGTTGTCGGTGAATTTGGGAATTTCTGTTGGTTGATTCGGAAGGGGCGTTTAGATTTGTCTTTCTTAGAAACGGATGAGCGGATGCAACTCTGTATGATGGTCATTGTGGGAGTGAAAACAGGGTCACGTATGTATAAATCACTGAAATTCAGCCCAAAACCTAGAAAACAGGCTTCGTGCTTTAGGGGGCAAGCCAAGAGCACAAGACCCGTCCGTCTCATTTCGCTTCCGAGCATCAGTCCTTCTGCCGAAATGCTGTATCGAACTTGTGCAGCCTTGCACAAATTTCATGACCCGTTAGTGCCGGGACTCTATATAAGTCTCCGTACCGTGCGGGAAGAAAGAATCGGCATATGAATCGCGAAGATGGGCTGTCCCCATTACGATTCGAGGAGCAGGAGAGTTGAAAAGGCTTGTGTGAACCGAAAACTGGGCACGACGCATGGTTGTGCCCTTGGAAGCAAGACAGGAGCATGTCATGTTTGAAGAGATGGCACACCCGTCTTTCCAGCTTGCAGAACACGGGAAGGTTTTGGCCAGGTGATTGCTCCAGCTGATTGGCATTGCTCCAGCTAGTTCATGGTAGCTGGGAATTTTGTTCTCATGTCTTCAACTGTGGCTTGCAGTTGCATGTGCACAACGAGAGGGATGCTGGAAGGCGTATGTGACATGTGTGACATGTGTGAGATATCTCCGGTGCCACGCTTCGCAGTGGTCAGACAAATCGTTGAACCAGGTGAAGCTTGTTTCTGAGCCTGGCACTGTCAGTTCTTTCGCAATTATGGATTTCGCATCTCATCATGTGATGAACGCAGAGCAATTCGAATTCTCTGGACCTTGAACGCGTTACATCAAGCGGGTGCCTGCGCCTTGAGCATGGAGTGAACCCCCAGGGCATGAAAGTGAAGGCTTTGAACTCCCCTGAGGCACATCTCGGGCCCTGCAGAACATCTTATCGAGTACAAGACCCTTCACGGTATTGGCCTCTCAGTACTTGATAGCTGAATGTGCACGTGGCATGCATTTATGCTCTTCTTAATTCTAGTTATCTTGGTTTTGATGCTACCAACATGTACTAGGGTGACAAGGAATGGCTCTGTCTTCGAAACTGGAGGCTGGAGGAAACTTTGTGAGGATGGGAAGCTTGAAGAGGCATTCGAGGCTGTGCATCTCCTGGCACAACAGGGCACTTTTATTCCGAATGGTATGTTGTACTCTCTTATTAAGAGTTGCATCGCCAGAAGGGACCTGGCCGTCGGCAGACGATTACATTCGCTTCTTACAAAGAGAAATGGGAATGCGCTCGACTCATTCTTTGGAAACCACATAATACGCCTGTATGCTTCTCAAGGAAGTCTTCTAGATGCGAACCACGTCTTTGGGGAATTGCGTGAGAGAGACACACATGTGTGGGCTTCAATCATTTCAGCGAACAGTGAACATGGGCGAGCTGAGCAGGCCATCGAACTGTACAATCAGATGAAGCAATCAACTGTGAAGCCGAACGACTATGTGTTTGTAGCAGTTCTGAAGGCATGTGCAAATGCTGGGGACTTGGCCTCGGGCAGGATGGTCCATGCCGATGTTGTCCGCAATGGGTTTGAGTCCAATGTGTTCGTGGGAAGCACCCTTGTAGACATGTATGCCAAATGTCGGAGCTTAGAAGATGCCCGCAATGTGTTTGACGGATTAGCAACTAGGAATGTGGTGACGTGGAGTGCGATGATCGCAGGGTATGCTAAGCAAGGTCTTGGTCAGGACGCCCTAGATCTGTATGCAGCTATGCAGGAGGATGGCATGATGCCAGCGAATGTTATCACCTTTGTGAGTATCTTGAAAGCTTGTGGGACTGTGGGAGCCATACAGGAAGGCAAGATGGTGCATACTCAGATCATGGAGAGGGCCTTAGAGTCTAATCCTTTGTTGCAAGCACACTTGTAGACATGTACGGTAAGTGTGGAAGGCTGGAAGATGCCCACAGACTGTTTGCAAGATTGCCAGCCAAGGATGTGGTAACATGGACTGCGCTGATTGATGGGTATGGCAAGCACAATGATGGTAGAATGGCAGTGCAGTGTTTCCAGGAGATGCAACAGGGAGGAGTCCAGCCCACCGCTGCAACATTTGCTTGTCTTCTAGTTGCCTGCAGTCACGTAGGGATGCTGAATGAAGGTCACCAATATTTCAGGTTGATGAAGGAAAAGTATAGTATAGAACCCACTCTGGAACACTACAATATCATGGTTGATCTTCTTGGCAGGTCAGGGTGCTTGGATGATGCAGAAGATATGCTGAACACCATGCCATTTGGCGGTGATAATATCGGGTGGATGTCTCTGTTGAGTGCCTGTAGAAAGTATGGCGATGTGAGCCGGGGGAGACTCTGTTTCGATCGTCTCCTCCAGTTGGACTCTGAGCATCCTTCGTCGTACGTGCTCATGTCCAGTATCTATGCAGATGCAGGCAGGTGGGATGATGTAGACAACATAGAAAAGCTTGAGAAGGTGTGCAGGAATTCATAGAAAAGCTGCAAAAGGCTTGTGTGAACCGAAACTGGGCACGACGCATGGTTGTGCCCTTGGAAGCAAGACAGGAGCATGTCATGTTTGAAGAGATGGCACACCGTCTTTCCAGCTTGCAGAACACGGGAAGGTTTTGGCCAGGTGATTGCTCCAGCTGATTGGCATTGCTCCAGCTAGTTCATGGTAGCTGGGAATTTTGTTCTCATGTCTTCAACTGTGGCTTGCAGTTGCATGTGCACAACGAGAGGGATGCTGGAAGGCGTATGTGACATGTGTGACATGTGTGAGATATCTCCGGTGCCACGCTTCGCAGTGGTCAGACAAATCGTTGAACCAGGTGAAGCTTGTTTCTGAGCCTGGCACTGTCAGTTCTTTCGCAATTATGGATTTCGCATCTCATCATGTGATGAACGCAGAGCAATTCTGAATTCTCTGGACCTTGAACGCGTTACATCAAGCGGGTGCCTGCGCCTTGAGCATGGAGTGAACCCCAGGGCATGAAAGTGAAGGCTTTGAACTCCCTGAGGCACATCTCGGCCCTGCAGAACATCTTATCGAGTACAAGACCCTTCACGGTATTGGCCTCTCAGTACTTGATAGCTGAATGTGCACGTGGCATGCATTTATGCTCTTCTTAATTCTAGTTATCTTGGTTTTGATGCTACCAACATGTACTAGGGTGACAAGGAATGGCTCTGTCTTCGAAACTGGAGGCTGGAGGAAACTTTGTGAGGATGGGAAGCTTGAAGAGGCATTCGAGGCTGTGCATCTCCTGGCACAACAGGGCACTTTTATTCCGAATGGTATGTTGTACTCTCTTATTAAGAGTTGCATCGCCAGAAGGGACCTGGCCGTCGGCAGACGATTACATTCGCTTCTTACAAAGAGAAATGGAATGCGCTCGACTCATTCTTTGAAACCACATAATACGCCTGTATGCTTCTCAAGGAAGTCTTCTAGATGCGAACCACGTCTTTGGGGAATTGCGTGAGAGACACACATGTGTGGGCTTCAATCATTTCAGCGAACAGTGAACATGGGCGAGCTGAGCAGGCCATCGAACTGTACAATCAGATGAAGCAATCAACTGTGAAGCCGAACGACTATGTGTTTGTAGCAGTTCTGAAGGCATGTGCAAATGCTGGGGACTTGGCCTCAGGCAGGATGGTCCATGCCGATGTTGTCCGCAATGGGTTTGAGTCCAATGTGTTCGTGGAAGCACCCTTGTAGACATGTATGCCAAATGTCGGAGCTTAGAAGATGCCCGCAATGTGTTTGACGGATTAGCAACTAGGAATGTGGTGACGTGGAGTGCGATGATCGCAGGGTATGCTAAGCAAGGTCTTGGTCAGGACGCCCTAGATCTGTATGCAGCTATGCAGGAGGATGGCATGATGCCAGCGAATGTTATCACCTTTGTGAGTATCTTGAAAGCTTGTGGGACTGTGGGAGCCATACAGGAAGGCAAGATGGTGCATACTCAGATCATGGAGAGGGCCTTAGAGTCTAATCCTTTTGTTGCAAGCACACTTGTAGACATGTACGGTAAGTGTGGAAGGCTGGAAGATGCCCACAGACTGTTTGCAAGATTGCCAGCCAAGGATGTGGTAACATGGACTGCGCTGATTGATGGGTATGGCAAGCACAATGATGGTAGAATGGCAGTGCAGTGTTTCCAGGAGATGCAACAGGGAGGAGTCCAGCCCACCGCTGCAACATTTGCTTGTCTTCTAGTTGCCTGCAGTCACGTAGGGATGCTGAATGAAGGTCACCAATATTTCAGGTTGATGAAGGAAAAGTATAGTATAGAACCCACTCTGGAACACTACAATATCATGGTTGATCTTCTTGGCAGGTCAGGGTGCTTGGATGATGCAGAAGATATGCTGAACACCATGCCATTTGGCGGTGATAATATCGGGTGGATGTCTCTGTTGAGTGCCTGTAGAAAGTATGGCGATGTGAGCCGGGGGAGACTCTGTTTCGATCGTCTCCTCCAGTTGGACTCTGAGCATCCTTCGTCGTACGTGCTCATGTCCAGTATCTATGCAGATGCAGGCAGGTGGGATGATGTAGACAACATAGAAAGCTTGAGAAGGTGTGCAGGAATTCATAGAAAAGCTGCAAAAGCGCTTATTGAAGTAAACCAGAGGGTTTACGAGTTCACTGTCGGTGAGAAGAGGGATGATGTGGCATTGAAGCTAAGAAGTCTGAACGCCCGGATGAAGGAAGGAGGCTATGTCCCACAAACTGACAAAGTTATGAGGCTACAGTCTGACCAGGAGAAAGAGGATGCCCTTTGCGGACATGCAGAGAAACTAGCTCTGGCTTATGGTCTCCTCAACACTTCCGAAGGTACAACACTGCTTATCACCAAGAATCTTCGGATGTGTGGTGACTGCCATAGTGGTACCAAGATCATCTCCAATATTGAGAGGCGGGAGATCATTGTCAGAGATGCCCACCACGTTCATCATTTTAAGAACGGGTCATGCTCATGTGGGGATCACAGCTGAGCTTCACCTAAAATCCGAGCCGGAGTGTACGTCGACGTCAATTGTGTAGGAAGCCTGTCAGTAGATGGACCTTCCCTCTCACTATCTGAAAGCGAGTTCACTTCTGACAGCCCTAGACGGAATTAAGTCTGCCACTGGCCAGGGCTCTCAGGATGATTCGGGTGAACCACTCCAACGTGTTCAGGAGAGTGGTTTCATAGACAAGAAGCTGGAAAAGCTGCACCTGATTTGGCGCCTGACGGAATCACTCCAAATGGATGGTCCCTGCAGTGATAAGTGGATGATGTGGTACCCGAACCTTTTCACAACGGACCCTATGGTTACAACACGCAGTGGCACAAGTATTTAGTGCTTTACAAAGTGAATTAAAATAGTATTTTTATATAATTATGTTTATGATACAGTATGAAATAGCGTTATTAAAAACCGGCAAAATTCTTGTAGTGTACCCTCCTTCCCAGCAGTGATTTATCTTCCAAGCATCGTCCAAATCCTTCTCCCTAGCCACTCCTCCTCCTTGCTCCAATCGTAGTGAAAACCTTGAGCCTTGCCCAAAGATTGAACTAACAAGCGAATGTCCATGTACATAGGCCTTATGCCTGTTATTCCGCTCCTCATCGCTGGACAGCCACACCATGTGCTCCTCCCTCCACGCTCTGGCCTCCGCTTCGCTCATCTCCTCGATCACCACTTGGGGGGGGTAGGCCCCAACTCCGTTCAAGGAACCACGTAGCGTGGCGATCAAGATGTCGCCATTAGTTTCGCCTCCTGTCCCAACAACCACATACACATTTAGAGTGAGCACCCGCTCACCATGCAGGCAGAAGCCAGGGACATAAGCATCCTCATCCAGGCGCCATCATCTCCACCGCTCTTGGACTCATGAGACCTCCCCACCTCGGTTCCTCCTCCTCCTCCCATGGACAATCCGAACCGGCCTTAGGAATCCGAGTCGTATCCCCACCTGCAGCGCTCCTGTTGGTGGCTTCCCCCACCTCGGTTCCTCCCTCCGCGACGGTGGCCGTGGTGGTTGCTTCCCCCACGGTGGTTGCTTCGGCTACTGCGGTGGCTGTTGCTCTGCCCTTCTTGGGTTTGTCTGCCTCTCTCTTGACTCTGGCCCTAGCTTCATCCCTCTCCCGCTTATATCTCTCCGCCAGCTTCTTGAATTTCTCCAGGGGCGCCATCATCTCCACCTGCTCTTGGACTCGCGAGACCTCATTCTGGAGCTCCTCAATCGTAGCGTGCGCTCCTTTTACTTGATTTACTAGGGCCTCCTGTTGGGTGGTCATGGCCTTCAACTGTTCCTGTGCCTTGCACAATGCCTCCTCACACTCCCGTCTGCGACCCTCTGCCACCTTGTTCTTGCCCTCCAGGCCCTCCACCTTCTCCTTGAGCAACTTCTCTTGTTGCCCCTGCACACTCAGCCAAGTGAGAGCCACGGCTGCCTGATCGAGAAGGTCCGCCTGAGTCTGAGCCATGGCCGAGGTCAGGGCATGCAAATTTCCGAATTGGGCAGTTCCTGTGCCCATCCCCCTCCACAACAATTCCATGCCTTGGTGTCACTTATCTCCACTTGTGGTGGTCAATGAGATGTCGCCAAAAATGTCTTTGAGCTCCGTCGCGGCTGCCAAAATTAGGCCTTCCTCTCCTAGGGGTTGATCTGCAACTACCCCTTTATCCGTTTCAACCTCCCCTAGTGGCAGCGACTCATCCCCTGCACCTGAAAGGGGGACAACCTGCCGTCTCCCTTTTATTTTCTCCTCCTTCACCCGCGTCCCTGCTGCTGATTTCGACCTCGTGACCCTAGGTGTAGCTGTGGGTTCCTCCTCCGCTGCGGCTGTTTTCCCCTTTTTGGCCGACCCCCGTTCAGTCGTCGCTACCCTCTTCCTCTTGCCCTTGGAGACCTCCCCACCCTCATCCGAATCTTCCAGAGAGGCGCATTCCCAACTGCTGGAATCCTTCCCTGAATCCTCCTTATACTCCTCCTCCTCCACCTTGAGTTCTCTGACCGGTTTCCAGCTATGAAGGGCAGACACGGCTTCCAACTCCGTTAGGCATCCGGAATGCTCAAACACATGAATCAAAAAGGGTGAAATCAAGGAAGGCCGAGGGGAGGGGGAGAGCAAATTCGCCTTCTCTTCACAAGCTCTTTCAAAAATCATCCTTCCCCAATCGATCTGCGTGCCCTTGACCACTTCATGAAGGAAGACCAGGAAGTGGTCCGCCATGTGATCTAACTTTCGATTCTAAAGGAAACACAAAATCCACTTGGCCAACCCAACCAGCTGCACAGACACGAGCTGGCGAGTCACCCATCCATTGTTAACTCTCACTTCCCCAGGCTTCATGAGCGCGGCTGCTGCAGCCTTCAGAGTTTTCTTCCTCTGCGGGTCGATCACCAAGCTCCCATCTTCCGATTCTTCCCGCCCATACACGGCTCGGAAGAGCCCCAAATCCCAATTTTGCGGCCTCTTCCTCGCGTCGCCCTCTTGCGTTTTGGTTCTCAGTTGGCGGGCACACTCCTGCACTAATGCTGGGCTGTCGTAGCACCATTTCTTCTCCATGAAATCTAGGCCCAGTTCCTACACAAGATCGCCAGCTCTAACCTTCCAGTGGTTCATGTTGGGCCACTGTATGGTGGGAATTTCTGCCGCGGCTCGGGGCGCCATCTCCTTTCCTCCTTCGTCTTCAAAAAAAGCCTCGGCTCTCCTGCAGACGCTGGTCAGAGAGGGAAAAGCACCACCCTCGCGCGCCCCTGTCGCTCCTCTTCGCACTGGTCCCATTGCCTCAGCGCCTCTTTTTCCTCCTTCGCGGCTCGCCCGGCGCGTGGTTTCCTCCTCGATCGCCGCCGTTCTGATCGGCGCGCCACCGCCACTGCAAAGCGGTGATTTGGCGCGAGCGATTGCATCGTCGCCCTGCGCTCGCCCGGGCTCGCTCACGGAAATTGGCGACCTCGCGATGTCGGTGTTCTTCTTCGATTGCGCTCCGGTGGCGGCCGCTCGCCACTAGGGTTGTGAACTCCCACAGTGCATGCGCCCGTCTTGCCACCGTGGTGGAACTAGCCACCTCCCCACTTGACTGCGCAACTGTGGCAAAATGTAGGCACCCCTAGCATATATAGACACTTTCTTATTTCTAAAAATTACCAAAACCCAAGGACCTATATCTAACCTTCCTAACCAGGGTCAAAACCCAAGGACAAGAAAATATTATTGTTACCATGGGCCAAGGACTCTTTTCGTATAAAAGGCCTTACCCGGACGATTCCAAAGCATTCCGCTATACTAAGACACCAAAACAAAAAAAAATTCATTCATCCCGACAGTTCAGAGAAGGGTTAGGACACATGCGATACTCCACACCGGGCCGGGCCGCACATAGGGCCCTTCACGCCCTCCATTCGTCAGACATCAGGGACTACTTTGTCGAGGAGCTTTTTTCTTGGATAGGGCCGTCTTCGGTCGGGCCCTTATCTCTGCCCCGCGCCTTTCCCCGTAGGGTCTGTCGGGGATGGTTGATGACCATCTCCGAGATTACTTTAATTTAGCCCCCGAGGATCCCTCTAGCGGGTTCTCGGAGTTGTTTCTTTCAGCGGTTGTGGTGGCAAGAGGGGAGATCCCCTTCCAAATTGCTGAAGTATTGGGGGACAGTCACTTGTTGGCTATGGAAAAGCCCACCCCCAAGGTCCGCGTCATAGTAGTGGGGGAGGCGTTTTTGAGTTTAGTTAGTCGCAGCATTGCTATCCAACTTCGGGAGCAATTTCAGGGTGTATAGGACAACGCGGTGTATAGGACAACGGCAAGCGCAGGGTTGGCGGCTTCTTCGGCATTAGTGGTGGGTATGCCCTTTCGCATCTCTGATTTTGATATCCTTGGTGCAGTAGGCAGTTACAAGATTGGCGACAACGGGGGTTAGTCCCCATGATCTGGTGCCCTCCTAAGGGTCATTCCCCCTTCTCTTGAGGTAGTTGGATTTTCCCATCTCTTTTTCATAATAAAGTCTCCTCTTCTAGCTTTGTGCACATTGGGCATATGGTCATATGGCAGCGCCAGAAATGATTTCTACTCTTAAAGAGTGGCGAGAAATGACGCATTACTTTAATGAGTGGCCTGGACAAAAGTTCGGTTGAGTAGAGGCCAACAAGTTTACTTAATGTTTCCAAGTCGAAAGCTCTAGAGGGCGAAGGAAGGCTGCCGAGTTTGCGGCTCTAGCTCTTTCCGATGGAGACTACGAACTCAAGGCTTGGAGGTGGCCAGCAGAACTGAGGTAATTAGAGATACTGGAGGAGCAGAGCAATGCGACAGCCCGATTATCCAAGAAGAGGAAGAGGGATTTGAGAGTCAGAATCTTCGGGAGTGAGCAGGAAGCCATTCAAATTGGATCACAAAGTGAAGTTGAATATGGCCAAGTGTGAGACAAATTCACATTCAAAAGCCGAGGACACCCCGCAAGAATCTCTCCTACAAACTGTGGGCAGCCTTATCGACGACTGGGGGACGGGGCTCACGGCTAATAGTAGAGAAGGAGGAGGAGTTGAAGAAAGAGGGGAACGAGCAGAAGGAGTTAAAGGAGGAAGAGTTCAATGGCCTTGCCTGCGACGATTGTAGCCACGACTTGCCCCCGGGGATGACAGCCGAGCGTGCCATATCCGACTACTTGGCGATGTTCTCCCTCTTTGTGCTGCAGCATGTGAAGAGCAAGTACGGCATCAGTGTGCAAGACATCCAGTGGTGCATGACAGTGCCTCCGACATGGGGCGGTATCCAGAAACAGCACATGCAACGGTGTACGGAGCGCGCTGGCATGGTTTGGGGCCCTGATTCCCAGCTTCCAGTCGCCACGGGCGGCGGGCAGACTCTAATATCAGCCCACACCCGCTGGTGATGGTGCTGCAGTCGGAGGCGGCGGCAACTGCAGCGGCAGCGGCCGTCTACTCCGGATCCCAGGCCTTCCAGAAGGAGCTGATGGCAAGGGATGATCGGTTTCTCGTGGTGCACATAGACGACGCGTTGGTTGATGTTGTGAAGCATAGGAAAACCAATTCGTCCTATCCCAGCTGATGCTGTTCAGAAACTTCAAGTCGCGACATTGCCTCACGGGGCTGTGCGAAGGATTGAGTGAACGAGATTACTCAACGTCGCCCAAAATGCGAGGTCGGTGGTTCTCAGCAGGAGGCTTTGAGATAAACCCGGAGAAACCTTGCTACAGACATGGCTTTCGTGGGCTTTGCGGCGAGAGGGAATGAGAGGGACTTGGATGGGATATTGATGACGGAGTTCTTGGCCGGCAAGATCCCTTGCTTCCGGAAATATTTGCAGGAAAACCCGACCGCCATCATACCCATTCTACGGCAGTGGGAGGATATCAAGATAGGCTACGACGACGTCCTCATGACGCCTTCGGCCTTGAAGCTTTCGCCCGGGTTGTATGGAGCCTGGGCAGCTTGCGAGAAAGGTGCCCATGTCCAAGGAGGTGGAGGTGACGGCCATGGACATGCAGCGCATGTTGGAGCCCACGGTGAGGAGGATTACCGACATGATCCACGCCGCTGTACAGGAGCAAGAGGGGCAGTGGGCACCGGTACGCAAGATTAAGGCCCTGATGTTGGCAGGGGGCTTGTCGTCGCACCCATACTTGGTGCGCCGAGTGCGAGAAGCCTTAAACTTGATGGTGAATTCGAAGCCCTCCGCCGCCCAACCTGGAGGGTTAAGAATAACATGTTCACAGACACTCTCCCGGGTGGGATCGGTTACAACCACATCAGCAAACGAAACGTGATCCCCCTGGGTCAAAAATAGGTCTGTGTTGCGCTACTGGCTGCATAGCGTTCAGGACACACGGGAAAACAGTGTGGATGGTGTTCACAGTAGCCCGCACCCAGGTCAAACCCACACGCGCAATGTTCACGTTAAGACTATTCAAAACTGCAAATGGCAAAAATTCATTTCACTTGGATGTAGGGCCCAAATCCGCTCATCCACACTTCCCAAGAGCTACATATCAAAACTCCGTCCTCTATGTTGGGATCCGTATGGCTGCTCCCAAGAACAAACATCAGCAATCCGCCTGCTACTGCGGATTGCTTACTATCTTATACTGCCTAAGTGCTTGGCGCGCCTTCTCTCGCCAAATCACAGGCGCCCGCGTAGCGCGCCTTGACACCCTCCTGAAAAGACGTGCGACGCCGCCCGTAAATGCGGCCCACAATAACTCCGCCGCAACTACCGATTCGTGACCACCCTCAGAACTTACACACACACATGTTCAGCATCGCATGCATATCCATCATAAATCCCCACCATACATGCATGCCCATAAGCGGACATACATACCATACTCTCGCACATCCATCCACCCACATACCCATTCACCGAACACAACACGGTGTCATGACATCCGTCAGCCATCGGGTCGCATAGCGTGACACACGGAAAAGCAGTGTGGATGGTGTTCCGCGATGCGCACCGGTCAAACCCACACGCGCAATGTTCACGTTAAGACTGTTCAAAACTGCAAATGGCAAAAATTCATTTCAGCTTGGATGTAGGGCCCAAATCCGCTCATCCACACTTCCCAAGAGCTACAGCTGTCAAAGGAAACTCCGTCCTCTATGTTGGGATCCGTATGGCTGCTCCCAAGAACAAACATCAGCAATCCGCCTGCTACTGCGGATTGCTTACTATCTTATACTGCCTAAGTGCTTGGCGCGCCTTCTCTCGCCAAATCACGCCGGTGCAGCGCCGCCGACACCCTCACGAAAAGGCGTGCGGCGCCGCCGACACCCTCACGAAAAGGCGTGCGGCCCACAATAACTCCGCCCGCAACTACGATCGTGACCACCCTCAGAACTTACACACACACATGTTCAGCATCGCATGCATATCCATCATAAATCCCCACCATACATGCATGCCCATAAGCGGACATACATACCATACTCTCGCACATCCATCCACCCACATACCCATTCACCGAACACAACACCAGGGTGTCATGACATCTGTCGCGCTACTGGCTGCATAGCGTTCAGGACACACGGGAAAACAGTGTGGATGGTGTTCACAGTAGCCTGCACCCAAGTCAAACCCACACGCAATGTTCACGTTAAGACTGTTCAAAACTGCAAATGGCCCCCCTGCCAAAGTAGCGGCTGCCATTGCCTGCTGAAGCAGCACTTTGGGCATTCATATCCCATAAAACCTTCTATAAAACCGCCGAAACATATTGTCCTGAAGTTGGGGCTCAGAAGGTCGCTCGTGCTCTGTGCGTCCGTGGCCAATAAAGCTGCCACTCGCCGCTCTTGAGGTCGAAGTACTCATCCACTTGTGCTTTTCCCAGCCGCTGCCGTTCTCTGGCTCGGTGGCGAGCCATCAGTTCTTCTTCCTCATCACTGTCAAGCTCTGTCTTGACTCTGGCCATCTGTGGTCCATTCAATCCATTCACGTAGTACTGCTTCTTGATACATTGGGTGCGTAAATAATCATCTACGTTGTTGTTGAGCAAGTACCAGCACTCGGTTGTGGGCTCATCCCATTCCAGAATTCCTGTCCGCAAGCAAGCGAATAGGCGATAGAAAGCTCTTGGGTAGCCTATGGCGTATCGTCCCGCTTTTTCCCGATGCAAATGACTAAGCCACACCTTCAAGCTGTGCAAGTCTGCAGGTTTCTCCTGTTGCTTATACACCAGAAACCCTTCCTTGGGACAGTGATCAAAACCCTGATGCATGAAGAGGTGATGTTCCAATTTGCGAAACGCCCCTTCACAGTAGCTAGTCCACACAAACGTTTGCCTATTCATCCCCCTTCCTGCAAGTTCAAACAAGTCCCTGTGGTCATATGGAAAATTTTCAACATTGCAAGTCTCATGATGAGACTCCACATACAACAAAAACGCCTGTAATTCCAGGAACATCTCCGGCCGTTCTGGTTTCCCAGGCTGATATTTGCGAACCAGAGGAGTGCGCCACTTATCTTCCCATGGCCGCTCAGGGAATTGGGGCACACTATGATGCATCCTGCGGAAACAAGTCTTACATGTATGATCTGCTTCCAAGTCCATTTTCAAAGTACTACTACACCACACCACGGTCTCCCGTTAGTCACGGTGTCACAATTCCCACCCGCCCTGCCAGCATGCAGGTGAAAACTTTGTCGATGGCTCATTTCTCGCCAAATCACGGCCCGCGTGGCGCCGCCGACACCCTCACGAAAAGGCGTGCGGCCGCCGTCGGCCCACAATAACTCCGCCCGCAACCTCTGGGTCGTGACCACCCTCGAACTTACACACACACATGTTCGATCGCATGCATATCCATCATAAATCCCACCATACATGCATGCCCATAGCGGACATACATACCATACTCGCATCCATCCACCACATACCCATTCACCGAACACAACACGGTGTCATGACATCACAGCCGCTTCATCGGGTGCATAGCGTTCGGACACACGGAAAAGCAGTGTGGATGGTGTTCCACGATGACCCAGGTCAAACCCACACACGCAATGTTCACGTTAAGGCATTCAAAGCGCAAATGGCCCCACTTGAAGTAGCGGCGCCATTGCTGCTGAGCGACACTTTGGGCATTCATATCCCATAAAACCTTCTATAAAACCGCGAAACATATTGTCCACGAAGTTGGGGCTCGAAGGTCGCTCGTGCTCTGCGTCCGTGGTCATAGCCACTCGCCGCTCTTGATTGTACTCATCCACTTGTGCTTTTCCCGGCGCTTCTCGATGGCGAGCCATCGTTCTTCTTCCTCATCATCAAGCTCTGTCTTGACTCGCCATCTGGTCCATTCAATCCATTCACGTAGTCGCTTCTTGATACATTGGGTGCGTAAATAATCATCTCGTTGTTGTTGAGCAAGTACCGGCCTTTCGGTTGTGGGCTCATCCCATTCCAGAATTCCTATCCGCAAGCAAGCGAATAGGCGATAGAAAGCTCTTGGGTAGCCTATGGCGTATCGTCGCTTTCCGATGTAAATGACTAAGCCACACTTTCAAGCTGCACAAGTTTGCAGGTTTCTCCTGTTGCTTATACACCAGAAACCCTTCCTTGGGCCAGTGATCAAAAACCTGATGCATAAAGAGGTGATGCTCCAATTTACGAAACGCCCCTTCACAGTAGCTAGTCCACACAAACGTTTGCCTATTCATCCCCCTTCCTGCAAGTTCAAACAAATCCCTGTGGTCATATGGAAAATTTTCGACATTGCAAGTCTCATGATGAGACTCCACATACAACAAAAATGCCTGCAATTCCAGGAACATCTCGGCCGTTGGTTTCGGTGATATTTGCGAACAGTCGCCACTTATCTTCCCATGGCCGCTCAGGGAATTGGGGCACACTATGATGCATCCTGCGGAAACAAGTCTTACATGTATGATCTGCTTCCAAGTCCATTTTCAAAGTACTACCTTCGCACACCACACCACGGTCTCCTACCGTTAGTCACGGTGTCACAATTCCCACCCGCCCTGCTAGCATGCAGGTGAAAACTTTGTCAGTCGCTCATTTACGGTGCCGCCAACCCGTCGGTGCTGACCAACCTCCAGTCACCCACAAGGACAACCGTCCTTACAATGTCGTGAGGTGGTGAGATCGTCATACGATGATGACTCTCAGCTCTACCACGGTTAGAAGTTTGTCTTCACATCAGAATCGGAAGCGCGACCTCAATCCACGGATTTCCAGGTGAGCAGCAAATCACCTTGATGCATGGATGCCATGCTTGCGATCAGTCGCTCACGATGGCAGATGCGCCAGTCGCGTGCTGTTGTTGTGTCCACGGGTGTCTGGTGATCACCTATCGCCAGCGTCGCCCACCTTGTGATGTCGGCCTGACCTCGCCGCGATGCACAATTTACATCTCCTGCCTATTATGTTTGCCTCACAAGTACCTTGGTGCGGAACCTCCTGTTCACGTTATCACTTCTACTCTGATAACCTAGTTCCTCGCCTGAACAATCATGACCCCGTTTCTGTGGTAGGGCTTCAAACACCCATACCCGCCATATTGCCATCATCCTAAAAAAACCTTTTTACTTCTACACTCATGCGCCTGCACTGCCCGTGCGACTTGCCAACGGGCTTCTTGCACAGGTTTACCCTATTGGGTCGTGGTTGATGAACTTGCGACACTCATGGGCCACTCGCTTGGCCCCCCAGCCACTTGATTCGCTTGTGGCGTTAGCACACCGGTGACAAAACCATTCGCCTTCTGGAACTGTTTTGAGTGGCGGTCGTAAGCAAAAGATATGATACCCTCCGTTGCATTTGTCGCAAAGTAACATCAATTCAGGATCAGTAACGTGACCGCAGAACCCACAAGGCAGATCAATCGGTGGTTTCCATGCTTGCGGTTGTGTCCTTGTGTCAAGATTGGGCAAATGGCACGGTGCCAAATGCCGCATGTGCTCTTTGCACCGACGCCCATCTTGTCCTTCCAACTCAATCACCCCTTGCTCACCGACATGTACTACTCGCAAGATCAAACGTCCAGTGCTCACATCTAAAGTAGTTGAGGGTCGATGTTGCAGGTAGACAAAGTCACCCACCTCAAACTTCCTTGCTTTGGGTTTCCATGAGCCTCCCCTGGTGAATGCATACCAAAGTTGGTCCCGATGTTGGGCTATAGCAAGATTATCCATGGCCATCGGCATCACACGTTGAAACAGCCTTGCTCTTGCTTGCAATTCCGAAAAACATCCCGTAGGATCCTGTGCCCAGTCCACAGGCCTGGAATAAGTGTCTGCACTATGTTCGGCATGACTGCATTTCTGCCAAACATGATATAGTAGGGACTGAAGTTACCAAGTGCGGCTTGCACACTGATTCGGTATCCTAGAGCCACATAGGGCAATAGCTCGTCCCAGCAACTGGGTTCAATCTCCATACAATATTTACGCAGAGAGTCCTTGAAAGTCTGGACTAGACGCTCCGCCAACCCATCAGCTTGAGGGTGATCCCGGGAGGTTTGCCTGTGATCTATCAGGCTTCGATCCAACAGTGATTGAAACTCTCCTCGAAATTCATTGCCTTGGTCTTAACACTCAAAGACAACTACCGATCACGAGAACACATTGCAAACGCCTGCGGTATATTGCGAACTTCGATCGGAAGGCCAACTCCACCCACTTGAAATGTTCGATCATCAACATACAATGTCTGTTGCCTGCACGGTGGTAGTTCGGGCATTAGATCGGCACTATCTCAAGAAAAGTCCTCGATGGGTACGAATGCAACACCACGTCTTGGCTGGTGAATCTGGCCTTTACTGCATCACACGCGGCACATTTGGCTACCACCTTTTCAACGTCTGCATACATACCCGACCAAAAGTATGCGTTCTTCAACATATGATGCGTTCGTTTCACTCCAAAGTGGCCAAGCGTGACATGTACCTTGGTCACCAATTGCTTCCTCTCCCCTATGGGTGGTACTTCCTTGAGTACCCCACGATCCGTTACCCACACTTTACCGTTTTCATAGGTATAATGAATGATTTTTCGTTGTAATCTTTGTAGCGCTGAGGCATCCATACCAGTGACCTGTCCATCCCGTAGCAGCTGTATAGCTTGCTCATTTTTCCATATGTCTCTTCCTCCCTCAGCCAGTTGCCTTCCATCTTCCTGCTCTGTGGACATCAGGGCCATATAATAACTGGGCATGATTTGAGTGAGTCCAAAGTCCTGCCTTCCTCCAGTCACATCTCCTTTGTCCGTTTTCGGCATTGAGATGTACTTTACCCGCTCGATGCACAATCTGCATATCATACTCTGAAAGTAAAAGCACCCATCTGGCAAGTTTCCCACTCAATTTCATGTTTGTCATCAGCGGTGAAGGGCTGATGATCCGTGATCAACAAAGCTCACCAAACAAATACACTCAAATGTAAAACCGCCCAAATCAGCTGCATTCCCTTCATACGATGAGTAGTTTGCCTCCGCAACATTGTTGGACCTGCTCGCATATGCGACAACGCTCTTTCCTTCTTCATCCGTCCAAGACAGCCTCAAGCCTCCATCTGGTATAAGACAAAAGGCTTATCAAAATGAGTCCTTTTGAGCATTGGCCTTTCCGCTAGCTGGTTCTTCAACTCCTGCCAAGCCTGTTCCTGTTCTTGTCCCCATCGCCAGGGCACTCCCTTCTTGAGCAATTCATACAGCACCTTGCATATGCTGCTCATGTTTCGGACAAAACGGCGATAGTAATTGACAAGCCCCAGGAATGCCCTTAAGGCAGCAATGTCTCTAGGTCGGGGCATGAGATCAATTGCCCGTACCTTGGCCAGCTGAGGCAACATCCCACCTGGAACTATCTTATGCCCCAAGTACTCTATCTCCTTGTATGCAAACTTGCATTTCTTTGGGTGTGCCTTTAACCATGATTTGGCCAATCTTTGCAACAGAATCTCCAGGTGTTGGAGATGCTCTTCCAGGCTGTTACTGAACACCAGGATGTCATCGATGTAACATCTTACAAACGATGTCCTTCAAATCACCCACACCGAAAATAAATGGATGCGTTTTTCAAACCAAATGGCATTGTTTCCCACTCCCAAAGCTGGTCCTTACCCCAGAACGCTGTCTTGCACTTGTCTCTTTCTTCGATGACGATTTGATTGAAACCTGACCGGAAATCCAATGTAGTGAAATACTTGGCCGCCCAATGGCATCAAAAATTTCATCCGGTGTCGGCATGGGATATCGTTCCATAGGTGTCACCTCATTCAGAGCACGATAGTCTCCACACATCCTCCTGTCTTTCCATTCGCCATTCTCGTCCTTCTTTAATGGCAACACAGTGGCCGCAGCATACTGCGAAGTGGACTTTCTAATTAGTCCGGCTGCTGCCAGTTCCTTGCATCTCCTATCCACAATGTCCCACTCCATGGGACTCAGCCTGTGCCTTCGTCTGAACACTGGTTCGTTGGTGGTAGTGGTGATCTTGAATTTGATACGATCATACCGCCCTAGCTCAGCCCAACTAAATGCGAAGGTGTGTCGGTTTTGCTGTAGCATATCCCGAATCTTTCGTTGATCGGCCTCCTCTAACTCTTTGCATATCTGCCATCCATGTGTTGAGCTCACGCTGTCTCTGTTCTCTTGTGTTGTCGCAGTCCCTGCGGTGTTCGCCGTACAACCTCCTTTGTGACACTGCATTGGAAACTCGCCTTCCTCAAGCAATAATAGGTGCGCCCCACCTTCCGCCTTGCACATACCCATTTGTGTGGCCAGGCCCACATTCAGCAACCATTGCAAGGTGTCGATCAAACGCTTGACCCGACACAGCGATATGTTTGAAATGCCCGCGTGATGGTCCGTCATCAAATCCCATGGCCCGTTCGCACTCCATCACTGTGGGCTCACCCACCTCATTTCCAGCGAGATCCACCACGGTGCCGTCCCCGCCTCTCCGAAAGGCATAAGACTGAGCAGTCCTTACGACTGTGGGCCAGGCCCTTCTTGGCTTCCCAACCTTGTTTACTGGAAAGCGCGGTGGTTTATCCATCTTCTGCACCGGCTGTGAGCGTCTGCCCTTTTCTAAGATTTCATCCACATATCGTTTCTCTGGCTTGGTCAATTCACGATGTTGCCTAAGAACCTCTACACTGGTCACGTTTGTCCAGAAACTTCGCACATGGTGGGCGTATGAGCCCGTCTGTACAGCATCAATGATGAATTCCTCTCCTATCCAACTTCTGAGCTGTTCATAGCTCTTCTTGACATGCTCACGTTTGTCGAATGCTCCGCAAACGTTCTCTAGCATGTACCAGCAAGTGGGGTTGATCAACTGTACTTCCCTCAGAATCCTGATCACTTCTGCAGCCACTTCCACACCGTCACCCTTTCCACAACCGCTCGAAAATGTCGCATTCCCATCCCGAATCGATATGGACCGGGCACGATTGCTTCACGTCTCCCCACCAATCGGCGTCGGGGCAGCTGCTCGACATCCCTTCACCGCCTCCATGCTTAGTAACTCGGGATACGCCCTTTGCATCCTGATAATCCTGGACTTGGCTACCGCATGTGCCTTCTCGTCTACTTCAACACACGTGTATTTCCTCACCCGCATTCCACTCTTCAATATTGCTTCAAGCCCGCTGCTGATCCCTGAACACAGCTCCATGAGATGTATGCCTCGCTCGTCACGTTGCCACCGAATCACATCCGTATTGATCCTCAAGGCGGTACTGTCTAGAGCTCTCAACCTGGGCAAATAGTTTTCCGGACACACATCAGTGGCCTGCCACACCTTAGACTGGCTTCGTCGGGTGAGCTCTCGGGCCAAAGCTTTTGATAGCATGGGGGTTTTCCTTACATACATGCACTCACTGCTTTGACGCACCTCTTGCACCTCTTCCCGCATGAGGTCCTGAGTTTCTTCCCACACCAATTGCCTGTGCACAATGTCAGCCGAACAAGCCGTGAATGCAATCATGCTATCTGATTTTTCAGCATGTCGCCTCATATCAAGTGGTATCCTGGCCACTTGTGTGAAATCCCCATCTCGCCACCGTGGCCTATAAAACGCTTCTGAGTGCAGCGGATCTACCCCCATTGCTGGGCCGTGCGTGGCATCAGCCCCAAGTAGCACATCATAGTTTCTTGCGTTAGACACCAAGCAGTGAACTTCGATAACAGAGGCATCCTTTGTGCTCTATGCGTACTGGCTCACGAGTCATTCCCATCACTCGTTCCTTGGTTCCTGCAGATGTGGTGATGTGCACTTCACATGGCTTAAGCTTATCCCCATATAGCTGGAGAGCCTTCTGTACCCGTGCCCCGAGCAATACCGGGTCCGCACCTGTATCTACCAACACATATTCTGGAGCAAAACCGTTGACCGTTACCTCCCGACCTTGATTCTTGACCATGGCAATGCCTCCTTTGCCCCGTGCCGCTGGCTTCAAGTGGTCCCCGCGTAGGCTGACGCATCCAGACACCTGGTCGCGTCCTGCAGATTCCTTTTGTATCCAGGCCTTCATGGCCTGCTTAAATGGTTGCGTCTTGACTCCCAGATCACGCAAGCTCATCACGGGCACATCCATCACCTTCTCGAGCATAAGTTCAGCACTGGGTGATTTCTCTTCAGACGTCCGTTCCTCCTGGTCTTCTTCATACTGCCTAAAAGATTTGGGCATCTTGAGCTGATTCCTTTCCTCACCCTTCTTTCTTCGCACCGCTCCACCCAAGTCGATACTAGCCCGTTCATCCACAGGCGACCTCGTGGCCATTAGCGCATACACCTCTGGATCCGAATCATAATCCTCAGTGGTAGCAACCGAACTTCCCCCTGTGCTCACACTCATGGCTAACTTTTCTTGCAGCCTGTGCACCTCACTGAGAAGCGCTTTCCGGGTGTACCCCCTTGTTGATTTTGCCTTGTCAGACATCCGTTCCACAGCCCCCTTTGGCTTGAATTCAGGATGAGCCTGCCAGCATGCTGCCTCCGTATGTCCGGTTTTGGCACACGTTCGACACTACTCCTTCTCCTTCGCCCCCCCAATTCGATACTCACACTCGAAGGCCTTGTGCGGCCCCCTGCAGCGAAGACATTTCACCGTTGCTTTGTTGGTGGCCGCACTATTGGCCGCGTGTTCTTTGGCTGGGGAATTCCGCAGCGTGTTCACCTGAGCATGCTCGCGCTGCATAGTTCTTCCTTGAAACCTTGGGTTGTTCATGGCATGCTGCTGTCCTCTGACCAGATTATGCTCCTCCCAGTAAGCACTGGTCACCGCGTCGCCCTTCATGACCCTTTCAGCCATCTCATAGGCTTGTTCTAACTCGTAGTCGGCACCGTGCATCATGTGCAGGAAATTAGCAATCACCCTTCTTTGTCTTCCTGGAAGGGTAGCTATGTAGATCTGGGCGGCTTCCCGCATCGTCTTCACATGCGTGTCTTTCACCAGTTGTCTTAACCTCAAATAGGCGGATTTGAGAGGTTCGTTGGGCTTGATGGTAAATTTTGACAGCTCCTGAATCTTCTCTATGGAAGATACCGGAAACGTTTCTGCGAATTTGGAGAACATTTCATCCACCAAGTACGTAATGGCATCAGTTTGTGTGGAACTGGACGCCTCCTCCACTTCATCTACTTTCAACATCTTCTTGGCCATTCTTGCCCTGGCCAGAGTCCGCGCATCCTGCAAGATCTGATCCTTGCAGTCACGGTAGCAAGTCAGTGCCTCTCCTGCAAGAAACGTGCTCATCTTTCTCAACGCCATTTCGGGTGTGAACTCGGACTTGTATTTGAGCACCATCTCATCGATTGCCCACCTGAACTTTTCCTCAAAGTCAGCCAGCGACATGCCGCCATGTCTGCCGGTGAACACATCATTTTTACTAGGTGCTATCTCGTATTCCATTCGGACTCCACCACCACTCTCTTCAAATGCTATGGATCGGATAGGACTATACTCCCTCTCAAACTGACCACTTGGCCTATGGATTGAAGGATATTGGGTGACGGGACTGCGAGCTTCCTGAATAGGAGTAATCTCGTTTGTCCACCCAGACCACAGAAACACCATTACCTTATCAATCCCTTCCTCTGCGAGAAACTATGTATGGCATTTCATCTAACTTAGTGTTGGCTCCCCCTTCCGTCCAGTCCGCCAACCATGACAGTTTGTCGATCACTTCATCCCACAACTTCTGCCACAAATATGCGGGTTCTAGTTCTGCTAAGGTAGCTAAGTGCAGAATGGACCGACTCGCATAAAACAACACAAAGTAGTCTACAGCACTCTCATCACAGTTCACCATTGACTTATCTGTATGTTCCACCGTCCTTCTGTGACGTCCTTGAGTTCCCTTCACAAAGATCTTCACCGCTTACCAAGCCCTTTTGTTGCACGCCGCGGATCCAGCTCAAGGATTGATGTGCAAAATTCATTTCAGCTTGGATGTAGGGCCCAAATCCACTCATCCACACTTTCCAAGAGCTACAGCTATCAAAGGAAACTCCGTCCTCTATGTTGGGATCCGTATGGTCGCCTAAGAACAAACATCGCAATCCGCCATCATGGATTGCTTACTATCTTATCTTGCCTAAGTGCTTGGCGCCTTCTCTCGCCGAATCACAGCGCGCCGACACCCTCCTCGAAAAGACGGCGACGCGCAGAATGCGGCCCACAATAACTCCGCCGCAACTACCGATTCATGACCACCCTCAGAACTTACACACACACATGTTCAGCATCGCATGCATATCCATCATAAATCCCCACCATACATGCATGCCCATAAGCGGACATACATACCATACTCACGCACATCCATCCACCCACATACCCATTCACCGAACACAACACCGGGTGACATGACATTTGCCCTAAGCGAAACCCCATTGAGCAAGGTGTAAGGGCGCTCCCTAAATGGAAGGAACCCCACAGCTACAAGTTGAAAGAGAGCAAGCCAGAGGATGGACCAAGCCAAGGCGAAAACGCATCGCGGTGGAAAAAGTTGCTGGTGCGATGCGGAACGCCTGAATACTAGGTCGAGCCGGCCGGAACCCCCTTTCCCGAGCAAGAGCGGAGACGAGCCCGAGTGGGCCTAGGAATGAAGGAATCCCGGAGGAGGGCCAATTGCACCGCCTGTCGCTTCTCCGTGAGGGACGCCTGAAGCCCCTAGAGCCCAACCTCGGAAAGCGAGGAAAAAGATGGCATGGCACCCTCGCCTTGACGATAAAGAGTCCTGGCTAATCTTAGTGAGGCTGCATGGGAAAAGTCCCTCTTCAACGCGATAGGAGAAATAAGTGAGGGAGGAGTAAGTGAAGATAGGCGTTCGGACGAATGGGTCCTTAAACGCGTTTGGCCATCCCGGCCCATACGGTGAGAAGTAGGGTGACATGGATGAAGGGTAGAATAACCGTAATCCGGGCGGATGGACGCGCAGAGGCGGGTGACCTCGGGTAAGCAATCATCCCTCGGACGGCGGAAGGTGTTGGAGTGCAAGAACCAGTGGCACAAACAAGTCATTCCCTTGGGAACGGACCCCATATTGCAACAACACGGGACTGGTGCACGCCCGGCTGGCCATCAGCGAAAGTAGCGCCACAGACTGACGGCTGCAAATTTCACAAGACAGATTGAGCGTAAACCTTTCAATTATCGTACAAGGTGTTCTGCTTTTGCAGTTCTTTCTTCAGCAGATCGCGCAGCTGCGATTGCTGCCGATATTGTGCTTTTCCTACATAAAAGCAAAAACCATCACATACAATAGATGGGTCGGATGGACTATACCCTCTCAAACCGACCACTTGGCCTATGGATTGAAGGATATTGGGTGACGGATCGAGCTTCAATAGGAGTAATCGCTTTGTCCACCCGCACAAAACACCATTACCTTATCAATCCTTCCTGAGAAACTATGTATGGCATTTCATCTAACTTAGTGTTGGCTCCCCTTCCGTCCAATCACCAACCATGACAGCTTTTTTGATCACTTCATCCCACAACTCTCCACAAATATGGGTTCTAGTTACGCTAAATGCGTAATGGACCGACTCATAAACAACACAAAGTAGTCTACAAGACTCTCATCAGCCCACCATGGACTTATCTCAGATGTTCCACCGTCCTTCTGTGACGTCCTTGAGTTCCCTTCACAGCATCTCGCCTGGCTTACCAGCAGCCCCTTTTGTTGTACGCCGCCGCCAGATCCAGCTCAAGGGATTGCTGATGTGCAAAAATTCATTTCAGCTTGGATGTAGGGCCCAAATCCACTCATCCACACTTTCCAAGAGCTACAGCTATCAAAGGAAACTCCGTCCTCTATGTTGGGATCCGTATGGCTGCTCCCAAGAACAAACATCAGCAATCCGCCTGCTACTGCGGATTGCTTACTATCTTATACTGCCTAAGTGCTTGGCGCGCCTTCTCTCGCCGAATCACAAGCGCCCGCGCGGCGCGCCTTGACACCCTCCTGAAAAGACGTGCGACGCCGCCCGTAAATGCGGCCCACAATAACTCCGCCGAATTCACCGATTCATGACCACCTCGAACTTACACACACATGTTCAAAGATCGCATGCATATCCATCATAAATCCCACCATACATGCATGCCCATAAGCGGACATACACCATACTCACGCACATCCATCCACCCACATACCCATTCACCGAACACAACACCGGGTGACATGACATTTGCCCTAAGCGAAACCCCATTGAGCAAGGTGTAAGGGCGCCCTAAATGGAAGCCATCGGGTTCGAGGTAGTGTCCGACGGTTGCACAGCTGCGCAAAAACATCGGAGCCCAAGAGTCCTCTCGGGAAGCAATTTGCGTTGATGGGAATAGGGTAACGAGATGATGGGGGACCTATATTTCACTCATCCATGCACTTTAGGCACATATGACTCATCGCATCATGTTCGCAGCAAGAACTACCATGGTGAAATATTCATTTCATCCATCGTCCAACTCCACCTCAAACACGATCCCCTGAATTTAGGTTACCATGGTCGACAAGAGGGTGTACACGTCAAGAGGGACAGGTTTTGCAATACACTCCAGGTTAAAATAGATTCATCACTCACTTAAAGCAACACATCACAGGAAAGCATGGAAGGAACCCTACAGTTAAGTTGAAAGAGCAAGCGGAGGATGGACCAAGCCAAACGCATCGCGGTGGAAAAAGTTCGTGCGATGCGGAACGCCTGAATACTAGGTCGAGCCAGAAGCCAGGAACCTGCCCCCTTTCCTGAGCAAGAGCGGAGACGAGCCCGAGTGGGCCTAGGAATGAAGGAATCCCGGAGGAGGGCCAATTGCACCTGCCCGTACTGTTTCTCCAGGAGGGACGCCTGAAGCCCCTAGAGCCCAACCTCGGAAAGCGAGGAAAAAGATGGCATGGCACCCCTCGCCTTGGACGATAAAGAGTCCCTGGCTAATCTTAGTGAGGCCTGCATGGGAAAAGTCCCCTCTTCAACGCCCGCGATAGGAGAAATAAGTGAGGGAGGGAGTAAGTGAAGATAGGGCGATTTCGGACGAGAATGGGTCCTTAAACGTTTGGCCATCCCGGGCCTGTACGGTGAGAAGTAGGGTGACATGGATGAAGGGTAGAATAACCGTAATCCGGGCGGATGGACGCGTAGAGGCGGGTGACCTCGGGTAAGCAATCATCCCTCGACGACGGAAGGTGTTGGGTACGAAACGGGCACAAACGGAACAAGTCATTCCCTTGGGAACGGACCCCATATTGCAACAACACGGATCGGTGCACGCTGGCCATCGAAGTAGCGCCACGATCGACTGCAAATTTCACAAGACAGATTGAGCGTAAACCTTTCAATTATCGTACAAGGTGTTCTGCTTTTGCAGTTCTTTCTTCAGCAGATCGCGCAGCTGCGATTGCTGCCGATATTGTGCTTTTCCTACATAAAAGCAAAAACCATCACATACAATAGATGGGTCATGCTTACGACAAACATAGACAAACCTTACGACGAACCTTTGTTTGTGTTTGAGCGCGTGGAGCGACCTGTAAAGTTCTTTGTCAGCATGATCCTTAAGTGTTGTTGGTGAAAGGTACCCTGGTCGGCGCGCAAAACAAAAGGAGAGGATCCCAAACGCCACTTGCGGGTCTCCTTGTTGAGGAAGGTCGTCGATGTGCGCCAAATCCTCAGCCAAAGCCGCGTCCTGATAAATCGGGACACCGAGAACCTGAAGCCCCGGTGGAGAAGCAATATCCCCTTCCCGATACCGGAGAAAAGGCATAATGCCAGAGGGAGACCAAACCTTGCACTTGATGATTTTGACCTTCAAACCGAGGTGGGGGAGCTCTGAAGCGAAGAAATCAAATGCCACTTTAACCTTGTCTCCAGGCCCGAGGATATGGGTATCGTCGACCACAGACGGATACAAGCATTCCCACACCGAAGAGGCAGTAGAAGACAAAGCCCTGAAATGCGCCATGGCAAAGAGAGCACCTCCCAAAGGGTCACCTTGCCTAGTGCCCGTCGCCGAGCTCAGCACAGAGACCCCTTCCACCGAGGGGCCATGCTGATAATAGAGGTTGGAAGGAGACCCATAAAAGGAGCGGACAAAGGGAATAAGGCTGGCCAACTGCCCACCTGCGTTCTTGAGCTCGTCGAAGATGGCCGACTGTGAGACAGAGTTGAAGGCATTCTCCACGTCGACCTGAAGAGTAATCGAATCAGGGTGGGTCTTGAGAACCGCCTCCACCCCAAAAGCCACAGACTCGCAGCCCCTCGGCATAGCAATCCCAAACTGATGAGGACTAAGATGGGCCTGGAACTGCTCCCGGAGCTGGATGGCAGTACTATGGCCAATAAGCCGCAGGAACGCCTCCCCGACAACGATAGGACGCACCCCTGGGGTGGGCTTCTCCATCGCCAAGAACCTGCTCGCACCCAACACTTGAGAGATCCGAGGGGAAGTCTCCCCCATGCAGCCAGCATCGGAAGAAAGAGCTCGGAAAACCGAATTTGAGAAGAAGTTAACGTTATCGACTCCTTTCGCTCCTGGCGTAGCAAAACATGGGGACGAGGCCGGTTTGAACCTCGGTATCCAGAGAAGTTTTCCTCTGCTTTTCCAAGTGAGAAAATGGAAGCCATCGGGTTCGGTAGTGTCCGTGGCGTTGCACAGTACCAGCAAAACATCGCCAGCCCAAGAGTCCTCTCGGGAAGCAATTTGCGTTGATGGGAATAGGGTAACGAGATGATGGTGGACCTATATTTCACTCATCCACACTTTCCAAGAGCTCACTATCAAAGGAAACTCCGTCCTCTATGTTGGGATCCGTATGGGCTCCAAGAACAAACATCGGCAATCCGCCATCTGCGGATTGCTTACTATCTTATCTTCTGTGCGCGCCTTCTCTCGCCGAATCACACACGCGCCTTGACCCTCCAAAAAGGCGTGCGGCGCCCGTAATGCGGCCCACAATAACTCCGCCGCGCCTTCGATTCATGACCACCCCGAACTTACACACACATGTTCGATCGCCATCCATCATAAATCCCACCATACATGCATGCCCATAGCGGACATACATACCATACTCACGCATCCATCCACCCACATACCCATTCACCGAACACGGGTGACATGACATTTGCCCTAAGCGAAACCCCATTGAGCAAGGTGTAAGGCGCTCTAAATGGAAGGAACCCCACTACAAGTTGAAAGAGCAAGCGGAGGATGGACCAAGCCAAACGCATCGCGGTGGAAAAAGTTCTTGATGCGATGCGGAGCTGAATACTAGGTGAGTCGAGCCGGGGAACCCGCCCCCGAGCAAGCGGACGAGCCCGAGTGGGCCTAGGAATGAAGGAATCCCGGAGGAGGGCCAATTACTGCCTGTCTGTTTCTCCGGAGGGACGCCTGAAGCCCCTAGAGCCCAACCTCGGCGAAAGATGGCATGGCACCCTCGCCTTGGGCGATAAAGAGTCCTGGCTAATCTTAGTGAGGCCTGCATGGGAAAAAGTCCTCTTCAACGCGATAGGAGAAATAAGTGAGGGAGGGTAAGTGAAGATAGGGCGATTTCGACGAATGGGTCCTTAAAGCGTTTGGCCATCCAGGGCGCGGTGAGAAGTAGGGTGACATGGATGAAGGGTAGAATAACCGTAATCCCGGATGGACGCCAGCGTAGGCGGGTGACCTCGGGTAAGCAATCATCCCTCGGCGGCCGGAAGGTGTTGGAGTGCAAGCGAACAAAGTCATTCCCTTGAACGGACCCCATATTGCAACAACACGGAGTGCACGCCTGGCCATCAAATGGCGCCCGGTACGGCTGCAAATTTCACAAAAGCAGTTGGCGTAAACCTTTCAACAAGGTGTTACGCTTTTGTTCTTTCTTCAGCGGTCCGCGACTGCGATATTGTGCTTTTCCTACATAAAAGCAAAACCATCACATACAATAGATGGGTCATGCGACAAACATAGACAAACCTTACGACCTTTGTTTGTGTTTGAGCGTGGAGCGACTGTAAAGTTCTTTGTCAAGATGATCCTTAAGTGTTGTTGGTGAAAGGTACCTGTCACAAAAACAAAAGGAGAGGATCCCAAGCCACTTGCGGGTCTCCTTGTTGAGGAAGGTCGTCGATGTGCGCCAAATCCTCAAAAGCCGCGTCGATAAATCGGGACAACTGAAGCCCCGGTGGAGAAGCAATATCCCTTCCGACCGAAAAGGCATAATGCCGGAGGAGACCAAACCTTGCACTTGATGATTTTGACCTTCAAACCGAGGTGGGGAGCTGCAGGCGAAGAAATCAAATGCCACTTTAACCTTGTCTCCGGGCCCGAGGATATGGGTATCGACCACAGACGGATACAAGCATTCCCACACCAAGAGGTGAGAAGACAAAGCCACAAATGCGCCATGGCAAGAGAGCACCTCCCAAAGGGTCACCTTGCCTAGTGCCCGTGCCGAGCTCAAGAGAGACCCCTTCCACCGAGGCCATGCGATAATAGAGGTTGGAAGGAGACCCATAAAAGGAGCGGACAAAGGAATAAGGCTGGCTGCCCACTGCGTTCTTGAGCTCGTCGAAGATGGCCGATGTGAGAGAGTTGAAGGCATTCTCACGTCGACTGAAGAGTAATCGAATCGTGGTGGGTCTTGAGAACCGCCTCCACCCCAAAAGCCCAGACTGCGATAGCAGCAATCCCAAACTGATGAGGACTAAGATGGGCCTGGAACTGCTCCCGGAGCTGGATGGCAGTACTATGGCCAATAAGCCGCAGGAACGCCTCCCCGACAACGATAGGACGCACCCCTGGGGTGGGCTTCTCCATCGCCAAGAACCTGCTCGCACCCAACACTTGAGAGATCCGAGGGGAAGTCTCCCCCCTCGCCACAGCGGCATCCAGAAGAAAGAGCTCGGAAAAACCGAATTTGAGAAGAAGTTAACGTTATCGACTCCTTTCGCTCACAAGCGTGGCAAACATGGGGACAGGGAACGTCGGTTTGAACCTACGGTATCCAGCAAGAAGTTTTCCTCTGCTTTTCCAAGTGAGAAAATGGAAGCCATCGGGTTCGAGGTAGTGTCCGGCCGGCGTTGCCTGGTACACTGCAGCAAAAACATCTGCCTGGAGCCCAAGAGTCCTCTCAGGGAAGCAATTTGCGTTGATGGGAATAGGGTAACAGATGATGGACTGGACCTATATTTCACTCATCCATGCACTTTAGGCACATATGACTCGCACTGCATCATGTTCGCAGCAAGAACTACCATGGTGAAATATTCATTTCATCCATCGTCCAACTCCACCTCAAACACGATCCCCCTGAATTTAGGTTACCATGGTCGACAAGAGGGTGTACACGTCAAGAGGGACAGGTTTTGCAATACACTCCGGGTTAAAATAGATTCATCACTCACTTAAAGCAACACATCACAGGAAAGCATGGAAGGAGGCAGTAGTTGCGAGGCAGCAATTGTAGGAGGTTGCCAGGAATACTTGTGTACACGGTTCTCCATAGCCCACTTTTTGTTGGAAGATGCTTCGTGATTGCAAGCATTACCGCTGGCAATCCAGCTTGTGATAAGCTAGTTCTTAGGAGAGAACGATTTCCTACCCTGCGTCTGTATTTTTGCCCCTTTAGAAAGGGCGGTCTTATGGGAACATGATTGTGGTAACTAGGCCATAGATAAGCCTCTGCTTCCACGGGTCAGGGCGACATTTTCTGACGAACTAGCCTGGAGCTGATCGAATGGACAGTAAAACGTCATGAAGAACTTGAAAGGTGCTGCGTTTTGTATCTAGCTAGCTTCAACCATGTCTTGCTCGACGACAACCTCAGGTACTGGATAGTAATTATAGTGCAGTTCGCCCACATCGTCCCCGGACATCTTCTTCCAGCCTTGGGGCCCCACGTAGTAGACTGCAAGACAGAGACGAACGAGCATGGTAAGAATTGGAAACGGTTGGACCTGGTGACTTCACCTCAGTAGCATACTCTCTACAAGATGCTCACCACTAGCAACACCCCCACTTGCACCATCACGGAAAGTGGCATGATATATTGCTCGCCGTCCAAGTTCTACAGCTTCCTCAATGGACATATCATAGCGGAATCTGAATCCGTGCAAGCCAGTTAGTTGCGCCAATTCGGAACTTATTGTTATGCAGACGAATAGCATCTGTTCCAAAAAGACTCTGTGAAATCAGCACGTTACCCTGTGTCGAGAACACCGTAGGCATAAGTTGAACCAGATCCTACAGAAAAACGCTTGCCCTTGATGCGACCTCCTTCACTGTCGACGTAGTAGAGACCAGGACCCTGATCGAAGACAGAAAGTCAGCAGCGTAACCAACGATTTGATGCTCAGCTGCAACGAGACCGAACCTCCGAAGTTAACTAACTACATACGGTAAGCCTGGCCATGCAAGAGTCAAATCGCTTACAGTTTCGTCCCAGCCAGCAATCATGGTACCCATAGAAAGACCCATCCCCCGATAAGAATACAGCGTGTTTGCCAGCAGCTTTGAAGCTCCCGTCACGGATATTCTCCTCTTGTTGGCTAGCTCATGTAGACGGCACTGCAAAAAAGACATAACCTTGTCAGCTGAAGTTATCACTTTAGCAACGAACATTATATCGACAAAGGTGTTCTACCCGTGTGCCAAGATTTCTTTGCCAGAATTGACAGTCTGCAGCGCCCCCAGCCATGGTGCCAAGCAAGTAGGGGTTGATTTCCAGTATTTTCTTGACCGACTGCGAAGCTGGCACAAGAAACAGTCAGTCCCACCAGCTCGAAAATCTGAACGGCACAGCTACTTGACCTAACACCTGATGCAAAAACGGCCACAGATTTTGATGCACTCACAGATATAGGTTCCCATGCTGGCACGGGAGTCGGCTGCCACAATAATGCCGTGCTCAAACTCAAAAGCCAAGGTTGTTGTCCCTCTGGCCGGCTTCACCATTTGCACTGCTGCTTTCTCAAATCCATCCAACTATAGCGATCCCGGTCAGTAATTCTCCTCATACCTCCTCCAACATGAACCCTAGACAATTGTCCATCACACTTGCAACACAGGCAGCAGCAGCGCGACAACTCCCCGCCCCGACAAATCCCTTGTCAACCTACACAATTCAGACCATAATTTGAACCTGTCACTCACATCGCGGACGGCAGGCAGCTCGAAGGAGGGAACAGAAAACGCGCTTGGCAGCCCGTTCATGCTCCCACCATACCCCCTGCGCACGGTGCGCGGCTCCAGCCCTGTGAGATCCAAGGCCACCATCCTGGGTGTCGAGTTCCCGCACACTTCTTCAGGTTCGGGTGCAGACGGGGTTTTCGCTTCTTCGGCAAGCAAACAAAACTAAATCTTCGGTGTGGACGTTAGTACGCCACGGTTACGAGGTCACCTAGGGTTCGGGGTTTAGGAACAGGGAACAATAGTAGCAGGAAACAATAGGAACAGGAAACAAGTGTATGCCCGACATTCCACTGGATTCGAATGGATTCTTTCACTCCTGACTTCTGAAGGTGTGGAATGCTCGAGCAAATGTGAGCTTTTGCTTGGAACGGTGAGACCGGGATTAACAATGCCATTCAGCTGAGAGGTTCAGTCTCGAGGCGGTATGGTGTGATTTTTGTGAACATTGGCTGCAAGCTGACTTCGGTTGTTGGGCTGTTGTGTCTCAGCAAGTGACGGATTCCAGGTCCAGGCATTCGGAAGTCCAATGGCAGCGATAGCCAGCTGTGGCTGTTTCACTCCCCGCTGCTTGCACAATACATTGCAGCGTTCAGCTGGCTCTCATCAAGGCAACGCAAGTTCATCCTCTTGCCAATTTCTGCCTCGTCCCTGGGGCGTGCGAGAAGGCGGTTTGACTCGGAAGAATGGGGCCTGGAAGATTCTGGTGTCCGGAGGACGGAATGAGGGTGGTAGACGGGAGATTAAGCTGAATGAGGACGACATGATGACTCTGGAGTTCGGTCGATTGCTGGGGGAGTCTCGTGAGACCACATTGTCGAAGGTGAGGGGACGAAGAATCCCAGGTGGGGTTGTGCTGAGATTCCTCTGACTGGATGGGCATTTGGCACAAAATGTGGCTTTGCTCACCTTGTTGCTGAGGAATCCGTTGGTTGCAACAGATTCTCCGGTCGAAGGCTGATCCAGATGCTACATTTTTGGATGTTGAAGAGGCTTTGCTGAAGGGGAAGCCCGCTAGGCCCGTCAAGGCTGTTAAGGCTCAGGAGACGCAGGAGATTATACCTCCTCCCGGTATACCGAAACGTCCCCAGGGTGGTGCTGGGTCCGATGGGAGTGTGCCTGAGCTGTTGTCGCGACCACCGAGGCCTAGAGCTGCCCAAGAGGCTGAGGGGAAGGGACAGGGGCAGGGGCAGGGCATTCAGATAGTGCGGCCGGTGGGAAAGAAGCTGAAGGCTGAGAAGCCTAAGGTTGAGGATGCTGATTACGGGCAGTTGATACGGAAGCCGATTGTTGTAGGTCCCAAAGTAGCACCTGTAGAGGTGATAGCTCCTATGACGTTGCGGAGAGCAAAGGAAACTTCTGCTGCAGCCCAATCCCTTACAGCTTCTAGTATGTTACGGAAACCAGTTCCCAAGCCCACAACTGCAGAGTCTGGGAACGAGGTATCAACTTCTGATGGGAAGGATCCAGCTAAGGCTGCAACTGTAGCGGAATCACTTGAAGCCTCGGGTGTCTTACGGAAGCCCTCTGTTGCTAAGTTGGCTCCCGGACCAAGTGTGACACAAAATGTAGTCTCTGATAAGGATGGTCTAGCTGAATCCAGTGCTTCCACCATTCAAGCTAAGGCTCCAACTGTAGCTGAATCACTTGAAGCCTCAGGTGTCTTACGGAAGCGCTCTGTCGCTAAGTTGGCTCCCGGACCAAGTGTGAGACAAGATGTAGTCTCTGATAAGGATGGTCTAGTTGAATCCCGTGCTTCCACCATTCAAGCTGCAACTGTAGCGGAATCACTTGAAGCCTCAGGTGTCTTACGGAAGCCCTCTGTTGCTGAGTTGGCTCCCGGACCAAGTGTGAGACAAGATGTAGTCTCTGATGAGGGTGGTCCAGCTGAATCACTTGAAGCCTCAGGTGTCTTACGGAAGCCCTTTGTTGCTGAGTTGGCTCCCGGACCAAGTGTGACACAAAATGTGGCTTTGCTCACCTTGTTGCTGAGGAATCCGTTGGTTGCAACAGATTCTCCGGTCGAAGGCTGATCCAGATGCTACATTTTGGATGTTGAAGAGGCTTTGCTGAAGGGAAGCCCGCTAGGCCCGTCAAGGCTGTTAAGGCTCAGGAGACGCAGGAGATTATACCTCCTCCCGGTATACTGAAACGTCCCCAGGGTGGTGCTGGGTCCGATGGGGAGTGTGCCTGAGCTGTTGTCGCGACCACTGAGGCCTAGAGCTGCCCAAGAGGCTGAGGGAAGGGACAGGGGCAGGGGCAGGGCATTCAGATAGTGCGGCCGGTGGGAAAGAAGCTGAAGGCTGAGAAGCCTAAGGTTGAGGATGCTGATTACGGGCAGTTGATACGGAAGCCGATTGTTGTAGGTCCCAAAGTAGCACCTGTAGAGGTGATAGCTCCTATGACGTTGCGGAGAGCAAAGGAAACTTCTGCTGCAGCCCAATCCCTTACAGCTTCTAGTATGTTACGGAAACCAGTTCCCAAGCCCACAACTGCAGAGTCTGGGAACGAGGTATCAACTTCTGATGGGAAGGATCCAGCTAAGGCTGCAACTGTAGCGGAATCACTTGAAGCCTCGGGTGTCTTACGGAAGCCCTCTGTTGCTAAGTTGGCTCCCGGACCAAGTGTGACACAAAATGTAGTCTCTGATAAGGATGGTCTAGCTGAATCCAGTGCTTCCACCATTCAAGCTAAGGCTCCAACTGTAGCTGAATCACTTGAAGCCTCGGGTGTCTTACGGAAGCGCTCTGTCGCTAAGTTGGCTCCCGGACCAAGTGTGAGACAAGATGTAGTCTCTGATAAGGATGGTCTAGTTGAATCCCGTGCTTCCACCATTCAAGCTGCAACTGTAGCGGAATCACTTGAAGCCTCAGGTGTCTTACGGAAGCCCTTTGTTGCTGAGTTGGCTTCCGGACCAACTGTTAGACAAGATAAGGATAGTCCACTTGAATCCAGTGCTTCCACCATTCAAACCAAGGCTGCAACTGTAGCGGAGTCACTTGAAGCCTCTGGTGTCTTACGGAAGCCCTCTGTTGCTGAGTTGGCTCCCGGACCAACTGTCAGACAAGTAGTCTCTGATGAGGGTGGTCCAGCTGAATCCAGTGATTCTACCATTCAAACTTCTGGTTTGTTAGAAAAGCCCTCAAGTGCTCCAACAGCTGCAGAAAGGACGGACCAGCAAGTCTTTGCTTCTGGTGAGGAGAAATCAGCTTCTGTGTTTTCCTTGCCAGGTGATCCACCTCCAAAACCTTCTTCGCCATTAGATCCGAGGTCTTCTTTACAACTTAGACCGAAGTCTTTTGTGTCCACTCTGAAGCCCCAGATTCGTGCGGCTAATGTTCTGGTGGAGTCCAGTAGTGGTTCTATTTTGTCTGGAGAGGTTGAAGGGATTGGTAACGAGCCTGTCACGGATAGGCTTTTATCCAGCTCAGTCGGTGAAACTGCTCCAGAACTAGATCAGAGGGAGGCAAGTACTGTGGAGGCTGTGGGCACAGACAGGTTTGGTAATTGGTCAGATGTAGTTAAACGAGCAGTGCTGAAGAGTGAAGCAAGGTTGCAAACAGAGACAGAACAACCGCAAGACGCAGATGACCTTGCCAGTGGAAAGCCTACTGTCGAGTATGGTTCTTTTTTCAGCCCTGCATAGTACTTGGAGGTGGTGAATGTGAATGAGTTGTTCTACGGATGAGGTACAGAGCATATGCTAACTGTCTTGTTTGTGTCTAGACAGATGGAAATCAGGAATGCTCAGGCGGCCTGCAACTGCTTCATATACAACTCGATCATCAAGGCAGCAGCTCCAGGATACTCGTCCCTACGTCCCAAAACCTCCTACTCCCCTGAGGCCAGTTTTCAAAGAAGCAGATCAAAGCAGGTCTACACTTGAAACAATTTCGAAGAAGGTGATGAACAGCCCAGATAATAATCCAACAGAAGTGGATGAGGTATGTTAATGCGCCTGACATGTCAACCATGCTTGCAGAGTATGTTGTTGGTGCACCTGTAACGATGTTGACCATAGCTGCTTTCTCTGGGGCAGACTGACGACAGTAGCTGGGCGCAAGCTGAAGCATTGCGAGAGTCATCAGCTGCCTTTGAAGTGGAGATTGTCAAAGTTGTAGGAGATGGCGTGGTTGTAAGTGCTCTCCCCCACAGTGCACCTTCGCTCAAGCCACTCCATCCATGTGCGACCAGTTAGACATGGTTGGCAGCCAACCTCTATGGATGCTAGCAAGAGCTCGTTTTGTGTTAGTTCAGGGAAAACTTATGTTTTGTTTCTTGCAGGCCTCCTTTGGTAATATCTCTGGTTACATCCCTGCATGGGAACTGAGTCCAAGCAGAAATGTTACCACTTTCAGTAGGTGGGCACGAGCTAGGGGGGTAGATGTGACCCAGAAGCGGGCAACTGTGGGTGTTCAGCCACAGTCACAGGAAAATGGTGAAAGGACAATCACAATGAAGCCTCGAGCAGACGATGGGGAGCTGGTTGTCCCAACCCATGAACAACGTCAGGATCTGCTGGATGTGTTTAAAGAAGAGAGGTCAATCATGCTTTCGGCGTTTGTTGGACAGGTAGATGTACTGGGGTGTTTTCTTCTACGATGGCAAGGATATGGCTTATTCATGGTGCCCTCTGCTAGAATGGCTGGCTGGGTGTGGGCTTGTTGTTTGCAAGAGATTTCGAAAGAAGGCACTGGCAATTCACACGTTGTGGGCAATGTTTCTAATTGCAGAAAGCAACTGTTGTGATCACATCTGTTGATAAGATCCGGAAAAGGATGACTTGGTCTGAAAGGCGAAGTGAGGGTGAAGCATTTGTCCTTGCTCAGAAGAAGGCGGCCTTTATAGTAAGTCTCCACGGTGGTCTGGCCACAGTGCATGCCGTGGTGACTTCTGGATTCGTTTCTCTTTTCCCCTGCTGTATAATTATAATTGGTGGAATATGCAAACAGGCTACTTTAAAAATTGGTGATGTTGTCGATTGCGTGGTGACAAAAGTAACCACAATTGGGGCATTTGTTGAGGTTTGTACTCGCCATGCATATTGTTGCACCTCGTTTCACGATGATCGCTCCTATCCTTAGCAGCAAAAGACAGACTTGATGGACGACTTGTTTGATCAAGCTACCCTTTGTTTTTGAAGGATCCATTCTGGTTTGTTGTTTTCAGATGCATGGGCTCTGACAAAGTTGTATTGGTGTTACCAGTTGGAAGGGGTGACTGCACTGATTCATGCGTCTGAGCTATCCTGGAACCGTGTTGTAGATCCAAGCGCGCACATTAGTGTCGGGCAGGTCTGGACGTCTCCTCCCTCCTGCTGCTGTTGTGATGTGCTGCACTGAAAGGACGGTGGATCAGAAGCTTTTAGCTGAGGTTCACTTCCTTCCTTCTGTGGTAACCAATTGCACTTGGTTCCACAGGAAGTCCAAGCGAAGGTCAGTAGATTGGATCGTCACTTCCAACGAATCAGCCTATCCCTGAGGCAAATGCAGGTACCTATTCTCTTTCGATGGCTCTGTCAGATATCACTTCAATGTTACGATGTTTGTTGCCTTTCATCTCTTCACATGGGTTCGTCTCGTGCTGCTAAAACAGCCGGATCCACTGCAAGAGACGTTGGAATCTTTAGTATCCAGCCAGGCCAGTGCTACCCCCGAATCTGGCCTGTCGGAGAGCCTAGAGAGCGACTCTGAGGTTTGTATCTTTGGGTGTGTCTGAGGTGACGGAAAAAAATCCAGCACAGGAAGTTTTGCCTTTCCACGAATTTTCTAGTCACCTCTTGTGATGTGCTTCAGCTCCCGGAAATGACTGGACTGGAGCCGGTGCTGAAGAGACTCATGGACACGGAGGGCATTTCTGGTGTTCGCAAAGGCCGCAGATTCCGGGGAGCAGCCTTGGCCACCAGTTTCCAGGTTCGGCACCCACTGGGATGAAGGACACCCTGAAAGATACCCTCCAGAGGCCATAATCTCACTGCTACGCATGGTGCCTTTGAACAGATATATCTGTCGGAGCCTGTGGACGACGGGTTCAAGCTGCTAGCTCGGTCAGGCAACGAAGTCCAGGAGGTGAGGTGCCGCCAAGCTGAGTCATGATTGCACTCTGTCACTTGGCTTGGTGCAGGATGTGTAGTCAGCAGCGGGGGTGTTCCTTGTGTGTTGCAGATACTGGTGCAGACATCGCTGGGCAAGGAGGACATGAGGAGGGTGATTTTGGACACCGTGGTGGATGAAGAGCAGTAGTGATGAAAGTAGTGGTGCAGTGTAGATGCCGCCAATGGGGCCATTAGATGTGATCCCCACCCCACCGCACCTCCAGCGCATCCCATAGGATGAGCCACTGCGCTGAACGAAGGCCGTAGGGCAGACGACGATGTCTTTATGTGATGCCTTGTGCAAGAATGATTCTGGTGCTGGTGTCCTCGTTTTGCGGATCTTGTGGTTTGTTTGTGAGTCCATGTGCGGTAGCCATAACCATGAATACGTGTGTGTGTATATGTGTGCGAATGTGTGTGTGTGTGTGTGTGTGTGGAGAGAGGGGTTGGTAACGCTGGGCCCGAGCTGTGATGGGGCAAGGATGGGCCCGAGCCCCAGTGGATCCTCCCGGTCGGTGCCGCAGATAACATATAAAATCTGGCCTGGTTGGTGGTGGGTCTTGGAGCCATCTTCTCTTGTTCCTTTCGCTTTCCCCTGGGCTTCCCTTTCCTCCCATCCACTGTCTGGAGTGAGCAGCAGGTTCTCCATGAGAGGTACCTGGCCCTGATGCTGTGACATGAGTGTGGAATCCTGGCACGATATGCTTTCTTGGCCGGCAAGGACATCTGGTCCCAAGGTTCCAACCCAGAGACGAGGCTCGTTCCTTCTCCCTTCCCCTCGCAGCACAAGGGCTGTACTTGGGGGCAGTTGAGGGGCCGGGGGCCTGCCCGGTCGCTGCAATGCTGCCGCTGCCGTTGGGGCCTGTGGGATTGCAACTAGAGGACAGAACGGAATCGTTGGTGGATGAGCGCGAGATGGACACGGCCCGGCGGACAGGCTGGTAGGTGACGTTAGGGATGGGGGCCATTAAATGAAAGTGAGGCGCGGGGTTCGAGGCAGACACCGCATTTTAGGGACATAATCTGTAACCCGGAGTTCAAGAAAGATCATTTGCTGGATCCCAGGTTACAGTGGAGCGGGATTGGTGCGCAACCCAGTTGGCACCAGGTGCGAGGCTTCTGAACTCAGTCTGATGTCTTTCCTCCAGCTGCTGCTGCTTTTTGAGTTGGAGGTCCGACCAGGACCACAGCCACTTCAGGCGTGATGATACTGTCATGGCATGTTCGCGGCTTGCTCAGGCACCACGCAACGCACATCTCTCAGGGCTTAGGGCTCAGGAGTCAGGGCTCGGGGGCGTCGGGGCTCAGGGCTCAGGGCTCAGGGCCCAGGGCTGGGCCACGATGATGGTGCCTCCAGGTTCCGTCATCCATGCCCTTGGCTTTTTCTGCTTCCTTTATAATTTGCGTGCTTCCTTGGTTGCTTCCTTCCTTCCTGCAATCACTCGTGGTCAGTGGCAGGCCGCCGCAAGTGACCCGGACCAGACCAGACTCCATGACTGTGGCACGCGAGTTTAGCGAGCAGGAAGCGGCGTGTGTCCTGTACTTGGAGCGTGATAATGGGCCATCAAGGGCGCCGTATGCGTGGCTGGTGGGGGCATGGGCATGATGCCAGACATTAAAAGAAACCCCAGCTCCGAGCTCCGAGTTCGACCTGGCTCTGCCTGCGTCTGTCTGCCTCTGCCTCTTCCTCTGCATCTTCCTCTGCCTCTGCCTCTTCCTCTGCATCTTCCTCTGCCTCGGGGGCCGCTGCATCCATCATCGAACCACAGAGCTCTCTCTCTCTCTCTCTCTCTCTCTCTCTCTCTCTCTCTCTCTCTCTCTCTCTCTGTCACACACACACACACACATCGATCATCCAACCGGAGACGAGTCCGGACTACCCTGCTCCGCTGCAAGTCAAGTGGCAAAACGGTTAGGGATCTGGATACTTACCAATGGGGACGCCCTTTCGCACGCTTGCCACTCACTCCCTCCAGCAGCCAGCTCCTGCTCGCCTGACACCTTTCTGCATTGTGCTTCGCTTCCACGGAACGGATCCATACGTTCCAAACGGAACGGGTCAGTGCAGCCAGCAGCCAGCAGCCAGCAGCCAGCAGCCCACCCACGAGTCACGACGTCACGACGTCACGACGGACCTGCCTCCTGCCTCCACGGAACGGGCCACATGGCCCCGGTGCCATTGATGTTCGAACCGTCTTTCTTTTTACCTGCAGGTACGTATATACCTACATATTTGCATTTCCTCTCCCGCCGCCCGCGTCCCGCGTGCGTGCATGCACGCATTTTGGCTTTGCCTTTGCCTTTGGCCTCTAAGCTATATGCGCCTTTCCTCCACACTCCATGCGTTTCTCTCCACTACGGATCGCTTCTTCCCCCTTCATGTCCGCTCGTTTACAGCGGTGCAATGCATCTCATGCTTCTTGGGGATTGGAGCTCAAAGACTGAAGTACGGACTTGTTGTCGCTATGCATATGGGCCTTTGGCCTCGGCTTGGCCGCAGAATGGCCTGGGCTTGGCTTCGGAACACCCTATGTTAAAAACACTTCCTTCAAGATGAGGAGTTTAATGTGCCTCCTCACACTTCTTCTTTGGTTAGATAAGGATTTCTATCCCGCAGATTTTCAAAGAAGATTGTGACCTTCTGAGACCAAGGTATGATTTAAGGAGGAAATCATCTACATACTTCACTTCCATAGAACTTGCTCAATATGAATGTGGATAAGAAAAAGTTCACAAAGTAAAAGTGTGAGACTCTCCTAAAACACTTGGATGAAACTCAACTTTAAAAATAGGAGAGGTGTGGAACGTGAAAATTGGGTGGCATGTCATAAGTACGATATCTGTTTCATACATTTAATGCTATTCCTGGACTTGTCCTTTCCAGGTAGTTGTCCATCGTGCATATATGCGGTTCTAGTTCTAGTCCTGACGATAAGAACACTTGGGAATCACAGAATCTTAAAAGCATTTGGCCGTAGTCGAACCAGGTTACTAGTAACCGGTACACAAGATGGAACGACTGATTGCAAGCTTGGCACGATATTCATTGACAACATAATCTTGCACGGTGGAACGATGCGAGGACGATGGAAGCAACCGGATATTGGAACTAAAATAAATTATATGATTATTATCTAGATAAGATAGAAATAATGATATCCAACAATGCAGTACGATATACATGTATCCATATTAATACACATATGTACATAGATAGATAGATGTAAGACAGCCGCCAAGAGGTGGAGGGTGGGGAACGCGGTTGGTGTATGTACCGCGGTTGGATGGTTGGGTGGTTGGGTGCGACGCGTCCAAGGGATATGGGAATCTAGCGCGTATCCAAGGAATAAGGGCCGGCGGCCCGAATCGGGCCGCAGAGCCTACGTCTGTGATGAATCTGGCTATATTTACCCCGGCCTGTACTTGCACGCCCCAGTTCATGATTGACAGCAGTTTAATCTGCAAACCAGCATGACGCTGACGCCATGGCCCTGGTACCAGCCCTGTGGGCGCTCGGGTCGGCCCGGGTCAAAGGGCTGTGTGGCACTCGGGGCCTCAGGCTCATCAGTCGCCCGGTGTCCGGCGCCCGGTGAGGGAGAGCCTGTGCTTTCCTTTTCCTCTCACACGCTTCTTTCCTTCCTGCGTAATGTAATAAGCGGTGGAGTGCAGTGCAGAGCGAAGAGCGCAGAGCGCAGAGCGCAAAGCAGGGCTAGTTTCGCCCATAATCTTGGCGCAACTGGCGAATTGTTGTTCTCCTCCTCGGCCTCGGCCTCGACCTCGACCTCGACCTCGACCTCGAGAGAGAAGGGGCCGGGCCAGCGCGCACACACCGGATGAAGGCTTGGCTGGAAGGCCGCTGGAGCAAGGCAGCGGCAGCGGCAGCGGCTGGGCAGTCGTGATGGTGCTCCCGGCAGCGGCAGGACGGCAGAGCAGAAGGCCGAGGGTGCTGCTGCCATTGCCGCGCTCCTGTACCATCACTACCAGCCGCAGCCGCAGCTGGAGACGGTGCAGCAGCAGCAGGGGAGAGGCGACTGTGTCTCTGACTCGGCGGTAATGAGCTAGCCAGCCAGCCAGCCAGCCAGCCAGCCAGCCAGCCAGCCCGGACGGGACGGGACGGGACGAGCTCCGGCCGCGGCCGCTTCTTGATCCGCCCGGACTGCACGGCACCTTGCTCCTGCTCCTGCTGTTGCTCCTGCTCCTCCTGCTGCTGCTGCTGCTGCTGCTGCTCCTTGGCCCTTGGCCGGGGAGAGAGCGAGAGGACCCCGGCAGCTGCAGCTGCAGCGGCAGCGGCATCGGAATCGGCACCGGCACCGACACCGGCAGGCGCGGGAGAGCTACTGCGGCAGTGAAGGAGCCAGCGAGGATCCAGGGAGCCTCACACTCAGGCATGCATGCCGACACCGCCTTGCCTTGGATCCTTCTTTCATCTCCCGTCGTTCCGCAAACCGCTTTCACCTCCTCCGCCATCTGCTAGACCTTACCCCGCTGCATTGCCCCCGTCTCATCTCCCCTTTCTGCCCTCGCTGCCCGTGCTACTCCTCGAATAAAGCTCTGCTCGGCCTCCGAGCATCGCTTGTGCTTCTCGATACGAGACACAAGGTTGCGAGCTTGAAGGACGCTGGCAAGCCGGCTCGGCCAAGTGGCAGTGAGCCGAGCTGCGCCGTTCTTGGTAGGCTTTCTCCGGATTCTTGCTGGCTTGGTGGTCTGTGGACAAAAGCTCTTCAATTCTGCTCTTGTGAGGCTTTTGGTAGACTGTCGTGGCTCTGTCACGCCTGCCTCTGAGAGTTGAACGAGGGAGTGGCCTTAGGCTGCTCGTGAATTCTGTCACGTCTTCACTCTGGTTTTCATTGCTTTTCCGCTGCCTGACCTCACCAGTCTTCGCTCGTCAAGCATGTATTGCTCCTCACTGCTTGCTCATGCTGGCGCGTGACACGCGTGTACAGGGACAATTGGCTCTCCGCGGGCTGGACGGGGACGAGTCTGGACGGAGCTTGCGCTGGTTATGTATGGCAGTGACGGAGCTAGGCAACCACATCAACTCCTCCGACTCCCGCTAGCAAGGACCTGTTAAGCATCTTGCGCATGGCGTCCATCCATTTGGCTTCCGAGCCGCCACTCCTACAGCAGCACTTTGCGTTTGGCGCCTCTGTCGCAGACAACAGCAATACTGCTCCCGACAGCGCTGAATGTGCTCGCAAGTGCACCATCCGCGGGTGTATAAAGTCCACCTCCGGCCCATGGATTGTGCGCCGTCCCCCTGGCAGGAATCAGGCGGCCGGGAGCGCCACCTCCGTGCTCCGGATGCCTTCAGCCCGCGAGCGGGAGAACAACAAGAGGCGAGAGCGGCGACGTAGAGCGGTTGCGGCCAAGATTTTCGCAGGCCTCCGCGCTCATGGCAATTACTGTCTTCCTAAGCATGCGGATCACAACGAGGTGCTCAAGGCTCTGTGTGCAGAAGCTGGCTGGCACGTCGAAGAGGACGGCTCCATTTATCGGAAGGTGTGTTGTGTGCGGATCAGTATTATCAGCCGTTCGAAACTGTCCCACTCACGTCTGCCTGGCTTTCCTTTTGTCGTAACCTTGTCGTGACTCACACTCACTCCTCTTCTGGGTGAACCTGTAGCAGCTGGATATGCCCAGGAAGGATTTGCGATCGGAAGCTCACATAGATGGCGAAGGCGAAGGCGAAGGCGATGGCGATGGCGATGGCGGACAGGACTTGATGCACACCCCCCTAGGCCTCCACTCTGAGAGCCCCTCCTCTTCCTGCAGCCAAGGAGGCGACCAAAGTGATGAAACCACCTGCTCAGGCCGACTGTCGCGGAGCGCCAGCGGCGGCCGCCTCAGTAGCGCCAGCGCCTTTCAAATGCGAGGCCCGCCACCCGATTGCAGTTTTGCGGAGCCATTGATGTCAGTGCCGCCCAGTCGTGCCGGGAATGGTTCAAGGCAGGGATCTCCTCACAGAGCCGATTCTGAAATCTCGGCCAGGAGTAAATCCGAGTACCAGTTTCTTGCAAGTGCCCCACATGCAGACGCGTCTGTTGAATTTCGACCGCATCATCATCTCAAGGCACAATCTATGGGCGACTTTCAGTCTGCTATTGATGAGGGTGGTTGTGGCACGCCTACCACTGTGCTCAGGATGCCGCCTGGCCATGGGATGTCAGCGGTCAAGAGGGAGTGGAGTAACGGAATACCATACTACGACATGAGCCCTCAAGGTTGCGAGGCCATGACATGTATTCCGTCAGCCTTACAGCACCAGCTTCCTGGAAGCTCTCTTTCCTCAGGTTCTACAAGGGCTTACTGGAGTTTTGTCACTGATTTTTTTCTGCTGCTGCTTGTTTCGACGATTGCTACTAGTCCAGTAGCGGCGTGGAATCAATCCACCAGCCTCCTGCTAATAGCTGCCCTGTGGACTGCAGAGATAATGCTACGAAGGAATGCTATGCGACAAGCAGTTTACAGACAAGAGCGGAGACTCACAGTAAGTGTTGCTCAGCTGGGTGCCGGCCACAGCTACGACATCAACGAGTCTGATGACATTGAGGCCTCCACGTTCAGTACTCGTCTCTTGGATATGAACATGCTCCCTGCTCCTGAGTTTCAATATGAGAACACAATCTTGCCAAGTCTGGGGGGGAGCACCCCCACAGCGCTGTCTGCATCTGTGTCCGAGAATTACGAGGACTATGCAGGTGATGATGTCCCGATTGTCAACGACCTGTGCCTGGGAACCGGCTTCAACAGCAGCAGGTCCACTACAGCCAAGATGACTGGTTTCTCGCAGCTCCCTTCCGTCCATGTGTATTATAACCAACAAGGGTCGGCGGCAGCTCTCAAGGATGAAAGCTGTGCCCTTCCTGCCAGGCGTGACGCGTTGTCTCTCACCTTGTGCACTTCAGTTGAAAGGCGTGAACTGGAGGCTGGTTGATGCGTGCAGGTCGAATCAAGTTTCGGATGACAAACCCCGCCGCTACATGCTAATTGTACTTCATTTTGCTATGCTTCAAGTACGAGATTTTGTTGTGTCCTCTCAGGCACCATGTGAAGCGACAAGGCTGGTACAGAATTTTGCTTCTGTTCCGATCAGCTTGGTGGATGAGTTGCATCAGGGGCATGCACAGAAGCGCTTGTGCGTCGTTTGCTCGCTGAGCTCAGCACATAGAAATGCGAGGTCCAAGCTTAAGAACTTTCTTAGACTTTTCTCCAGGTAGCCACTAACTTATGCTTTACGCATGCCGCATGTTTTTTCCACGCACTGTTGTATCCCGTAAGGTTGTGAGCGGGCATGTAAAACTCGGAACGGTCGATGATTTAATCACTCATGTCTCTTCCCCTCGGTACCGGCTCGCTCTGATGTTCGATCTGATCTGAAAGAACCTTTTTTTTGTTTTTCTTAGATGGCACTTTCCCCAGTATCTTGCGAACTATGTTGTCCACCTCTTCGTTCATGGCATATTTGCTTGCGGAGGTGAGCACTAGTTGTTTCCCTCCTCTGGCCATCATGTCTGGGTGAACTCGTTGAGGTGTGTTCAGTATCCTTTTCGATTCCTAACATACGTAACTTCGAGAGCTTAGTTCAATGCCTAAATTTCTCTGGCCACAGTACCTGCCTCACTTGCCACGGCCTGGCCTGTGAGAGCTGTGTATATGAACTGGCCTGTCCGAGCTGTGTATATGAAAAAAGTCTCACTGTCTTTTCTCTTCATTCCAGACAGTTGGGATAGACTGGGGGCCAACCTTCCTTGCTGGCGAGATCCCATCAACTTTTCAGCTCCAGCTGTCCAATGAAGTCCGCATTGAGACCCCCAATGTACAGGTGGTCTCCAACCTGCTGACCTACAGTTACAAAATTGAAGAATTCGCCAGTGGAGTCGCCATACATCTTCACAGGTTTTCCATCCTCGCTGATTTCAAGGATATATGCCCCTGAGTATCCAGCATCCACCTTCCTCAACAAGGACGGTGGCAGCAGCGCGACTAAATGTTTCAAAAACGGTGATCTCAGTAGTAGAACAACTGTGCTTGAGGCCTGCTCAGAAACATGAAGCCGTCATTTATCAGGGCCTCGTTACCTCTGCGGATCTCAATAAAAACACAGAAGTTTCCTACCGGAACGATGGCAACATGGTAAGTTCCATGTCCACTAGCATGCACGTTGTCAGGAAAACCTGGAAGACCGTCCAGGAAGACCTCCGATGTACCTTGCTTTTCTCCCTTCAGCCAGTATTTGTGCAGTCTCATGCTGGCAACAGACAAGATTAAAACCCTAGTGTGAAAGTTGCAGACAACCTGGAGCTTAAATTTTCAGAGTGGATTGTTGTGCATGCATCAGAATGACACAAACTCACAGTGTAGTTTCTGCAAAAACAAGGAAGTCTTGCTTCGTAGACAGAGCTACTCCATTTGGGAAGTGCAAGTCCTTTATCAGCACACTCGTTGTCTTGTCTGCAGGATTATATCGGAGAACTCTGCCATTGGGTCGACCCTCCAAGCTATCCATGCGCCAGTTTTTTAACGAGTATTTTGAGCTAGCGTCTGTGAAATATATCATGCCATCATCTGCCACAGCGGCAGCATCTACAAGCCTGCACACGAGCTACATCTTAGCACAACAACAGCGGATTCTTTGCATATGAGCAAATAATACTGGAAGGAATCCGACAGATTTGTGAAAACAGCTGTAAATGCCCATCTGAGCTGACAAAGACTTACTTGAATTTGATTCCATCGGCCTCATCTGTGAGAACCGTCGCTCCCTCCTCCGTGACATTCAATAATCCCTGAAAGCAGCGGCAGATGTACATGTAAGCACTGGCCACCGCTTGATTTTCTGCGATGACATGAACAGCCCATGTAAAAGTTGAGAACCAAGCCACATCCTTCGAAGAACAGGCCGGCCTCCTTAAGGCTCACACGCAAGACCTTTCCTTAAGGGTAACATGCTGAGGACAATACCAGCTCATCGTAAGGTTCGCAGACAATGAGCTCTCCATTATTCCCAAGTGCAAGACCCAATGGATGACCTCCCACATAGGTCCAATTCTCTACCTTGTCCTCAAATGGCCATACCCGCTTGACCCACCCATCACTGCAGCCCACATATAAAATGCCTTGGTTGTCCACTACGATGTCCTCTGGCATAGGCAACTTACCCACTCCAATTTTCCTTGCCTCATGCAGCAAGTTGTTCGGAGTGTAAACACCTTCAGGCTTCGGCAGTTGTGGCAGATATACAGGCTGTGGATCGTTTAAAGGAGAGTTTCTGAGCACTGCCCGGTATGCAGCAGCAAGAACAAGCGAGATGACAACCGTGACCAAAGCCGCAAAGGCCCCCTGACCCATCTTGTAATCTAGCCTTCCCTTTCAAGTTCACTTCCTCTGCTGTGTACTTCTTGACGTCCTCCCACTCAAACCTGCAAGAGATCTCCGGCCATGCATGACAATCCCAAAAGCCTCAAAAGCATGTCACAAGCAAAATCATTGAAATAAGGCGAGCACAGACATCATGCAGCCCTTGGCAGTGGTGTTCAGACGAATCAAACTCTCAACTCTGCGTAGCTTATCAGGGGCAAGTGACTGACTGCAAACAGACTGCAGTGGTGAGAATTGTTTCTACGCGGTCCGCCTTTCATGCCTACAAACAGAGCTCACCTCACTTCACCGGAGACTTTCATGTGCTGAAAGCTATAGCTAGCGGATAGTCAGTTCATGCGCCTTGCCAGGAATTGCAGAGGAACATCTCAGAGCTGATCGTCTTCTGCCCATTCCGCGTGTTTCAGCAACAAAGCTTTAAGATCCGAAGCAGGCTCCAGAACGACCACGAAGAAGCGATGGGGGAGCCAGCGTCCAACCTTTTTCGTTTGGTAGGAACGAGTCTTTGTCAGCATCAACTCATCAACTCGTAAGGACATCTGCAAGGCTTGAATTGCTGCCAAGCTGTAGGTGGTTTTACCTTACGGAACAGACCGTCGGGATAGGACGAGCATGTGACTACAGTACGTTCACACCACCGACACAACAGTACGAAACACGTACAGTATCGTGTGATGTGTTATTACAAACCAGTGGCAGCATGTTCTGATAAGCGAAAACATGAATTTAGGCAGGACGGAAGTGTTTTGCACCACCAAGTGCGCTGCGTCCAGAAGCGTGGATTCCAGGATAAGGGTAACTGATAAGAAACGACGGGTTCTCAATGGAAGTGCCCCTGGCGCACTGCAAATTGTATCTCGAAGCTTTGTGCCTCCCTAAGTATAAGAAGGGAGTTTGAGATGAATTTTACGAGGAGACATACCGGAGCCTTCCTCTTGGCCTGCTTTGTGTCTCCCCGAGGATAAGAAGGGAGTTTGAGATGAATTTTGTAAGGAGACATATCGGAGCCTTGCTCCTGGCATGCTTGTCTGTTACGTGTGTACTGTGCACTGCAGTCCTACTTGGCTTTGCTCGTTGAGTGTGCCCCAATGGGATGATTGAGAAATATTCAACCTTGTCTCAAGTTATTCTAGGAGATGGCTGATAGCTAATGATTTTCCGTTGTGGTGTGCCATGTGAATATTGTACCTTCAGGCAGTTCCAACACCTTCGGTGAAAGCAAGAAGACTGCCTTTCACCACTCTATAATAGTGTTGTATGTAGCCCCCGTTCTCCTCAGATTGTGAGTCATGCAGCATACGTGCGTATGTAGTATTTGTGTGTAGAGACCCTAACCACATAAACACGAGTGTGAATGCTCGAGTCGTGCCGATTCGTGAGCCAGGCCCCCTCACTGGTAGAAGCTCGTAGCATGTGTGATATACCCCCTTCTTCTCTCATTTCAAATATCTATCTTTCAGTTCTCGGGCTCATAACTGAACTTAACTCCACATCTCTACCCCGTTGACCCCAAATGACCTGGCCAATTGTGACTCAACATTCAAAGCTTCCAATAACTTTCCTGCTGGAAGCTGGAGAGGAACATATTCTTCACTTGCAAATGCTTGTAGGTCAAGTGGCTTTCCTTCAGGGAGATGGAGTTGGATCTCAACAATGGCTCATTGCTTCGTATTTGTTTCCTTCATAATCTTCACGTGCAACTGCTTGTAGGTCAAGTGGCTTTCCTTCATGGAGATGGTCCATAGTTGGATCTCAGCAATGGCTCATTGCTCCGTATTTGTATATGAGGAAAACAAATGCCTAGCTTTTCCATTTCTCCTACAAGTTGCAAGGTGTTCCAATCGTTAAGGGGTGTTCTTTCACGCTTTCATGGAGACCAATTGCTTCTCATCCATAATGGAATGATCCCCTGTTCTCTTTCTTCCTCTTCCTTCTCTTCCTTTTTCCTTCTCTGTCCATCCTCCTTTCAAGGAGTGAGATATATGAATATAGAATTAATTTGGTAAATATTCTTATTAGTGATTGTTTTCTTTGGTGTGTCACCCACCTAGTGTAACACACCTCATTCCTTGTTGTAAAGCCTTTGAACGTGTTGTTAAGCCTTCAAATCTATTGGCAAGTCCTTTGGGCCCGATTTTCTTGTGATTTTCTTCTTTGTCCTTCCTTGAAGGAGTGATAAAATTCTTAGATAATATCCTTTGAGATGCTTTTTTCCACCACTGGATGGCCACTGGATGGGGTGTTACCTTGTGTAACACCTCACTCTTGTTGTGAGACCTTTGAGCATGTTGTAAGGTCCTTTGACTCGCATGCTTGAAGCTCATATGAATATTGAAAATAAGTTTTGCACATTACAACCTCGGATATTGGGACCTCTAAAGCGGAGGAGAACATGAAATTGATGGGTATCGTGCATCACCCACAATGTATTCGTGGATGCTAAAGTTGCCCATTGTCTTGTTCTCACCATTTAAAATATCTAGTACCAATACTTTTCAATATAAGCCTAAATTGCTTAGAATTATTGTGTCATTTATAGATCCATGAATTCCAACAACGACATCCAGAAAAAAAATGTTCATATCAACACAATCTTGAATGCACACACTGTAATCATGATTCTTGTCAAAGTAATCTATGGCCATTTCCCATGACATGGGCTTAATCTTAACGTGTGTGACGTCAATTGTACTACAAAAGTTCTTCAAAATGTAGTACCTTTCAAACTTGGCCCTAATGGTTGCTAGTGCTTCTCCTTATGGCCAAGATATGAGGTTTTTGTCTTTTCTGCTCATAGTTCGAATGAATCGCCACACAAATTTCCATGCTATTATTAATTTTAGTCAATTCGAATTTACAAATCTTCAACCGATTTGAGAGTGTCTCCTGCAGCTAGGTGTCTCAATGCTAAGGCCACTTGAATGTCGACCACTAACTGTTTGGAATCTGCCTAAAATGTGAGGGAGTTTTTGTCATGAGATTTTCAGCCACCAAGCTGCAAACGTTAGTGAAAGTTGTAAGAGTTATTCATGAAATTTTGCGAAATTGTTCACGATCTTCATGCCAAGTAGCCTCTTTGAAAAGAGTCCACCATGCCGAGCCTGGGTCCTCAATGTAGAAGTATTCTATCATACATTTCTTTTGTGACAAGATTGAAATTACTGCAACAACTAGAAGAAACATCATAGTTGAAATCTTGGCAGCAATGCCCTCTCGAAAATTCAGGTGACTTGATCGCACATGAAGTCCTTTGGGCTGCCTCTCCATGAAGAATTCAAAGTAGCTAGCAACGTTATGGCGGAAGCGAGAAATGAACAAATTGCTAGTTTCTTGTTCGTGTCCTAATCTAGAAAACCATTCTGAGAATCAAGTTCTATGCCTCTAGCAAGTCAGTCTCACAACACACGAGCGTTTTGTTAACATGGGCGTTTTGTTTACATGGGCATTTTGTTCACATGGGCGTTTTGTTTACATGGGAGTTTTGTTCACATGGGAGTTTTGTTTACATGGGAGTTTTGTTCACATGGGTGTGTTCCCAAACGTTGCCGGTCATGTTTCCATTTCTTTGAAAACTTATTGTAATCAGTGACCCATGGAAAGCCAAAAGGCATGTTCACAATTTCACAAGTTGTGATATAAGCCTGTACTTCGCAGGCTCCATGGAAAGCAGCTCTAATTCTAGCTTCTGACAATCAGAGAGCATTTTTGAACCAGAATGGGTTAGTAAGCAGGACGAATCCAAGAACCACATCAATAATACAAGCCTATTATAAAGCAAAAAACCTCGGCAAGCTCAAAACACATAAATAGTTAAGAAGTGATTTCATTATTAAAATTTTAAAAATATAATAAAATATCTATTATAAAAAATATTTTAGAACATCTATAATAAAAAATACCTATACATCCAAATTCTTTGCAAAATAAATATAAATAAGACAAAGAATAGTACAAATTTAAAACCTATTCTGGGATAGAAAAGAGAAGAAAGTGTTTTTTTGCATGGTCTTACAAGAGTGCCGCCAAGGTTTTTCCCCACCTATGCTTATCACATGGGTTTTTTCCCTTGTCACGAGGTAGATGAGATTTCTCCATATCTTTTTCTGCAATAAAGTCTCCAAGGTTCCCTACGCTTATCTACAAATCCCTAATGCCTACAAGGATGGTGTGTGGCATCTAAAAGTGTTGAGACTATTATGCCTCAAAGCCTCAAAATGTTGAAGTTGTAAATACGGAAACAATGCGCTGGTGCTATTCAAAATTCTAGGACCATTGCGCTGCCCGACATAAACGCCTAAACGTCGAGTGCTATATGCTATCTCAAAATTCTGAGACAACCGTGCTGCCCGATATATGCACATAAATGTAAAGAGGAGTGTGTGCTATCTCAAATTGCAGAGACAAGTCTCCCTTCGAGGAGAACATCTGGCCCAAGTAACCTCCGCTTGGAAATCGGTGTTTACCCCGAACAGGCCTTGACCCTTGGTGGTCGTCAGTCGATAGATCTTGTAAGGCCCTTCGATGTGTCCTATATCTACCTCCACCATTCGGGGCCTCCGAATTAATTGGAATCCTCCGCGGTTACAAGGCCCTTTGGGGGCTTCTAAACTACCTGGAATATAAACACCTAGATATTCGACCTGTTCATAAACCAACAGTCAGCTAACGGGTGCTGTATGCCTACCTATAGGTACGCATATCTGTGAAGGGCATCTATAAGCAACGCCCTCGAGGGACCGTTCGGCACGCGAGGTGCAGGCCAACCTAAAACCCTAAAACCCTAAAACAGGTCGTCTGGAAACATGAGCTATCTACATTTGATCTCGCACGCGTGTTCTCCCCCTATCCTTCATTGCGTGCAAGTAAGCTGAAAGGTCCTGCAACATGTTTTTGTCGTCGTGTTCCTGTGGCACTCCTGGGTTCCAAACTCTCTCCATAACTGAGACCTAAGCTTTGAATCTTCTTCATGACCCCAGTGATTGCAACATCAAAGGCGTCGTTCACCGGGTGCAGCTCATTACCTGCACCAGCGTACAGTATGCTGGGGATGAGGTTGATAATGGTCCTTTGCATCTTCTTCACTTTGCCTGGGGATACTTCCCTCAGCACGTCTTCAATCACAGTGCCAGCCCTCACGTCATCCTTGCTGATGAACACAGAGTAGGAACTGCTGTCCTCGGGAAGGTGCCAGAGGTACTGCTGATATGCACTCTGCCTCCAAAACAAGACCGGAATGCAACCGGCGATCAGAGAGTCAAATATGGACCTCCTAGTGAAACTGTCACCACGGGGCTGGAGGCAGAAAGTGGAATCCAAGAACAGGCTCATGAGCTCATTCCCCGTCTCACACTGCCCCTTGTCGCACCTGAGAGATCGGCAGCTCTTGGAAAGGTGACACTGGTCCAGCAGATGGGCTCTGAAATCGTTGAGAAACTGACTTCGAGGAACCCCGGCGAAGGAAAAGAGCGTCCTCCGCTCCGAAGCCCTCACAAGACGTTGCCAAGTTTTCAGGTCACTTTTCCTCCGGGGGTGAAAGCTGGTCGGATATGGCACTCCCATTTCCTGCTCATCCCAGGGACTCCGTTCAATCACCAGCCTAGTCATGTTTCCCGCCTCCGGCATGTTGAAGAAGCTGGAGCCCCAGCCATCCTCCGTGGAACGGCGGAAGTCCCAAGTGATCCGCCCAACCATGAGGAAGTGATCCCATCCATTGTTCCGCTGAAAGAACACCTGCTGCTCAAGCCATCGCAACAAACCCGTGGCAAGCTCATCTCGCACCGCTGTTCCCGCAGCCGTCCACAGATTCCTGCTCACGTCCAGACCAGCATAATACGGCACGTAAAACGCAGACGCTCGGTGCGGTTCTTGAGTCCGGCAGGGATGCTCAAGAATGCGCGAGTGGAACAACACCTCTCCCGTGAACTGATCCGTGTTGTGCCAGGCACGGCTGAGCTCCAAGACATCCGCCTCCGTCACCGGCAAAGGCTGGGAGAGATTGGCCGCCCTCGGCCGCCTCAGCTGCTGCAGCCAGGGCAAGATGGAATCCCCAGTGGACGGCCCAAGGCCGGCATTGGACAAGGGGGAACAGAAAGATGCCCAGGGGAAAATGCTGGAACAATTCGCAATCAGCGCGGCATTGAACTGCGGTGGCAGATCATATACATAAATGCGCTTCCTAAGATCGCACGTGCCACCCGGACGGTAGGACCTGCGGAGGAAGGCCTCAAAAGAGGCAGGCCGATCATGAACCGTGGAAGCGGCTTCAACAGCAACGGCAGCAGCGGGGGCAGCTCGGGGATGCGGCCAAGGGCATAACGCGCAGGGCACCTCTCCCAGAAACAGGCAAATGGAGAGAATCTGCAGAGTGACAAACGCCAAGAGAAGCGAGCGGACCAGGACAGCGTACACTGGCACGCTCGGGAGCGGCCCTAGCCGCTTCCAATTGCCTCCTCTCACCAGCCGCTGATTCAAACTGGCAGCAATGTCCCAACCTGATGCAAGGCTGCGTGCCTTGCTGCCGGCCATGTCGTCCCATCACATTTCATTCCACTTCTTCAAAGTCCAGCCGTCTGCGCTCCTCCGGCCAAGCTTGCATGCTACTTCTTCTTCTTCGTCCTCTTCCCCTTCTTCAATTCCCCCGTGTTCCTTGCCAGTGGCAGAACAGTTGGCCCACCGTCGCTTTCCCACCGCCGGACGTTCCAGCTACTGAGCAACCGTAACTGTCCAACTGCTACCAAGCAGCAGAATCATCGGTAAAACTGCACCGGCACTCGCGGCACCGCCTCCATAATCATTCGCAAGGAGGGCGATCACATCGTCTAGAACATTCTGGCCTCTCCTCCCCGTTCTACAGTATTCTATGCCTTCCCGCTTCTTCAATCTTTACCCGGCCCTTGAATGTGCAGAACAGGCTGCTCCCAGCTGTGAAAGCGCGCGGCAGCCTTCATGCAGCGTCTGGGATATCGCGCACTGTGACTCCACTGTCGTTGATGTCGTCTGCCGATGAGACATACAGTACATTCGTCGGTGCATGGCAGCATTTGCACAACTTGCAGCCTGTGACAGCTGCAGTGCACTTCACGACACGACTACTTTACTACAGGTAGCTATTCTAGTGCCTACTCTGGGGGACACTCCTTCCTTCCCCTCTAGCCTCTTCGTGCCATAAAAACTGCTCCCAGTGACAAATTCAAGTCCCGTGCCGTTGTAGGCTGTAGCACCAATCCCGCATGTCGAGGCCTGTTTTTCGTTGTCCGAAATTTGAAAGCCAGCGTGGACGAAACCCAGCAGGAGTCCCGTGACCGGGTCGGCAGCAGTTGGGCAACGTCCCATCTTTCCCTCCATTTCGCAACTCTCTTCTCGTAGCTCCAAACACAAGTATGCCCTTTGCCGCTCTTTGCCGTGACGCCATCGCCACCGTCACCGTGACCTACTGCCTGGCTGCCCCTGAACGATCGGAACCTGTGCCTGTCTTGGCCGTTTCAGCGCATCTTGCGCACCGGTTTCCCACGCCGTGACATCTGCCGCTCCATGCCATTCTGTTCAAACACAGCGTGACATGAGGACAAATCTGGGGCGACCTTCGCCTCCTCCTGCCACGGTTCGCACGAGGGAGACGGGACGACTGGCGGGTCGTACAATTCGTGGTAGCGATAATTCATGGGCGTCTGGTTCAGGTGACACGGCACTGTGAGGCAGAGATGGAATTGCTGGCGGCGCATAAGCATCGGTGAGGCGGGACCATTTTGCGGCGCTCTTTTTTCCAGCTGGGTATCCCTTCTTTGAAGGAGGAGGATCAAGACTTCAGATCTGGACACAAGCTGGCAGGCAGAAGTAGCGAGACTTGCTTGTTCACCATGACCTACAGCTCTGCTGATCCCAGCCCGCCCGCACCGCTTTCGCCTTCGGGATCTAACGTTTCGATGGAGCCCCCTCCGGATTTCACTGAACAAGTAAGAAAGCCTTGCTGCTGAACAGGCATTTCTTCCCGCAGCAATCCTACGCCTAGACGGTATCGATTGCAGTTGAGTGTTTACAATCTGTGCACTTTGGCCAGGAGGATGAACTTCTGAGGGAGCTTGTCAAAAGGCATGGGACTAAAAAGTAGGTACAATGCTTACCAGTCTTGAACAGGGATGTGGTCACATATCTACCGATGTCCTGAGGCTCCTGGAGACGAGTACAGTGGCTATAACTAGTACGCTTTCCTGGTTTTCAGGTGGCATATTATCTCTGCGAAAATGCACAATAAGACTCCTCGTGAATGCAGAAAAAGGTTAGGATCCACCCTTCGGACAGGAACATTTCTACTCCTTGTGGAAATCTGAGGCCTGCCAGCACCTAATACGAGGAGTTACGAGGATATATTGAAATGCAGGTGGAGAACGTATCTTCACATGTGCATGAACAAAAGCAGCTGGAGTGCTGAGGAAGACCATCTCTTGCTTGAGGTGACGGTTCAGAGCATCTCGTTCTACCCCATTCCCATCCCAGCTCCGTGACCTTGGGCTGTTCTAAATTGAAACTTCGCATTCAGGGACATAATGCTTTTGGAAATCGTTGGACTGAAATTGCCAAAATGGTTCCAGGCAGGTTAGCACCTGTCCAGAGCAACACAAGTTTTCCATCGTCACGATTTCTTGAGTCAGGGCTAACCTAGACGTACTGTTTGCAGGACAGATAATGCTGTGAAAAATCGTTATAACGCTCTGTGCAAAAAGCGTTCACACCGCTCGGCCAAATCCTTCACAACAAACGGCATTGCCACCCTTGAAGTAACAGATGAAAGAGACATGAAGAGATCGAGGAAACTCGCAAGAAGCAAGGACAGGTGGGTTAAGCAAATGATGAACTCACAGCCACCCAACCACCCAATGCTTATCATGATAAACCGTAGAAACCACCACAGTTTAAAACACTTTCATGTTTTTGAGTCTACAGGGTGTCAAAACCGGTCACTTCCTTCCAGACCACGCGAGGGGAAGCAATAGCTAATTCTGTGTTTGTGGTCTACAGAGATAACAGCATAACCTCAGATCTGCCCCCAGTCAAAACTTCGTGCGGACGACCCGGGCCCGGTTTGTCTATCGAAATCCCTGGGGAATACGATCCCTCTCGCAAATGTATGTGTGTAATGCCTTTTGGGATTATTGCAAATGATACCTCTGCAACATAATCTAGTCTCTGGCTGAATCACAAGTTAATGTGTCGTGTTTGTTGCAGATGTTGGTGGACCTCGAAAGCCCCTAGCCACCATTAACACTTCCGATCCCTCGCATCTACAGGAGGTGAGCGTCTCCTACCTGCATGCCACACACATGAGCTACTTGGTATCAGTGGTTGTCACCCACGCTTTACACGGCCTTGGCGCTGTCCCGGTCCGACAAGACACAAGTTTTGCCCATACTGATTTGGGTCCGACGACACTGGCAGGTGGACATGGATGAGGTTATGGGTTGGCTGCTTGCACGAACACCAACCCCAACATGTAATGGAAGTGGGAACTCAAACTCTACTGTTACCTCATCAACCTCAACCACTCCGACTCTGCCCCAAGACATGTCCAACAGTGTTTTCTCTCAGACATCCTTGTTGACGGACACCGAACTGCCTACTGATATTGATGCTCAAGAGGATCTTTTTGCACACGGTAACCAGGTTCACCTCACCCTGCTACGGTAATTTACTCCACCGCACCATTGACACTTCATCGCTTCCGCAGGAGGAAGTAACCAGTTGAGCATGAAAGAGATGGAGGAGTTGGTCATGATGCTAGCAACCGACGAAACCATCAGACCTGGGTTGCTCACCTCCTTTCACGAGCATACATATGGAGGTCGACCACAGGCTCACGTCTCAACCTATGACGTATGACATACGAGTAAGCTCTCTTAATCTATTAAGAGCTTTCGTGACTCTACAGGAGTAGGTTCTTAATACATTAAGAGATGCAAGCCACTATCTGTATAGTACGTGCCGCACCTCTGAGGCGTGTAGTGTACCTGCTGTTGCAATGAACTTGGGAAGTGGACCTCAGTTGCTGGCAGTCATCTTCAAGAAAAGCCTTGTAGAAGACGCTTGTGCTGGATGGGCCACACGGCAATAACCATGGCCACACAAAACACAGAAAAGATACAAATGGCGTAAAGGGGACATCGACTATCGGACAACCTGGCCTCTTGAAAGTCTTCCCTCGTTAACACAAACGAGAGTCGTCAGCAAGCCCACCACTATTGCTAAGTTCAGACCTCTCGACAAAAACTGAATCTAGTTGCTTCTACCATGTACATCTGCCGGGCAACAATCCAGTAGTCGTAGGAGGACCTACATTTACCGTAAGACTCCAGCATCATTCACCTCCGTGAACAGCGCCTTGAGCCTGAGACAATGAATTAGACGAACTCCAGTCACCTGAGCTCTGTTGTAGTCGGTCTTCACATTCCATGCATCGTCTCCAGAGCTCCGCTGAAATAACGCACAGGACGAAACATACCCTGACCAACCACGCTGGCCTACCTGAAAATACACAAGAGAAATAAACAGTCCACGCTAGTTCTTGGAACTTGCATCAAGTGCCTGCAGGCTGGGAAGCAGGCTGAGCCACACTCTTGGCCTTCGCTGCCGCCGCTGCTGCTGCCGCAGCTGCGGCACCAGCAGCTGAGACTGCCGCTGAAGGAGCAACAGCTGGAGCGACAGCAGGAGTTGGCAGGACAGCTGATTTCGCAGCATGCTTGGCATTCACCTCGACAAGCAAACCTTTGATTTCGGCCCCTGTCATTGTCTCATGTTCCAGAAGTGCCTTTGCTAGAGCATGGAGTTCCCTCTGATGTGTACAGAGAATGTGCTTGGCGTTTTCATAAGCTGTTTGCAATAATTCCTTAACTTCATTCTCTACGAGTGACCTTGTCTCAGTGCTCATGCTCTTACCATCATCATCATAGTTATGCGCAACTACTCCCACTGCCTTGCTCATTCCATACTTCGTAACCATTTCCCTTGCCAGCCGGGTTGCTGATACAATATCTGACGATGCCCCAGATGTAACCTCACCCTCCCCAAAGATGAGCTCTTCAGCAACACGACCTCCCATGCACACATCCAAACGTGCCAACATCTGCCTTCGTGAATGACTCGTTTCATCCTTATCAGGCAACTGAGAAACCATCCCCAAAGCCATCCCCCTTGGAACAATAGTGGCCTTGTGCACTGGAAGAGCACCATCAGTGTGTAGAGCCACAAGAGCATGGCCACTTTCATGGTAAGCAGTGAGTCGCCTGGATTCCTCCGAAATCACAGCGGACTTCCGTTCACTGCCCATCATTATCTTATCCTTTGCAAATTCCAGGTCAAATAGGGAGACATTCTTTTTGTCATCCATTGCAGCCTTCAATGCAGCTACATTCACCAGATTTGCAAGATCTGCTCCAGAGAACCCGGGAGTACCCCTCGCAATGATACTGAGATCCACATCCTCTGCTTTAGGGACCTGCACAATTACAACAATACTCAACATTAGAAAATTGCAATTCTTGAGACGAGTACTGCTCACAATCGGAAGAGTTTCAGAGTACTTACCTTGGCCATGTGGACATCCAGGATCTGTCGCCTTCCTTCCACATCAGGATTGGGAACCACCACATGGCGGTCAAACCGACCAGGCCTTATGAGAGCTTTGTCCAAAGATTCTGGAAAGTTGGTCGCAGCAATCACAATAATTCCCTCGTTCTGCTTGAACCCATCCAACTCCACAAGCAGCTGGTTCAGTGTCATCTTCATGTACTGCTGATCTTTGGGGTTCCTGCTTCCTCCAATTGCATCAATCTCATCCATGAATATGATGCAAGGTGACCTCTTTTTCGCAGCTGCAAACAAATCCCGGACCCTCCTAGCTCCCACACCCACAAACATCTCTTCAAACTCGCTGCCACTGCAGTAAAAGAAAGGAACTCCAGCTTCCCCTGCAATTGCTCGTGCCAACATGGTCTTCCCTGTCCCAGGTGGGCCTACTAGTAGCACACCTTTAGGAAGTTTGCCCCCAAGCCTAGTGAAACGCTGTACAACCAAAACCTCCCATGTCAGTTAGACCTGATCATCAACCAACCACAGCAAAAGCGGAAGCACATATGCAGGGATAACAACCTTTGGGTCCCGTAGGTAATGAACAATCTCCTCCAGCTCAGCCTTTGCCTCATCCACACCCTTCACATCACTGAACTTGGTGCTAGATTCCATGCTTGGCTGTACCTCCTCATTCAAGCCGAGCCCTGCAATAAACCATTTGAATGAGTGCAATGTGTGTATCCCCATAGCTGAAAATAATACTTGCACCGGGCTTCATCTGCCACATCCTAAACAGTGGGCAATGCCAGAGCACAATAGATACAACATCCATGTATGTACTTCAAGCTGGAGCTCAATCCCACCCGTTCGTCTGTTATCTTCAGACCACAGGTACAAATCACCCAGCCTTTAGGATTTACACGCTAAAATCAATTTGCCGCACAGGGGATGATATGTTCAGGCAAGACCCAGCTGGCTGCACACCCCCTCGTAGAGAACAAGTCAGAGTGTGAAAAGCTTACCCTTGCCGATGCCTCTATCTTCAATGAGGGCTCCAACCCCAGACAGCAAGAGGAATCCCAAAGCAAGGGTGCGGAACGTCCGCCAGGCTTGTACTTTAAGTCCGCCCTCTGCTGCTACCATGTGAATCGGGGCATTGGCCGTGCCTAGTACGCCATCTTTTGTCTGCATTCCAACATTCCCCAGCATCGTGGAGGCAGCCGCCACGTTCACAGCAGGTTCCGGTTGATAGGAGGATGAGGTAGCAGCCCCTAAATCAATGAAGATGAGACTATCAGGGCCGGCCCAAAAAGATGTAGGTGCCAATGGTAGAAGCCGACAACAGCGTCTTACCCCGACGAAGAGTCCTCAGCAACGAGCTCTCATCCAGTCTATCCACCTTCACAAGTGCCTTCACGTATTCGGCGAGAGCTCCAGGACTATGCTGCGAGATGGGCCTACTCTCAAACCACCTGATCACACTTTCGGGGTCGATTTTGTTCAACTCCTTCAACACATTCGCCTGCTTATCGTCTACATGGATTTCCCTCTCCACTTGCTCCAATTTGCGATTGAAATTCCCCAGGTAGCTAGAAAAATGCCGTCCTTGAGCACGGCACCCTGCTGCTCGACAGACCACAGAATCAGCTCCTCCACCAAGACCATAATTTCCTGCAGAAACTTCTAGGGCTGATCACAAATGCCACCCTACCAGCTCTGAAAAACCCTAGCGCTTGCGCGCGTGCTCCTGAAAGCGACGCCATCAAATACTTGGACGACGCCATCTGCTTGGCTGCATGGCCGCCCTGCAGAGCACACCAGAGAATCAAAACTGTTCGGTACCAATTCAGGTAGCAGGAACCAGTTACGGGTGCAGGGTGGCCGTAGCCCAGGCCCCGTACCTGCTCCACAAGCTGCCGCAACGCCATCTGCTCGAGTGCTCTACGCCTCGCCAATCTCACAGCCCAATGAACCCAGAGCACGGCCGTAGGGATCCGCAGGAAGCCCAACGCCGTATCCTAATCACCATTGACCCAAGGCTGCCCGCGGCGAGAGCACCGCAGTGCGCTGGAATGAAAATAAGAGGTGTGACTAAGGCCTTTGCAGGTGGGCACCGTACCGCCGCCCGTGTCTAGAATCAACATGGCATGGATAGTTTCCCGTTGAGCAGGGACAAGAGTTCATTGGCACACGCTTGGCTAGGAGACAGGAACAAAATCCCAGCCAGCAGCGGGCGAGCGGAAGGCCAGAGGGTCGGCCTTCTACGTGCAGCCTTCCAGGCAAGCGGAATGAAAGTTCGCGAAGTTGCTCAAACCCTAATTTGTGGAGTGTACCGATCCATCGTTTGCCGCTGATGATTTTATTTTTCATATAACTTTGTATGTGACTGAGTATCCTGCAGGGGGAACACCAGAGCGATGGCGGGTGATCACGGGCACGGCGGCCACGACGTCACCCACGCTGGCTTAACCTTGCACCCTCCGCGTCGCTGGCACACTCGCGTTGGGCAGGGCATGTGTGCGATGATGTGGTTCGCCTCTTGCACCCGACCCTGCATCCTTCAGCTAGCAGTCTGTGAATCCTGCTCATTGGAGTGACCAACTTCTGTTCAGGTTCTGGATTCTCTACAGAGCCAAGCAGGACGGTCCTGTTGTTATGGTGCGTATTAGCTTCCCTGTTGCTGTCTGTTTTGAAGAGATGTATGCTGAGTGTTCCAACGCTTTGTCATTCTTGCGTGTGTAGGGATGGCGTCATCCTTGGGATGGTCATGGACACGGGCATGGTCACGATGAGCACGTACGTAATTCTTAGCCACCATTTCTTCGGTTTCAGCTGCCAATGTAATGTTGTTGCCACAGGGCAAGCACTGAAGCGACCCGTTGGTGTAACACAGGGCCACCACTGAAGAGTAGATCAGCCGCGTTGAAGCGGTTGGAGTCCGAAGCAGCAGTGTGGGAGCATTTGATGAATACAAGTGTGGATGGATGGGCGAAACATCTACGGTTTTGCAACTGACGGTGGATGTGAGGGAGCAGAGGGTATGATATGCATCTAGTGTTTGTGAAAAGTGCCGGCGGTTGAAGAATTTGACGACGGAAAATCATTATTGCACGTTTTCAATTTTTCCAAATACTAATTGTAACAAAATTATGTTCTGACAATGAGATACTGTCAAAACCTCTACCTTTAGTGATAATTTAAGCCCTTCCATCTACCTACCTCAACTCCACTAGGCGTAACTCGTATTAGTCTGGCAAAGTCTTGTGCAAATGTCAGTTCACTGTTGCCCGCAACCAAACCGGCGGCAATCTCTCATTTTGATTCCACAAGGCATTTCTCGAACCCAGATTTAAGAGCTTCTGCGTCCAACTTCTTTCCGATGAAAACCATCTTGCTGATCCTCTCCTCCTCTGATTTCCAGTCCCGATCGATGCAACCTTCAAACAAGGAATGCACCCCCTGCGCAGCATGAACATTCGATACCGAGTAAGCCAAACATGAAAATAATTCTCATGGAACCGAGGAGCGGGAATCTAAACGTACCTGGAATACATAGCGCTCTGGGAAGCCCTCAATGTTCAAGACACCCTTCATTCGATAGATGTTTTCGCTTTCGTTCTCCAACAGGGCCTCAACCCACCTATTTAGCTGCACAGAAAAAAACGTCACTCTGCATGAATACTTTAGACCTGAAGTCCTCAAAAAATTCCTGTTCCGAGTAACTGGAAGGCACACGGGGCCCGTGGCTAGCCTACTCGCAGACAAGGGTACGTAAAGAGCAAACCTTCGCTAGGTCGAGGTACCCTTCACGCACAATGCTAACCGAAGAAACACCAGGGTCATGAACATGATCATGCTTATTATGATCATGACCATGCTCGTGCTTGTGATCATGACCATGGTCATGCGAGTGACCTGTCATGAAGCAGAAGTTAGAGAGCGTACACCGATTGATTGCTCATGCCACCAAGGAGTGGAAGGCACACGCTTTCTACCGTGCCCGCAATGTTCGTCATGCACGTGATCCTCCTTGCATGCACCATGACTCTCCTTCACCGTAGCAGCTGCTCCCTCCACATCAATATCCGCTGCAACTCTGCAGAGACAGGCCCCAAAACACAGGTACCAAATAAGAAAAGCCAAACTTCCAGCCAGGAGAGCGGAAGGCATGGGATCCGCCATACTGAGGAGTCAGGTGCCCAACAGACCTTGCGAGGTCAAACCCTCCAACTCCGAGCACATACTTCACGTCCACTTTCCCATAGTTGGTCTTTTCAATTTGCGCCATGCCGTTAATTTTCTGGTTATACGAGAGCAACAACGTCAGAACATTTATTAGAGTGAAACCTTCAAAATGCGCGATATAATCTGCTTAGTTTCCCTAAAACACAGCAGTTGAAGGGAAAAGAGACGTCCGCGGAAATGCGGCGACTCGTCCAACTACATACCCTTATTCGCTGCTCAAGGATCTTCCTCTCTGCCTCTTCTACTAGGTCAATCTGCACAAGGCAACAAGAACAATCAGCAGTCAATTCCAACGCAAGACAAGGAAACAAAGAATTCGCCTAATCGGAGTGCCATAAACAGCAGGAGGAATGCACCCAATCCAAATGCCATAAACAGCAACCAAATGTACTGCGAGAAACTCACCTTATTCAGAATGATCCTGTCCGCATAGGCGATCTGCTCCACCGCTTCGTTTACAACTCCGTCTGGTTTCACCTCCTCAATGTGTTGTTGTGCATGCTTTGCATCAACCATCGTAACCACTCCGTCCAATCTAACAACGGGGGAGATAGTCTCGTCCGCATAGAAGGTCTGGATGATGGGTGCAGGGTTGGCGAGACCTGCAAGGTAAAAAGTTCCACATGAAATCCCACGGCCAGAGCAGACAAAAAACCATGCACCCCGCCTGAGAATCCCAGGAAGAAGCGTACCTGTAGTCTCAATCAAAACATGATCAAAACTGATCTCGTTCTGTCTCCTCCTATGCATAAGGTCTCCCAACATACGCACAAGGTCACCCCGCACAGTGCAGCACAGGCAGCCATTGTTGAGCAAAATAAGGTCCTCGGCAGCAGCTTCAGCCGTGGCGACGAGGGCATCATCGATCCCCACCTCCCCATACTGCAGTCGATGGACAACCAAGCCCCACCTCAGAACCTCTCCCCTCCACCCGGCAAACAACCAACCCCGGCCACATTCCAGTCCAGTACCTCGTTCTCAATAACCGCAATCTTCACTCCATGTTGCGCCGTCAGCACATGATTCAGCAGCGTGGTCTGCGCCACACACAAACCGCACCCCAGCGTCAAACCGCAGCGCGGCACAAGCAAGGACGAATTCACTCAAAATCCAAAGAGTGGGCGATGCTTCCGACCCACAGCAGCAGAGCAACTGAAATTCCGGCATCGTCACTCGAAGTTCCTACAAAATTAATCCCGCCACAGCCACAATTTGTTCAGGTGCCAGGCAGCCAAGCCAGCCGACCAACTGACCCGATCCTTCCACAAGAACCACCCACACTCCAATTCCCGACCCCGCTCACCTTCCCGGACCCGAGAAACCCCGTGATGACCGTGATGGGCATCCGGTTGTCGACGAGCCCCTCGCAGTCGTGCTGGTGCTCTTGCTGCTCCTGCTGCTCCTGCGCCATGGCCGCAGACACGGTGGAGACCCCCCGGCGGCGCAGGGGGGGGAATGCTAGCGAGGGCGCCGACACTCCGAACCCCACGCGGCACCGCACCGCATGGTGCACCCGGGTGGCCCCCAATGTGCAGCAGAACCTGGAGGAGGAGGCCGCAGCAGCCGTCACCCCAGCGGCGGAAGGCAGCAGCTTGGTCGCCATCGCCATGGCCAGCGAGCGCGCTGCGATCATCTATGTGCCTTAGCCTTGGACCGGACGCTCCTCCAACCCCGGATTACACGCCTACCAGCAGCCCGATCTCATACCCCTTACCAGCCACACGTGAAAACAATCAGATCGGCTTGCCCTAAAGCTCTTCCTCAGAAGCCTCCAGAAGCTCCCACTCTACCCTAAGAAATGCCATGTTCGACATCATCCCTGCGTTGCACCTCATACTCTTCCACCGATTTTCTTCCCTTCGGCCCGACGGCTTACGTGTACCTAGTACACATGACGTTTGGGATCATCGAGAAGGTCCCTATGAGTATGAAATATCTTCAGATAATTTGTTCTGTGGATGATTATGAATATTAATTTATATATACTTATATTTAATTTGTCAAAAATATGGGTTATAGACCTCATAGTAACACCCCTTTTAGCGAGGTGGGCAGTCACCAGCTTAGTGACAAAAACATCACCAGACACCAAAGACTAGGCCTCCAAGTAGCCTCTCCTTCCAGGACGGATTTACCTGCACAAGACATCCTACCGCTATTTATTCCAGCAAGAGTCAACAAGAATACATGAGAGATCGAGAGAGCTCCCCATCTTGCCTAAGCTAGAGCTTAGCCTCCCCACGATCTCCTCCTCAACAGCTCTCCTCTAGCACGCTCACACTCTAGGCTCCCACGGCCTCTAGGCACCAAAGTCCTATCCTCACAAGAGTGTAGCTCCCAAGTGCTAGGATCCTTCTAGACATGCTCACGCTCAAGGCTCACAAGGCCTCTAGGCACCAAAGTCCTATCCTCAAGAGTAGCTCCCAAGCTTAGGATCCTTCTAGACATGCACTACTAGAAACATGGTGCCCATAATCGGTTTTGACACATTTCTTGTTACCACCTCTAGAACGTTACATTGTTGCTTCTGCAGGCTTTGCATACAAGCCGCATTTGTTACACCGATGTAACACTATTCTCCCGGCGGGTGCATTGTGTTCCTATTACCCGCCTCCCCGCCTTTCGCAATGCCCCTTATAATACAATATTCAGTTCGTCTGCTTTAAAGAGTGCGGCTGAAGTCGCTGGGCTCCACACGATGCGCCAGTGTCGGAACCGGAGTTCCGCCTCCGCTTGTACGCTGCTTTTGGCGCGTGGCTCACATCGATGGCGCCCGCCGTGGTCCGCCATCGCCATGGCCAGCGAGCGCGCTGCGATCATCTATGTGCCTTAGCCTTGGACCGGACGCTCCTCCAACCCCGGATTACACGCCTACCAGCAGCCCGATCTCATACCCCTTACCAGCCACACGTGAAAACAATCAGATCGGCTTGCCCTAAAGCTCTTCCTCAGAAGCCTCAGAAGCTCCCACTCTACCCTAAGAAATGCCATGTTCGACATCATCCCTGCGTTGCACCTCATACTCTTCCACCGATTTTCTTCCCTTCGGCCCGACGGCTTACGTGTACCTAGTACACATGACGTTTGGGATCATCGAGAAGGTCCCTATGAGTATGAAATATCTTCAGATAATTTGTTCTGTGGATGATTATGAATATTAATTTATATATACTTATATTTAATTTGTCAAAAATATGGGTTATAGACCCTCATAGTAACACCCCCTTTTTAGCGAGGTGGGGCAGTCACGCAGTTAGTGACAAAAACATCACCAGACACCAGCACTAGGCCTCCAAGTAGCTCCGTCCACGGACGACTGCACAAGACATCCGTCACCGCTATTTATTCCAAGAGTCAACAAGAATACATGAGAGATCGAGAGAGCTCCCCATCTTTGCCTAAGCTAGAGCTTAGCTCTCTCCCACGATCTCCTCCTCAGCCTCCTCTAGCACGCTCACACTCTAGGCTCCCACGGCCTCTAGGCACCAAAGTCCTATCCTCACAAGAGTGTAGCTCCCAAGTGCTAGGATCCTTCTAGACATGCTCACGCTCAAGGCTCACAAGGCCTCTAGGCACCAAAGTCCTATCCTCAAGAGTGTAGCTCCCAAGTGCTAGGATCCTTCTAGACATGCACTACTAGAAACATGGTGCCCATGTTACTGGTTTTTGACACATTTCTTGTTACGGCCCTCTAGAACGTTACATTGTTGCTTGCGTACGCTTTGCATACAAGCCGCATTTGTTACACCGATGTAACACTATTCCCTTCCCGGCGGGTGCATTGTGTTCCTATTACCCGCCTCCCCGCCTTTCGCAGCCCCTTATAATACAATATTCGTTCGCCTCGGTTTAAAGAGTGCGGCTGAAGTCGCGGGCTCCACACGATGCGCCAGCGTGGGAACCGGAGTTCCGCCCCGCTTGTACGCGTTTTTGGCGCGTGGCTCACATCGATGGCGCCCGGTCCGCCTCTACCGCATTCCATACGCCCAGATAGGGCGACGCATGGCCGTGTGCCATGGAGGAAATGGAGCGCGATGGCCATAAAGGCGCCACGATCGTCCGGACGGTCACACCGCCACGATACGGCAGTGTGTCCTACCGAATGCCCATGCTAGGGTGAGTTGTGTGTACTTGCAACCAGTGGGCAAACGATTTGACGCCGGTGTGCGAAAGAGGGTGTGGACCGCGTGACTCAATGCAGCGACTACGCGGACGCCGTGAATCGCGTGCGATCGACCAGCATCTTGGGATGCCAGTTTTTGGCATCCACGACAAACAACGTCGCAGTGGTTGCTAGCTAGTGGGAGCGCTCGAATGAATTGTGCCTCCTTGCAAAACAGCTGTGCACATTCAGTAACATGGAACATGACATTCCCTAGCCTACAGGCAGTGCATACATCACACACCAAGTTTCTGACATGAACTGTGCACAAGAAACTCGCCTTCAAAAACCTCCACGTTCACAGGATCGGAAAGACACTTTATTCTAACAGTACGCATGCGATCGACCGATGAGCCCATACAAGATCCCTCCAGCCAAGGTGTAGCACGCCGACTATCATTTCACGCCTAGTCGGAAATGCCCTTCGCCATTGCACATGAAATCGCATAACCGCAAACCGCCCAGCTAAGTGAATGTAACTGGTTCAAACTGTGGAAGTTTGCACCGCCCACTTGTTGCTTCATAAGCGCCACTATACCACATGCTCAAGGGGATGTGAGCATGGATCGCAAGGCATACCGCCCCCGCCCCGCAGCGGTGTACCGACGCCATCCCATTGAGGGCCTCTTTCCGCACATAGATATGCCGGCCCCACATCCACTTGTGATATTGAGCCTCTTCTTGCAAAGATGTCCGCAAGTTCCCACAAATCCATTGTGCCTTGTTTGGTGTCGATATATTTTCACCAAATTGGGCCACCTTCGCACTACAAGAACGCCAAACTTGTTGGTCCCTACCATCGCATCGCAATACATTCTCTCCTTGAGTCTCAAACCTCGTGACAATGATATTGTCCCGCCATGCTTGCCTCGGTCGGATCGCCTGAAACAAATATAGCGAGCTCTTTCGCCGCCCCGTAAAGCCCACACCCAACCTTTCCGAGCATGCCGCCCACACATCCGCCTTTCCCCACCATCTCGATGGCAAGACGCAACGGACCATCGCCTTCCAAGCTTGCCCTTGCCGCAAAAACGATGATGCATTTCGGCAACCCCGATGCCTCCATGACCGGACCACCCACTTGCCATCTCCCGCTTCCCACACGAATCTGTCTTCACCGCCCAAATCGGTAGGCCCAGACATACACCTTCTCCTCACCTTCCACGGGCCCGAGGTCCGCGCCCAAATCGGAGGGGCAGCACTTCATCCCTTCGCCCGCTTGCGGAGCCGGGCCGCTCAGACGGTGTCATAACTGTTCCTTCAGACGCTCACGCCCATGCCGCCTCCCACCGCTAAACGGTATTCTATTGGCGGTCTCGCATTAAGGACACCACCGCCAGGCTGCGGTGTCCGTGAATGGCCGACATGTCCGGCCGGAAGTAAGCTCGCCTCTTTCCATGGCGCAGCGCACGATGGCGGAGCAAAGCAAGTCGGCCGAAAACGGTAACATCGGATTCGCGATCGACCACACCGCCTCTTCCTCAAAGATATGGAAGAAACGACGCCGCTGAATTGTGGATACACTTACCACCGGAGCCGCACTCGATATCGCCTTCCGCAGGATGGTGGTTGTCCGCCATCGGGTAGCGTACATTTAGTACCGCATTTCCGACGGGCATGAGTTTTCGCCATAAAGCACTTGCTTGCTGGAGAGTTCACAACGGCCGCCTCACGCCACCGCGCATCGGCGACAAATACTCACCATCGCCACTTCATTCTCACCTCGCCTCGCGACACGGCGGAAAGAAGCACGCCTTGTCAATCCGCGACAATGGTCCGACGCCGATCCGGAGTTCACAACGTATATTGTCCATGCCCGAGTTGTGCAGAAGCACCATTAAAATTCGCGACATTTCGCTCAGACCGCCAAAGAAACAATCCGTCTTGGTTCCGCGAGGTGTGTACTTCGATGTTTTTACAGCTCTTTCGTGGATGCGAACGATGATCCGCTCGACCCCTCATGCCCGTGATTGAGTTCGCCCGCAGCCGATGCCCATTCTCATGAAGTTGGCAATGGCCACCCGCCTTCGATTGCACCCGGGGCCACCGATATTCGCCACCGGCCAGCCGCGCTGCAAATGCGAGTGTGAACTCCGACCACACGGCGGACAGGCAGCCAATGCCGGACGGTGTATGGTTGTGAAAGAGAGGACATGCGGACCTTGATGCGACGCTAGGTGGACATCGATGCGACGCCGCGACCACGACGCCGGACCTTCATGCCGACGGAGGAGATTCGTGGACTTGGATGAACTGCTGGCCGGTGTTCCCGACGCACTCGCAAGGAGAGAGCATATGCCCGGATGTCATGAAATGCCCTTGTTCACCATCGCAACCTTGCACCTCGAAAGAGTCCCGCTTAATCGCAACCCCGCTTTGCTTTCCATTCAAACTCGTTATGGCATACCGACGCCGCGATGTCGATTGCAGGTGTTGTTGGGCTGCATTTGTTGCCGAGAGGAATTCTCCGCCAAGTCGATGACGGAGGCTAAAAGACATTGTACTCCTTCGGGCCGCACTTCAAGAAAATTCATGCCTGTAAATGATCGTGATGTCGCTTCGGGCCCCTATGCGACCACGCGAATGCATTAAATGCCTCGCAGACAGATATGTCGAGGGCGTGGATCGCCAAACGGCGCTAGGAGAGCTCCTGTGAAAGTTCTGGCACTTTCCGGGATATAGCCCGCGCATGTTTAGAGCACCAGACCTCGCAAGGCTAATGACAACAGACATGGATCTCATGGAGCATGGGTCCATGGGCATAATAATACAGATGGGAGGTTTTAGATGGATTGATGGCTTTGGCTCTAACCTTAAACATCCGTCTCGCTCTTGCAACGGACGGTTTAACCCATTTGGACACAAGTCCACAACTACATCTATATGGCTGTTATGCTATTCTTACACAACCTTCCACCATGGCTAAGCACGAACCGCTTATACCATCATGCCGCTTATTGTGCCGGCCCTCACATTGTGCCGAACTTTGATGTTTACATGGAACCTCTTTTGGAGGAGTTGAGAGACCGTGGCATGGGATACCCATGGACGACTTCTCTTCCTTGGACAACAACGACGGCTTCACGCTATGAGCAATTGCTTTGCACACCATAGCCGATTATCCGGCATTGGCACACTCCACGGCTTTCGGTGAAGGGTTCAAGGGCATGCGGAATGTTGGGATGGCTTAGACTCACCGGGCCCACCACGTGCGTATGAGGAGTACCTTGGCTCGGCGGTGGCTTCCGCCCAATCATCCCATGCGGGTAGACATGGACCGTACAACAATGAAGTGGAGCGGCGGCCTCGTCCCAATCCCCCCTCGTTTGACGCGCTAATGGCAGACATGGAAAAGAGAGATAATGCAACAGTCCGGGAGTTGAGGGAGAGAGGCAAGTTTGGCACCCGCCGCAAAAGCTTATGGTTTGATTACCTGCCGTATTGGAGACACATGCTGAGGTGGACACAAAGGGATGTGATGCACATTGAGAAGAACAATGCAGAGGCTTTGTGACAGACCTTCATAGGAGAGAAAGATGATCTACGATCCCGTTTAGACATGGAAGAATATGGGGGCAAGCATGAGCTATGGCCATTGCTAGGGAATAGGGAGACCTTCTTGCCTGCTCCGTATGTCTTATCCAAGCCGGACTTGGATATGGTTTTTGCGGAGATGCAGGCCATACGGTTACCAGCTGGATACGCATCAAACATCGCTGCAAAACTGGCGTCTGGCAAACTGGGAAACCTCAAAGCTCATGATTGGCATGTTGTGGCATCGGCGTCAGACAACGACGATTTCGAGGAAGTATATACTCGTTCTCGGAGCGCGACAGGAAAAGCAGCGCCGATAGGTGGCCACGTCCTGGCAGCCGAAGGCAGAATGACGAGGGCCTGAGCAGCGGCAGTGAAGGCCTCGGCGTCGAAGGGGAAGGAGAGAGGCGCGAAGTCCAGGGTGAGACGTACTGATGGACTCATGAGGTTTGGGCTGCCTCGTTAGTTACAGACCGATGTTTCTTCTCATGCAAGCACAACCGGCCATGGACGCTGTCAATGTGGAGGGCCTCAAGCACCACAAGAGAACCAACGATGGAAAGGCACAAAGCGGAAAGGAGCTGTACAGATTACGAATGAAAAGAGCCAAAGGCCGCAAAAGTGTCATGAGCGGTACAGCAGTCAAATACGCCTCACGCGAGTATAATTAGATCTCGAGGCCGCAGAAACTTCAAAAACCATGAAATGACATGGACATGGTGCTTTGCAGTTGGTGTAACCCCTGGTGTATTGTGATTTTGACCAAATAACGCGATCAGATAGCATCGCCTTCAGATGCACGACGTATGTATGAAATGACGCGGACATGAAGGCATATTGTCGACATACGATCGGACGATGTCGTGTTCGAGACGACATGGGGCCCAGGATGTACATGCCACATGTCCGGCAGGCGTGGCCAGTCGGGACATGAGCCGTTGCACCGAAGTGAGGCCGGAATGATTCGGGAGCAGATGGCCGGATGTCGCGTGTTAAGTTTGAAACCCGATGGTAATTAATGTGGACCGGAAAGGCCACAAACTCGATAAGGGGCGGAATCAACTCGACTCCACAACCGGCCTAAAGTGTGTAACAAATTTTGTTGTCACGACCTTCATGTTAAGGTGTTTTGTAACAGATCCGCCGGACACGGCCTAATGCATGTTACAAAACCGCCATAAACGTTACAAAAACCCCGAATCCCGTTATAAAACACCATAACATGGACACCATGTTTCTAGTAGATATGCTCACACTCAAGGCTCCCAAGGCCTCTAGGCACCAAAGTCCTATCCTCAAGAGTGTAACTCCCCATGCTAGGATCACAAGATAATGCTCCTCTAGGGCTAGCCTCATCTCCTTATATAGGGAGGCTTACATCATTTCCAAAGTAACTGCCTAAAGCAGACTTTCTTCCTTAAGCCCTAAGCTAAGTCTTACCACCACTACTTACAACTTACTAACTAGATCCAAGGGTGCATGCTTCTCATGCAAGGCTTGTTACTTTCTCCCCATCGAAAAGAATCATTGTCTCGTGATAGCCAACGACGAGAGATCATCCAGATCCTTTGAATATCCTCTAACGTTACCCAAACCGGATCCGAGATCCCACGCAACTTTACCATATTGTGGTACGATTCCACGCTTTGTAGGCACGCTACTCGCAAGGAATTCCTCAATTTCCACCTTGATTATGCCGCACGAGAACACTGCATTCTTCTTGTCCATGTCTTCTTTCTTTGCTCGCACAAATGGTTTCGAGTGATACATGAAACACATTGTGTGCAAAAATCCATTCAGTCAGAATTTGTAAGCCACTTCTCCAATGCGCTTCAAGACTACAAATGGACCACCATATCTTGGCCTTAACTTAAAAGTTAATCCTTGAGGTAATGGGAAATGCTTCAATTTCACCCATACTTTATCCCCAACGTTGAAGACAGCTTTCTCTGCCTATCAAAGATATTTCTTCCGACGTGCTTGAGCCTTGGCTAAAATTCCTTTGGCAATCTCATGCCTAGCCTTCAACCGCTCAATGAATCGGCGTGGATCTCTAGTGGTAGTATCGAAAACTTCAGCATTTAGCATGGATACCACGCCCGGTCGAATTCCTCCCATCTCAAAAGGACTACATCCGAGAGTCGTGCGGTTGTTATAACAAAATTGTGCATCGTCTAGATGATCACCCAATCCCTCGATCAATGCACATAATGCCTTAAGTATTCTTCTTGGATTCGGTTGACTCGCTCGGTTGAGCCATCGATCCGGATGGAAAGTCGTGCTCATACATAATTCCACATTCAAGCATTTCATCAAATGCTGCCAAAATTCTCCGTGAACCTTGGATCCTGTCACTCACAATCTGCATAGGTAAGCCATGGTACTTGTATATATACTTCTTAAACAAGTGGCTACCTCGTGTCGCCACCGCTTCTTTGTAGGGATGAAATGTGCTTGTTTGGTGAATCTATCCACCACCGTCATGATAGCATACAACCATTCGGGTGGCAAAGGCATGATAAAATCCATAGAGATACTCTTCCAAGGTCCACTTGGAATAGGTAGAGCAAACCTCTTGGTTTAGCTTGCTCCACCTTATCTTGCGACAAACAAGACATGCCTTGACATAATCCATCGTATCTGATACATTCCGCCAAGAAAAGCCTTCCTTAGCTTCTCATAAGTGGTGACCTGTGACTTGGCACATCATGACATTCAAGAAGCAATTTGCTCTTCAACTCAAGAATTTGGGATCACAATCCTCCTCTGCTTGTATATCAACAAACCATCCTCAATTTGAACTTGCTTCCTTTCGCTCTATTCCATTAATCCGATCCGAACATCCGGATCCCGCAGATATGCTTCCTTGATCTGTTGTGAGTGTCCATAGGTTCAACCAGATTGCCATTGCCTTTACTTCGACTCTTTTGCGACTCGATCCGCAACCTTATTCTCTTTTCCGTGTTTATACTTGAGAGTCACATCATACATAGCTAGGAAATCTTGCCATCTAGCTTGTCTTGCATTCAACTTCAATGGTTAGAGAAGTATGTTGTCCGATATTATCGATAGAGCACAAAAGATCGCCCAAGAGATAGTGTCTCCATACCTTGAGACAATGAATGAGATCATTTCCTTCTCATAGGTGGGATACTTCAACTCATAAGGATGCAATTTCCTTGACTCAAAAGCTATCGGCTTATGGTCTTGCATCAACACTCCACCTATGGCCACGCCGAGGCATCAGACACTTCCACATCCTTCTTGGGATCATACATTCCTAAAACCGAGTTGTACTCAATTTCATCTTCAAGTATTCAAATGTCGCTTGACATTCAAAGATCCCACTTCCAAGCTTTCGTCATCTTTAAGAGGTCGCTTATGGGGCTGCTATCTTAGCAAACATATGTACAAATCTCGCATACGTAAGCCAAACCCATAAAACTGCAAACCTCATGAATGTTCCTAGGAGGTTGCCAATCTTGAATGGCCCTCATCTTATCAGGATCCATTCTGATGCCATCAGCAGAGACAATAAAGCCTAGGAAAGCTACCTCTGTCTTGACAAAGTCACACTTCTTAATTGCCAAGAACAAAGAATTCTCTCTTAGCTTTTGTAACACTTCTCTTAAGTGTTCAGGATGTTCCTCCAAGGTATGGCTAAAGATCAATATGTCATCCAGATAGATTACAACACACTTGTCCACGGATCTATGAATATAGTATTCATAAGTGTCTCGAAATGTGTGCATTAGTAAGTCCAAATGGCATGACCGAAATTCAAAAGCCCCATACCGGTCCTACATGTCGCTTTGTACTCATGTCCCTCTGCGATTCGATCCGATAGTACCCGCCATCGATCTAGCTTGGTGAAATACTTGGCACCCTTCAACTCATCAAACATATCATCCATTCTTGGCAAAGGATATGCATTCTTCATGTAATTTGATTCGAGCTCGTAATCTAAACACATCCTTAGTCCTCCATTCTTCTTGCGCGTAAACAATACCGGCGCACCAAAAGGAGACTTAGAGACTCTGATATATCCCTTTGCCAGCAGGTTGGATAGTTGTCGCTTGAGTTCCTGCAGCGCTGGTGTCTGGTGATGTTTTTGTCGCTAATTGCGTGACTGCCCCACCTCGCTAAAAAGGGGGTGTTACTTGTGGTATCAGAGCCAGGTTGAAGCATCTTTTAGCTAGGGCGCTAGCTGGAGATGGCCGATCCTAGAGAGCCAGGCAGAGCAGAGAGAATACGGCGAAAGAAAGAGAAGGCTCCTATGGTGGAGACCGCAGTGGATGAGCCTCAGATGGAGCCACTAACTCCTAGAACGGGCAGAGTATACCTGGGTCAAGACCGCCACCATGCCGCAAGAGGAGCTTCAAAATCTTTGAGGAGAATGGAAGCTCTAGAGCAACAAGTACAAGGAAAAGAAAGCTCGATGAAGCAGAGAAGGATGATGAATGTGACGAATTGGAGCCTCGCCCAAAGGAGTAGAGCAAGGAGACCCAAGAAGTTGAGGCGTTGCCCAAATTTCGTGATAGGTATAAGGATGAACGAGATGTGGAGAAAATCAATTTGTGGCTTTTCTCATTGGAAGGATACTTTTCGTCGCAGAGGATTCCGCAGGAAGAGTATCTAGATCACATCGTTAACTTCTTAGAAGGGTACGCTCTTACTTGGTGGAGAACATATATTCAAAGTATTCAACAAGGTAATAGAGTGGAAACTATTTCCACCTGGGCAGAATTCAAAGATGCACTACAACTTCAATTCCAGCCAACTAATGCATCTATGCTGGCAAGAAGGATGCTAGAGAATGTAAAGCACATGTGAATGTTGCACAATATGTGAGTGAATTTAGCACACTGTTACAATGCCCGATATGTGAGGTGGATAAGCTCCACAGGTTTTATAGTGGACTCAAGAGGTGGGCTCGGATAGAATTGATGACAAACCTCAAACTCGCGAGAGGCTATTGTAGTGCAGATGCGATACGACACAAGTCGTGCCGAGGAAGCACCAGGTCTTCGTGAGGAAGGTATCCAAGATCTTTTCAAGGAAGATCACGAGGTAGAGGAAGAGCCACCAACACCGGGCATATTGGAACAAATGATAATGTTGGCAGAGGAAGAGGAGCCAATAGAGGTCGTGGCCGTGGAAGCCAAAGGACGACAGCCCTCAATTTGGTGTGCCATTGTGGAGAGCAAGGACATTTTATGAAGATTGTCCGCATGCCGGGAATTCTAACCGAATGTGATAGCCGCCAATCCTCAAGCTCCGGACTTAGGATTCTGAGCTCGCAGAGCCCAAATGACCGGGCTACATGTTGTTGTGACAAGATGTGGTGAGTCATCTAGTGTCAAGGATGACACTATTTTGAGGGAAGGTGGAGCCCTTATGTACATATGTGGAAGATGAATGGCTTAGAAGTAGAGTTATTGTTGGACTCGCCACCCACAATTTTATAACTCGCAAGGCGAAAGAGCTTGGGCTAGTACTTCCGCGCCATATGGAATCAAGCAAGCTAAAGGAACTCGCTTTTGGGTGAATTGCATGGAGTAAAGCTGCAAATAGAAGCGTGGAAGGATACATGAGTTTCATGCTTGTAGACATGGATGACCATGATGTTATCTTGGGTCTAGAGTGAATGAAATCCAATGAAGTGCGTGTAGATGTGAAGTCCCGCACCATTAAGATATTGAAGAATGGAAAGCACAAGGTGGTTTGTGTGTTAATCTTAGTCAAGCTTGAGATGTGCTCAAGACTTGATTTCAAAAGAGAGCTCAAGCAGACATAAGATGTAAGAAGGAGCTTTATCTAGTTATGCTCCGTGGATTAGAGGATGGTCTTGAGGAAGAATCCTCAAAGAGAAAGACATCCCAAAAATGTCGCCTCTGATGATTTTAAGGATTTGATGCCTGATGAATTGCCACCTTTATCGTCTCATAGAGTAGTAGATCATGAGATTGAATTGAGGCCAAGGAGTACGCCTCCGTCGAGAGCACCATATAGATTGTCGCAGGATGATATACGAAAGAGACAGCCCCGCACCATGTCTGCGTACATGGTACGTTTCTAATGCAAGCAGAATAAAGAGGTGGCCTGCTTGCATCATGCTATATTTGCGGACCTTGAGAGCCGCTGCTCCGGCAGCAGTCCAACCTGGACGGTTAGTGATGACCTGAGCGGAGATGGTGTCACGTGTAGGATCGGTAACCACCACATCCACCACCGAAACCTGGTTGCCATGAACAAGGTACAGGTCAGCCCTGATTGAACTACCTGTACAGAAAGTATACCCCCACTTCCTCTAGGCCATGTACCCGCTTTTGCGAGCGATGGCGAATATGACATTGCGGATGGCGTCGTGAGTGGCAATGTGATGACCCCTGTGGGGACAACAAGCAAGGTGTACCCCAGAATCATCGAGGGCAGAGCCACACTCGCAAGTAAGGAGCGAAGAAGCCACAGGCTGAAGTAGGCCAAGACGGAATCGCATCGCAATGATGAAGGTGGTTGGTGCGATGTGAAAACCCCGTATGCATGGGCGGGCCAATAGCCAAGCACTTGCGCCCTTCCCAGAATAAGAGCGGAGCCGCACTCTTGTGGACCTAGGGATGGAGGGTTCCTGGAGGACAGACTGGAAAGCCTGGCCGAGCTGCTTCTCGAGCAGGGATGCCTACAACCCCCTGAAACCATCAGTAATAAATGTCGAGAAAGGAGGAAAGTCCTTCCGAGCATCCACTTATAACATGTCCCTAGCCTGCCTCAAGGACGTTTGGAGAGAGGAGGTTCCCTCCTCCACACCTTATGCGATATCCTCCGGTCTCTTCCCCGGCGGCTTTCATGGGCAGTTGGGCCCTCTCTGCCCCTACTTTGGCTTCTCGCTTTATCCTCCATGACAGGCTCTTCTCAAAGAGTATCCATAATCTTCCTATCAAACCGCCGCAGCCAGGACAAAAGGGTCAGGGATAGAGGCAGCGTACGGATAAGGTAACCAGCACTACTACAAAACATATGGCTTTTTAACGCAAAATATAATGTAACAATGACGCATAGTGGCCTGGAATCACGTGTGGTCCTTTTAGCCAAAGCGTTATAAAATACATTATAATGAACTCGATATTCCTTACTTTTAACGTGGCAACCTTACCGTTGCCATGGAATGCCCGATGGCGGGTGGTGGGCAAGTTATCCGGCAGGGTATGCCTATAACCGTATGGTATGGGCGGCACTGGACGGTTCTGCCACCGTGGTTCTGCTCAGGCCTGCTAGTGCTTCATGACGGCACCGGCCCGCCCATCATAGAATCTTGGGTCACCGGGCCAGACCCGTTTTCCCTCTTCCCCGCTGGCGGTTGAATTCAAAACGCTGGCTTCTTGGTAAGAGCGTATTTGACTGTCCTGGTTTGACCGTCCAACAACATGATGTCAAGTGGCTGTTCATTGGTGCGCAAACACACTCCATGATGGGCCTTGATTGGTGAAGGGTCCAAGCACGGTTAGGTAGACCACATTATGTGGGGACGGACGCAACGCGTATTTATGTCCACATGTGGACGTATTTACCTTCTGAAAATTCTCCCCACTAGAATATCTATCGAAATGATTCAATTTTTTTTCCCATAACTAAGAGCAAGGCAACAAGTCCACATTAAAATGCTCAGAGTTAAAGGATATGATTTGTGCATATGGTATTTAATTGTTTGATCACGGATGGACAAGTGAACTTTGGACACAAAAAGTGAGCACAAGACACACAACCCAAGTTCATTTGAATTTCAAACCATCCCATCAAGTGAACACGGAACACTGAGAGTGAGTCTGTATCACACTCAAGTTTGGCACTTGTTCAAATTTCAAAGTTTGGAATACGCGGGAATTTCAAAGTCTGGCTTTGGCGGGAATTTCAAACCATCCTGTCAAGTGAACACGGAACACTAAAAGTGAGGCATGGTCACAAACAAGTGTAAACTTGTTTGAATTTCAAAGTTTGGGTAAGCGGGAATTTCAAAACGAGGTACCCAAGTTGCTGCGGCTCATCTTTGATGAGAGCATAACCTCCGATCTGCACGCCTGCGAGCCTTTTCGCCTTCGCTTATACCGAGGGCGCCTGCACCCGTGTGAACCATGTGCCTAGGATTGTGAGTCGCGACACGGAGGAGGCGGGGAAGGGAGCCCCGCCCGAGTGTGCCAAGGAATCGAATGGCTCCAGAAGGCATCCTCTTCGAGTGCACTTAAGAGAGCGAAGCACGCTGGAAGCGCCATGGAGGGAAAAGCAATTTCAAATGTATCTTTGTGTGTGGAAGATGTTAGGCAAGATGTCGGAGCATCTTTGCTCGTGGAGGAGGCACCTTACATGGTGAGAAGGGATCTAATCCACGATTGAATGTTGTTGTGGAAGAACGGAGCCGAGGGCGAGCAAACAACACCTCTTTCATCCACAGAGCGGGCGGCACGGCAAGGGGCGGTGGGATCTCACCAGTCCGATGGGGCTGCCAGATGCACAAGCAGTGTGTTGCTCGTGAACTTGGTCACATTTTCTTACATAGAACTGCCCACTTCAATTCGATAGCAAGGCCAAGGTGCTAGATGCTTTTTCCAGCTTCGTGGCCTCAAGGAGTTCTTCCCGCTGCGAGGGGTGAAGGCTCAAAGCCACATCCCTAGCTTTCCGAACATCGGCCATGAAGAAGCTGGAGTGTACAAGCGCCCGATAAGTTGAAGGCAAGACAAACCTTCATGAATATTGTGCTTATCGAGGATGTGAGGCAAGAAGTCGGAGCATCCGCCTTGGCCGGGTCCTTGGGGTCAGCAGGCGTGTTGTGGCACGCCATCTTCGACCAGCGATTTGCAAAGTGCACCGAGGAGGTGCGCCGGTGTGGTGGGGACGGAAGGCTCGTTCGATTGTTTGACCCAAGAGGTAAAGCAAGTGTTTTGCAATTTTGGGAGACGCATCAAGGCCTTCCTCCAACTCCAAGGATGCTAGGCGGCAACGGTGGCTCCTCTTGTATTCCGCACCCACATAATCCATTTCGGATACCTCTCGTGTGATCACTCAACGTGTTTTGTCTTTGCTACCTAATCGGTGGTGAGCACACCGCCACCGTGGTGAGCGATCTCCTTGCCTAGTGCCTCCGCCCATGCTTGTGGAACACCGCCACTAACCTTGTAAGTTGTTACACCTCGCCACTGCCACCACTACATGTGACCCAAGAGGCTCCCAGCTACATCACTTTCCATGTTCAGCCCTTCCTTCCGTGGTGATTGTCGCTGAGCCGCTTCACTATCATTTTGCTTGCGCAGGCTTGCCTGCCGCACTGCTCCTCATTTGCCCTGCTCCCGGTCATTTGTCCCGGCTGGGCATTTGCGCTAGCTCGGTCATTTGCGCTCGGTCATTTGCGCTGGTCTCGTCATTTGTTCCGGGTGCAATGCTCATTTGCGCCTCTCGTCATTTGTTGGTGCAATGCTCATTTGCTCTTGCTCTTGCTCATTTCATCCGTATGCAATGCTCATTTGTTGTAGACCCGCTCACTTCTGTGATGTCCAGGCTCACTTTCTTTGAGAGGGAGGCACTTCATGTGGCTCTTTAGAGGGTTGTGTTCGAGCATGCATTGTCGTGTTTGATCCGGCAGAGTTTTTTGCGCTTCGAAAGGAGCATCCGAACATCAACATTGGCCAACGAGCATTTGAGAAATCAAGCCCTTCTTCATCAAGTCCCGCAAGAGAGAAATGTCTTGTTGTAGGTACCATGTCGAGATGGCGTTTTGAAGGACGCCTGAACTTGCTACGCAGTTCCCTCAAAGTGCACCTCCGTGCGCTGCAGTGGGGTGTGGAGAGAAACCCGAGGAGGGGACAAGTGCTACGCCTCGGAGATGTCCGAGATGGTGCAACTGCTTTATGTCCTAGAGCACCGATGAGGACCGCATAGGCGAAAATGTTTGCTTGGTAAATGCGGCCAGGAGTTTCTGTCGGCCTCCGTCCTAAGGAGGTTTCACAAGCAATTTTGCCGGAGGTGACGTCAAGTGGCGGTGCTTTGAGTACCGTAAAGTGGGAGTGAATGAGGACGGAACCTCTAAGACCGTAATAAAGCTAGTCTATAGGGAAACTCATCCTTCGATGATTGAATTCCTTCAAGATAAGCTGGCTGCCTTCATTTCACATGATTACGCCCAAAGATGGCAAGCCACGGAGTTTTAAATGCATTGATTGGTTTCCGAGGATGTGATAGTTTCGTTATGGACTTCTCGAACTATGCTTTCCAAGTTCGTAACGAGATACAATCAATGCAATCGCATAGTGATCAAGTGACTATCCTAGTCCATGTTACATATATGCGGATGGGGCTGCAGAGGAGGACCCCTATTGCAATGTTCAAAAGTTTTACCACTTTTACATTAGTGATGACATGCAAGACGACACTCTCTTTGTCCAAAGATGCCCTTATGCTACACTGGACGTTGCTGTCCAATGGATACAAGAGGCCACGGAGCATTGGATGTGGTCGGATGGTGCACTTCCCGCTTTAAGGCTTGCACCAAGCTATTTTGTGGCGAGGTACCCGTGTCTAACTGGGGATGCAAAATCTTTGTGGAGTTATTTTGGGTCGTGACACGGAAAGGGGAGCACGATGGGGCGGTGCCATATTAAAGAGGGCACTACGTGGAGAAGAGTCACCTTCACCGACAAGGCCGCAGAGCCGCAGACGTTGTCGAGTTCTGCTCCAAGATATCTCATGGGGCAAGATCCTCCTATGCAAGTGGCGAAAGGCGGTGCAGGGTTTTTGGTTGGTGGGAAAGAATGAAGTCAACCGCAGGGGTGGGGTGTGCACCAATCCCGGTTCTAAAGGCATGCACATTTACGGGACTCGGATGCAACCAACCTCGGCTCAAGATGCGGCATCTAGCGTGTTTTGTGCTATTTGCATGGACGGACCATGCGGCATGTGAGTCGCTGCCCATGCATCCGGCATTCGCCATTTTGAGGCCGGACAATAGGGATCCCGCTGGTCGACCAGACCCGGTGCAATCGCACCATTGCGCTAAATGCTCCGGAGAGGATGGGTCACCGCGGTTCAAGGTTGCAAATGAGGATGTCTCGAACTCGCACCTCTTAGAGCTTGGAGACAACTTTCGCGCAAGGCATCCTAGGGATGAAGGTTCAAGTTTTTATTTTGGCAAATGCATCAAGCAGGCATGTGACCACGGAGCACATTACGTCCCATGGAGCAAGCAAAACTTCCTCCTGTGACAAGGTAGTTGTGGGCCAATACTACTCGGGCGTGAGCGGATGGTTGTGTGTACACTTTGGACTACGATTCCGCGGAGGTCACCCTTCTTTCAACCCTGTGAGAGTCGCAAGTTCCCACGTTGGAACGAGTGGAAGGAGGCCGACTATGTGCCGACTCGACACCGAGTCCTTTAAAGAGCTTGTGAGGGAGGGAAACTAGGACATATGCCCATGCCTTCACGAAATGACCTTGATCCGACTTCTAAATACCATGGTCCGTAACCATCTTCACACGCAAAGGTCTCGATGCACTCCGCATGAATATGGAGCACTTTGCCCGAATTGCGATTGCGGGTGATAAGCTCTAACGCAAAATCCGAAAACCCCGCCGAGGTTTGTACAAGCAAGCTTGAAGCAAGTGAGCCATGGCTGCGGAGATGGGTGCGGGTGTTGCTGTTTTGGCGGGCGCGGTGTTGCCGCGATGGCGGCGCGATGGCGGGCGCGGTGTTGCTGCGATGGCGGGCGCGGTGTTGCTGCGATGGCGGCACTTGAGCGAGCACCGAAGCGATGGCGGCGACCATTCATGGCTCGGCAGCCCATGCAAGTGTCCGGAAGACTATGGTCATTTGGCGGTGATCCCAAGAACGCAGATCCGGCAGCGCAATGATGCTTGAGAGACTACCCACGTCCAAATGGGCTGATCATAGACATCGGTGGCCCACCAAGATGAGAGTGAGGATACACAATCCGTGCGTCAAGCTAGTCTCCAAGAAGGAATCAAGAAACGGGAAACTAGAGGTGTATCATGTCGAGAGACTATTTTCCGCCCATGTTTGTTCTTGCGTGTGGGGAGTGTGTGTTGAAGGAAGGCTCTCCCTATGCACATGCGGAGGCTCTCTTGATTCACTAGTGAAAACGCCAAAATTGTCCAACATTGGAGTCAAGTTTCCCAATTTTGTCCATTCAAGTCTCTCCATTGTCCGTAAGTCTAGCCACCTACAATTCAGCTTTGGTCCGTGCCTCTAGGGCTTCTTCTAGCGTGGCCTGCACGTAGGGCTTACCCAATACTTGACAACCTCGTTCTTGTTGTGGGGATCCAGCTTGGCTTGCTCCAAGATCTCGACTTTGGCTCGCACCACGAGTCCGCCTCAAGACCACCGCTTGCCCAAGCCTTCCCTTGTTTAGAAGCTCGATAGCCGCGGGCCCTACTTCCACGTAATAATTACCCTCTACAACCTCGCTTTGAATGGAAGACCCTTCCAAAATTTGTCTTCATGCCGCTCGAGTTTGTGCACACCTTCACACACCGAGGAGGTAGAAGTTAACGTTCTCTATATTGCCCGGCTCGCACGCACTACATATAGTTATCCCTGTGCTCCAACTCTTGCACTGGAGGCAAGTGACTAGTCTTCGATCTTGCCGAATGTGCTTTGGTCGCCTTTTGAGCCTTACGCGGCCGGCCTCTTTTCCCGAGCGGGTCCCCATGCTCACAGCCTCACTATTATCCCGCCGCATCAACTGCCCACCCCATTCACATTCCCAACCGAGACAATGCAGCGACTGTGTGTGTCATTCTCCAGGGTCCTTCTCCACCTCGTGTGTGTCCTTGTCTAGTTGAGATGCACCTTCTTCGCCTCCAGACCTCATTCTCCACCCCAGTTTGTCCTTGTCCACATCATGTGTGTGTTTCTCCGCCACGTGTGTCCTTCTCCACATCATGTATGGCCCTCTCTTGCTCAAGTGTGGCCTTCTCCACCTCGCATGGCCTTCCACCTCAAGTGGCCTTCTCCACCTCGGTATGGCCTTCCACCTCGTGTATGGCCTTCTCCATCGCAATTGTGTCCACCTTAGGTATGGCCTTCTCCACGCAGCTATGTCCAGCTCCACCTCGTATGGCCTTCTCCACTGCACCGTGTCCACCTCGTGTGTATGGCCTTCCACTCGCATGTCCACCTCGTATGGCCTTCTCCACTGCATGTCCTTGTCCACCTCAATCGTGATCTTCTCACATTAGGTGTGGCATTCTCCATCGCGGGTGGTGTTCTCCATCAAGGCGTGGCCTTCTCGCACGTGTGGCCTTCTCCCCACACACCGCACTTTGTTCCAGATCGAGTGTGCAAATGCACTGGGTCCCCTCTCGATCCCCGCCGCCTCAGATTGTCTTCCGCAGCACCGCACTTGCCGCCTCCCTAGCCCTACTCGAATGCCCGGCGTTGGCACCCTTTTTTCACCGAGGGGTCCAAGGAACCCTCCGGCCTCGATCCGCACGCCAAAACCGAGCCATACGAGCCGCCGCTGGTGGTCTGAGTCGCCAGATTCGAATGGGAACACTCCGATCGCACTTGACATCGAGGCAACTTGTCGAGTGCAAAAAGCATTGATAGCATTAGCTTTGGAGGAAAGCAATACAAGGGAAAAGGAACCCCTGTCCTCCGCCCACACCCTCCGCCTGCACTGGAGATGCCGCGGTATGAATGCGGTGACTTCGAATCTTCTCAAGGCGAGAGCAATCCATCCGGATCCTTTACAAGCTCAAGGTACTCGGACTTCCACTCCTTGAGTTGTTCATCGCACCATGCCTCCCAGACTGCTCCTCGCGGATCCCCCCTTTGCGACGTACCACCGGTGTCCACCTCCATGTCTGCCGAGGGCACAATGCTTGGTCCGCAAATGAGAAAAGAGGCAAAATTCATGGTACATATGCCCGCATGAGAGAACTCGCTCATTGCAGCCAAAACCACCGCAATGACATGTACTCGAGAAACACGGCAAGCACTAGGCGGACAAGTTCACGGATCCACACAAGACACCAAAAGCATACCTAGCGCATATAGGGCAAGCATTCACAACAATGGTCGGCTCATCCGCTCCAAGGGCGCTGGAAGGAAGTTGGTGCGACCAGGCCTCCCCTCCACTTCAACATCCATGACTGCTGCCAAGGACTTGAGGACGTTGAACATCCGTTCCTTTTGGTCGACAGCACAAGCCTGCTGTTGAAGCTCATGCTGGGCACGAGAGTCCTCCGTCGCCAGCTCCTCAACCCGCAAATACAGGCTCTTCTCCATAGCATACAGGGCTTGAAGCTGACCCGAAAGGTGGCTGACCAAGGATCTGTGCCCTTGAATGTCCTCAAAAGTCTCGTCATCTTCGATGCTCTTCTCGCACCATCTCCATTTCGGGAACACTTGCGAATGTCGAACGCCACCTCCCAAGCCTCTGCTTTTCACCGGGTCAAAGCATGCTTTACCTCCTTTTGCAGCATCCACCTTGTCAAGTTGGACATTTACATCCGCAACTCCCCTGCCGATACGGATCGTGGTTGCCGAGCACCCAGCCACCTTGGTCTTCCTTCGCGAGCTTCCTTCACCTTCACAAGTACAAAGGCAAGTAAATCACCCATCGCTGGATCTAGTGGGACACCACAGGTGAAAGTAGCAATGTGCCCACCGGTCGAGCAAACGTGAAGGAAAAGTGATCTGGGCACATCAAGTGGAGGAGAAACACGAGCAAATGACCGGATACAATGCACATGTTGCTCAACAACTTGGTCCGAGTGATGACCAAGGCAACAACGAGCATGGTGCACTTCACATGACCCTACACCATGGCAAACTAGGTTGAATGACCAGGATACAACGCACATGTTGCTCAACAACTTGGTCCGAGTGACCATCAAGGCAACAACGAGCATGGTGCACTTCATGACCCTACACCATGGCAAACTAGGTTGAATGACCGGAGGGCCGACTAGGGTGCACCTCACATGATAGTAGGCGGTGTAGAGGACTTAGCGACTGTGCATGACAAACATGTAGCACAAGGTGAGACAAACTTGAAAGCACGGTAGCCTACCAGCCGGCTGCTTGTGTCCTTTGGGCCCCTACAACGAGTAGGGGCTCTTCCTCCTTGACTCCTGCAGCCTTCACCGCCTCGCCCGCTTTTCCTCACGGACTTCTGCTTTATTCCTCCCTGCTTGTGTCTTCTCGTGGAAGGTCTTCCTCACGCCGAGGCCAACAAGTTTCTCCAACGCAATTCCAAGGGCCATGAGCCTAGGGATCCGCTTCTCCCAGTGGGCCTCACTCGTACATGCCAAAAATAAGAACATCAATTTCCTCCATTCTTCTTCGCTAAGGGCATCGGTTTCCGCCACCCATGCCCCTCGTTAAAACTAGGGGCCCAAAAGCCTCTCACCTCCTCGCTCCCCAACCCGTCCTCACCCATTTGCGAGTCCTGTGTCTTTGACATCCACCCCAAAGACAACGGAGGTCGCCATCACCGCCTCCATGTCCAACTTGCCATGGGCCCTTTCGCCGCCCATATTCCTCCAAGCGCCTTTCTCCGCCGGCCTTCCTTCCTTCGCTTCCGCCGCCCCGCTCTTGGATACCATGGATCGCCACTTGGCTTGGGCACCTGTGTGAGCTCGCCCACCTCACCGCAATCTCGCCATCACATCGGATGAGTGCCTGAGCTCCCCACCGATAATTGTCTTCCACATCTCCTCGCCTCCTCACTTTCTTCAAGCTCCTGTCCGGACTTAGAGGCATTTCCGCACACACAAGGCAACCTTAGACACCATGAGGAACATGGACCATGCTTATGTCAAATGGAGAGCATGAGGAACATGAGCCACCTCCACATCTCGCACTATGAAAACACACCGCCTCGATGGCCAGCCTTCTTTAGCGAGGCCATCACCGGCCGCATGCGGCCTCCATCACCTGTGCTCGCCCTTGCCTCGGCGGCTACAACTCGGCCGGTCGACCAAGATGCCCCTCGGCAGGCATGCCTCAGCCCATCGCCTAGGCCCGCCTCGCCTCCGCCATCCGCAGCCTCGCCGTGCGGACAAGGCCCATGTCGTGGCCCCAAGCCACACTGGCTCGAGGGAGGGCTCCACAGCCGGGCCTCGGGACATGCGAGTGGAGGTGCCTCCCCTTGAGCGCAAAACACTCCTCACGCCACGATTACCACCTCACCCACGAGGACGCCACTAGGAAACATGTAGTACGGAGGGCATCCGTGATCGTAGCTTCCGAGCTCCTAGGTGGGCGTTTCCTACAAGGCTGATGTAGTCGAGGCGGGACCATGGCAAGAAACGCAAAACCCTAAACCCCGTGAATGCGGCTTGAGCAACCTCGCACCTGCAGTTGGTGGCTGCGAACTTGGTCGTCCTCCCGGCGATTGCCTGCTTCTCCCTTCCGCTGCTCGCCTGCCTCTAAGCGTGGGGACCCTATCAGGCCGGGCACCCTCCTCCTTCCCCGTGAACACTCCAAATGTCGATGGTCGATAGCGGCGACGCCGAAGAGCTCCGCGTGAAGATGAAGCCCCGCCACACCTTCACGCCCGAGCCGTACTTTCGGGCCCCAAGTTCACCGCATGACATGTTCACGCTCCAAATTTGACTTAACTTCAAACCGTATAATATTGGATAATCGAAACTTGGGGTATATGCAAGACATATTGCACATTTGCATATGTCACAAAATGTGGTATACCTAACAAGTAAGACTCGAAATAGATCGTAAATGGTGGATGTTCATTGGTGATCGCATCAAGATTGGCTCGACAATACCCTAGTTGGCTTTACACCGCGAAAACCATGCCCTTCACGCTTCAAGACCGTATCGATTGAATGTGTCCGACGATGCTTTCAACCGATTTGAAATTTGAGCGGTTTCTACAAGCTCATTTATGCATTGATTAAACTATAATATTTGTTTAGGGTACTGTAATTAATAATTACATGAAATCGTGATTACGGTAAAACCGTACACGCCCACACTAATCCACGCTCACTAGTTCTATGCATACCGAGAAAGCAGAAATGGTGGCTCTGCCCCCTTCGACCTCTTCATGCGGCCCTGCCCTCCTTCCCTCCCATCACGCTTGCGCCAACTTTGGTTACCTCCTTCCAAGCGGCGAACAGGTGGTGCTTTGGCCCGTCCCTGGTCATTGACATTCCACTTTCAGAAACAGTATGTTGACATGGCTGGCAGAGCGCAAACAGCTTTAAATTACGCTCAAGTTCTAACGAATGGACAGAACAGAAGTGCTAGCATGTCGTCACTCCTTACTTCCTCCAGCCTTTCTCGCTGTATCGATGCCCCTCTGCATTCAAGCAAGGGGGAATCAAGCATCGCACTCGCACATGCCCCAAACTAGATATCGGATCTTGCACCTCAAAATACTAAGCTTCTCCACGACTTCATAGTGACACAGAAATTAAAACTGCGCATATGATGGTCTGTACTCAACGCCATGCTCAATTGATTTTTTCGCCTCCCCAACCACAAGCAAGATTGCCTACCTTTCCTCTCATCGCACTCCGTGTGATCCGCTTGTTAGGATCTGGTGGTGGAGGAGATGGAGTATGTCGTGTCCAACTCCTCGACCTAGTTCGTCATCTGAATGGGAAGCCACTGTCTCCGAAGGCGCATCTACAAGTCCAATGAGTAGACTCTGATGCATGAGCACATAGGCGAGCCAACGGATTGCATTAAACATGAAACTTCGATTGCTTACTTCCACACCTTCCTTCGCTAGAGAGGCCTGGAAAGCTTCAATGTCTTCCATACCATGCTCCACTGCCCACGCTTCTTCAACAGGTGTGGGCATCTTGTGGAACTTGTGGTAAAAAAACTTCCTGAAGTCCGTGGCCCCCCCTCGTCCATAGGGGTTGCACCCTGCACCTTCATACTTAGCCACCCGGGCCTCTGTCGCCTTCATTTGTTGTGCCCTTGGCCACTCACCGTTGTTTTGATCAAGCACCTGCACACCGATTGAAGCGACCCACGCCTCTTTGGACACATTACCTGGGTGCAAATGTTTTTCGTAATCACCACGTCTCCGCAAATCCGCTGCAGCTAACTTCACCCTTGCTAGGCAGAATGAATTTTTGGTCCGAGACCGCTGGGAGAATTGCTTGTTGATGAAATCTCGATTAGTAACTGCGGGAAAACTCTCCTGAATGATGTCAACGAGTTCTGTGTGCAGCTCCGGTGAATGCTCCGACCATGGTTTCAGCAAAGTCATACGTGTGTGCACTAGCTCCGAGACTCGTTTCTGAAACAGACGCCTTGCTCCGCCAGTCAACTTCCCAAACATATCATCCCTAGCTACTTTGCCAGGGCATGTCGCATCCTCACTACACACCCGTCTCGCCTCCGCCAAAACCGTGGCCCTCCCATGCAATTTCACACAAGTCCTGAGCACATCTTCAAGGTGTGCACTCGTGAGGACCTGCCACAGGGTGTGTGCACTCTCCCCCTCTGCCGACTTCAGCCTGCCATTAGGGAGGAACAATGCTTCCCACATGTGTTCAAATGTCTCGGGCTCAAACTCAGTGCCCATAGCTCCCTCTACGCTGACCAAACCATCCAACCTTGGTGTCGCCGGCACAACCAGCTCAGTCGTCTCCTGCAGCGTGTGCCTTGACCCGCATGGACCGCAATCATTGAGGTGCACCCGACCCTCCTCAGCCTGATTCTCCACCCATGATAGGAGCCCTCCTCCGATCTCCACCCACTCATGGGCCATGTCTGATTAGACGAGAAATCCCTACAAGATACCACACAAACCAGGAGAAAAATGACTATTGTTTTGCTCAAGAAGAGGTAGTAGTCACAAATGAGAGAGATGCCTCACAATTGAGCCCTCCGTGGGAGGCGATGAATGACAATTTGTGGTGCCGCTGCCACCTATGACGTACTGCATTGTCCGTCTCCCCATTTGTATGAGTGGCTGCCCGTGGCAAATCCCTCTGCTGGAACCCGATCAGGGCCATGTTTTGACCCCAATCCCGACGTCACGACCCACCTTAACCCCTTCTCCACTGTCTTCGCTAGTTTCTCTTCCACAGGTGCTCATCGTCCAGCACACAACACGCTCCTGCAGTCCCCTGCAGCACACAACACGCCCCTGCAGACTAAGTCAGAACATTCATGGTTAGAACCGCCTGGTTGCACGTACTCCCCACGCCATCTGTCATGGGCACGATTCGCCACGACCGCAAATTTCCACGCCCGGCTTGATTGCGACATCCTGCGCGGCTCATCGCGTTCCTCCCTATCCGTTTGTTTGGGTGCATGCTGCACTCAACACTATCGACATCAAGCATTGCACCATCCTTTTCCCTCCTATCGATCGCACGCAAATGTGTTCGTACATGCATGCGGACAAAGCCGCCATACGCCCAAGCCAGGGTGCATCTGGCAAATAACGCCTTCGGCGTGGGTAGTTTCACGTTTTGGCAGGGAGGCCGTTGCGTCACCATCAACCCTATGCCGACTACAAATTGCTACTGCATGACAGTGGTGATGGCAATCGTACTTTGACTGTTTGGGTGCCTCCTTGACCAAGGCACGAAACGCGATTATCGAACCCCCGATATATAATCCTAGCTGTGAACTACTTAGTTTAGGTATATCCACTCCTTGTGATTTTCCTTGACCACACATCACACCGCTTGACAACTTGAGTGCGTCCTCTTGCATGCGCGATGCCTTCTGTTCCAGTTGCACATGACTTTGAGCACGCCATGGCCAGAACTCGTTGTCACGCTCGGAGTTCTCGGACACGTGGCGCTATCCCAATGGTAAACCGTTTCCCATAAGAAGGATGCATCGACCCCCTCTTTTCCAAGCATTCACTGTCTCTCTTGCGCGATTTCAGGTTCCTGGCTTCAGAGGTGTGGAATTTCGGGCACGTCTTCTCGGGCACTGTGCTCCCAATTGGCTGCCCAGGTCTGAGTTTGGGAGTTTGCTTGTTGCCACTTTGTTGTCACTTGTTGCGGCCACCACAACTTAAATTCGTTTTGGCTTGTAATGTGTAGGGTCGGGTTGCGATTAACAGGAGGACCATGGCTCACGTAATTGGGGCCAACATCCCTGGATACCCTCCACATTACGAGAACGACCAGCATGAGTTTACAGCCCTCATCGACAGGCCGGGCTCCCTCTCGCACCCCTTTCTCTGGCGCCTGATGGCTCTGATCCACAAGCACCGCGATAAGCTTGAGCGTGTGAAGACGGAGGTGGAGATGTTTGAAAGGCGGACAAGTGTGTCCGAGGGTGAGGCTGGCCCATGGGAGGTAGTGGATTTCAAGGCCTACTTCTCTGGCGAACTGGAAAAGCCTTGGGCATCGAAGAGACCGGATAGGCGTGTGAAGGACGATGGCATTCACACGCCAAGCAAGGACCGCACCGCCGGATTCGTGTAGAGCATTAGTGCCGTATGTGCCCATGGACATAGACAACGGGTTTAGGTAGGGGTTTGCATGTGGTATGATGCCATGTTTTGTTTTTTAATGGTCGAACATGAGCCGTATGTTGGCGTATATGGGCCGGAGGTTAAAATGCACCCCCTACATATATTTTGTCATTAAACCGCCCTGTTGTGGAAACCCTTGCCCTGAAACCCTCCAATATGAAATGGCAACATGAAAGGTGTGTGCCACATCCTCGAAACCCCGCAAATACGGCTCGTAGTAAAATCAGAGGTCATGTTGTAAAGGCATGGGCTATACTATAAAATAGTCCGTGGTCCCTAAACATCTGTAGTAAAACGAATGGACCCTAGGCTACATCAGTGAACATGGAGAATGCGGCAAACGTATGGCTTCGTCGGTTGAGCTATTGCTGCGATTGTTTATTCTTGTCTGCGCCTTGGGGTATCGCGGACATCCGGCGGTGCCAGCGCCATGTGCATCTTGGCATTCCCCGTGGCTACTAGGCCATAGGAAGCAGAATGGTGGTCTGCAAACAGATCGGTGCAAGCAATTTAGGTTGTGACATGAGTCCAATTGGAGTCGGTCCTGGTAATTAATGATCCCATTCCACAAAGAAACATATTTTGACCCATTTATAATTATGTGTATTTACCCGCTGTAATCCCCCCACTAGTCGGCATGCTTTTTCCTTAACATGATAATTTTTGAAGGGGTGAATAATCTCAAGGGGTTTTCCGCAAATAATCTACGAAGGGGTTTTGATGGGCCCTAAAAGCGTTTGAAGGCATTTAAAAAAACAACAAAAAAGGTGTCACCCAAGAAGTTACTACTTTCCATCCAAAGAATGTTTTGTGTCGAATGGTGGTGCAAACTCGAACCTAGAATAATGCAAAGTAGGAGCGGTGAGGAAGGCTGCTCACGGAAGGGACTAAGAACTCGCTTTTGGAGGAAAATGTGGTTTTGTTATGACACCACAAAAGCCAATGGTATTTCCTAACACGGTAACATCAGAACTGGACTTACAACATTAACTCTAGGACCCGGAAAACGAGATTTCGCCACTCATCCCCGTAGTTCAATCCTTCGTCATCACTTGGTCCAGCTTCTCCTCCATTGTCATCATTATCTTCAGCGCACTTTGACTCGCAGTTGTATTAAGCCACGCAACTCGCAGAGCTTATCCCTTATCGCTTTTGTCCACCGTGACACAGACAATGTTTCGGAGGAGTACCCTCTACACTCGACCGACCAAATGCGCTCGATTTCGACCAAGATTTGCTTCTAAGGTTAGCCTTCATTCCAAGGTTGCTTCTAAGGTTAGCCACCGATGGCGGAAGTGCTACAGGGGGTGGAAGGGAGGCCACAATGGCACGCGGAGGAGGGCGGCGGCCGGCGCCTCCCCTAGCACACCGCCGATGGTGGCGCGGAGGAGGGCGCCCGGCCGGCGCCTCCCCTATCCGCAGACCACCGTCGGGGTTGACAGTGGCGCTGGAGGGATGGCCGGCCGGCGCCCCTAGCACACCGCCCATGGGCGCCCGGCCGGCGCCTCCCCTAGCACACCGCCCATGGGCGCCCGGCCGGCGCCTCCCCTAGCACACCGCCCATGGGCGCCCGGCCGGCCCCACCAACACGCCATGCCTTGGCCATGGGCGCCCGGCCGGCGCCTCCCCTAGCACACCGCCCATGGGCGCCCGGCCGGCGCCTCCTCATAAATCTTTTAAGGAAAATGAATATGTAGTGGCTTAATTGATCTATAACTTGGGATTGTTGGTCTTGTGTTTGGGAAAAAGGTTTAGTAATGAATAGGTTCAGGGTTCAAAACTCATATCTTTTTAATAACTCAACTTTGTTGATTTTAAGGATGCTTGCATGGGCGCATGGGCAACTAACTTTGTTCATTTTAAGGGCATTGCCTTAAAGCCCAAGTGGTTGCATTGAGTGCGGAAGGTTGAAGACTACATTGGCGACCTTTTGGATGAGGGTCAGCAAACCCTAGATCTTTGTGTGGCGCCCCACACCGCCGATGGTGGGCCAGGAATGATACTATTGAAGACGAGCAAGCAATGGAGGAGAACGATAACTTTGAGGCGGATGATATGGACCGCATCCGAATATGGCGGTGGTTCTTGACTCGGTGTCGGTGCAAGGCATGGATGAGTCGCCAGCCGCACTCTTCAATGACTATTATCGATGCCGATGACCACTCCCTCCTTTAGCGGATGTTTGTTGCAATGTTCTTCTGACGATTAAAATGAGACTCCCTCTAATGCGAGTTGTTTTCATTGTGTTCCACCACTTCAAAGTAAAAGTTTTCGGTTGTAATAAACATATAAAATGGCAGCCCTCTAAACATTCTACAAAAGCGCAGACGGGCCCGCACCCTACTGTGCTCCAGTTCTGGGGTGTTAACTTGAAAGTGCGTCTTTTATCACTGGTATGACCTCAGAGAGGGTGTGTGCATTATCAAAGTAGGGCACATATGCTGTTCTAGGTAAGGTGTTCTTCGTGACAAGGGGGTGCTGTGGCGACCGAAGGGGGTTACTATATTCCCCCCCTTCAAAAATTATCGTGTTCCTTAGTCGACTTCAGAACTATCCCACCTAGCATGTATTGGTGTGCATATCATCCATTGCCGTCGTTCAGCCATGAGTCCCGATGGGCGAATGCTTGAGTGACGTGCTCGGGAAATGTATACGGTCCTGTTCTGTGATCCCGACCGTATCTGCAAGGGCGTCTTGTATCTATTGACCAGAACCGGCTGTAATCACGGACCATTGAGGGCGGGTCATGTGTTGGGTCACACTCGTACCAATGGATGTTTAGTATGAATGACCGGATGTCAGCACCATCGCATTCCACTTCGAGAACCTGTAATATGCGACCGAAGTATTCTTGTTGCCGATGTCCCCAACCATCTCAAATGACCCATGGACCCAGCTGTCCTGTGTTGCCCTTCGATTGGCATCTGCAGCCATTGTGCGAAAATGATACCCCCTAAAATCTAGACCTCGATATTCCGTAACGATAAGTCGTGGCCCATTGCTCAGAGCCTTAATTTCGGCCAAGTTTGGGTTGTCATTCCATGCCCTTTCTGTAAGGCCTGCCCCGAGCCACGTCTTGAAATCCACCTCATCATGTTGGGCATGTCTCTCGTACTGCTCACGGATAGGCATCATAATTGCAGAGTGCAACAACAAGTACCAGTGCAGGCGGCTGCGGTCGTCAGCATTAAGAGCCACTTGTTTGCCCATGCCAATCGGGCGTTCCTCATGATCACATCGTGCCCGCTGACCGTATAAATGCCGATGTTCCGGGTGTGCTTCCGCCATGAACTCACTTGCATAATGCATTGCCTCCATTGCAATGTAACCAGAAGCCATACTTCCCTCTTGTCTGGCACGCTGCCTAACGTGATTTTTCAGGATAAGCATGTACCTTTCCATCGGGTACATCCACCGTGTATGAACAGTGCCAAATAATTCTACCTCCTCCATGACATGGAATATCATATGTTGCATCGGGTTCCAAAAGGTAGAGGGCATAAGCCGCTCAAGGGTGACCATGAGGTCAACAACCTCCAACTTCTTTGCGGGTATCTCCGATATGTCGATTGCCTTCCCACATATCCATCTATAAAGTTCACTTAGGCATGCAATTACCTTGTACTCTGGAGCATCCAAACGTCCTCTTAGCGCGATTGGCAGATAGTACTGCATGATACAATGCCAATCATGGCTCTTGAGTCCGGTTACTTTTGGCCCTGCAAAGCACAAATTCAAGTTAGCCCCAAACCCCCTAGGTGGCCTCATTGCACATATCTCATCCTTCACTGCTTGAAGATCATCTGGCTTCAAGACATAAGAGGCCTCTGGCAAATGCAACATGTCGTCCTCCTCCACTGGCCACAACCATGGCTTGGAATCGTTTGTCTCCATATCTAAACGGGTTGCAATGGTGTCACTCTGACCGGTCAAAATTCCCCATATGGCCTTGGCATTGTTCACTTCTACATGCATTACATCCTTTGCCCATAGCTTGTGTATGTGGGTAAGATAAGGCAGAGTGCGTAGGATCAGTGACTCGCGGGTTACTCCCCACACTCTGGTGTTCCTCCTTTGCCGTGCATCAGCCGCTGTCCAACGCTGCATTTCCAAGAGAACTTCCGGAACACTGCGAAGTGGAGGGCGTGGGCGCATTTCGCATCTATTATCGAAAGCATCGATCTGAAATGACCGGCGGGTGTCAGCCAGGTTGCTACACCATCGCCGGGCACCAATGTACAGCATTTTGTCTAAGTCTGCTGACCAGCGTGGCTCTAGGCCTACACCACAGTCAATACACGCGGAGTGACCCCGGACTTGCAGGCCAAGCAAATTTCCCAGTCCGGGATAATCACATGTTGCAACCACCAGTGCTGCACGAAGCTTGAAAAATCTTTCGGTATCATCAATTGGCTTGGAGAAGTCCTCACAATCCACACCTACCCATAGCTCTGCCAATTCCGCAACCAATGGTTGCAAGTACACGTCCATGTTTGGCACCTGCTTGGGTCCCGGAATCACCATAGACATCAAAATGCGTTCCTTTTTGGTGGATAGCCAGGGTGGAAGGTTTTGGATGACCAGTAGCACTGGCCATATTGAGTTGGAGCATGATCGATGGCCTGACAGGTTGAGGCCGTCTGTACAAATAGAGAGTCGAACGTTCCTATCGTCGGCACCAAAATTTTCCACGCCATCAAGAGCAACCCAGGCGGTGTCGTAATCCGCATCTTACCATCCCGATTGATGTGCCCACCAAGTCATATCGAGCCATGGCGGGCACCAAGATCCTCCTAAGGCGTTCCACCAAAGGGAAGTGGAAGTATGACTTCCGCGGAACCTTGTGTCGGCCAACGGGATCGCGGTATCGAGGCTCTCCACAAAAACAATTCAATTCCACTGCAAGCGGCCCCCAAAACACACAACAATCCTTCACACATGCATCTATGCGGTTACAACTCTGCCCAACCTTCATAAGAATGTGACTTGCAGCTTGTCGTGATTGGGGTAGAGAATTTGGGCGAGGCAGGAGCATCTGGCTAACCACCTTGAACACATCAGTGATCGCACTATCTGATAAGTTGTGTCTCTCCTGCACGCTCACAAGGGCAAGCGTGCCTGACAATCGATCTGAGTCGCTGATGCATGCCCCATCTATGACAAACAAAGGTTTTGAGGCCTCTTCAGACAGCGATTGATGCCATTGATCAGGGACAGAGGATACAAAACCGTGCAAAATGGACCATTGCCCCTGCCATCTCGGGCATGGTCAATAGGTGGCTCCTGGTATTGAGTGTCGTGGCCTGGACTCTGGTGCAGCAACTGTGGACCATCTGCGACGGTTTCGTCACCCACCGGTATCGGCCCTACATTGCGCACCTGAGCCCTCCCAACAGCCCCCAGTTGTGGATGAATATGTGGAATAACTCCAAGGTCGTGTCGCGCACGATCTACATTTTCATCTGATCCAACAAGCGCCGGCCCTTGAAGATAGTCACTTGGTCGGCGTCCCTACAAGAGATTCAATGGTGTGTTAGAACGGATGCATACGCTAGCGTGCCAAGATGCAATGGTGTGGTAAAGATGTGATGCAGACTGGAATTCATGGCAAACCTCAGCGTGCGCTATGATGTCCCAGTGCCTGGAATGGGCGAGCGCGATGTCTGCCCTCACGGGATGCTCATTACCAATGCAATCAGGACATGGGCAGCGGCCTCTGGCAATTTGCCGGTTGCGGACAGGACCATCGGAATCCATGTTCGCGCCGACTTAGTGAGGTTGTTCCTGCATCTAACATTTAGACTAGAACGTCAAAGGGTTCGAGGCTAGATGGGCTTCGCAAAGGGCCATTGCCGTGTTGCCGAGAACGGTCATCACGCTCGCCGAATTTGGGCAGACATGGCTAGAACGGGCCTCACGCCCGGTAGGTTCCTTCGACCTGTGGCTGTGCTGATTGCAAATTATAGTACCACAGTGTGACGCCCCACATACGGAGCTGCCGTCGTCAGTACCAAATGCCAGTGATATGTGTACCTAGCCTTGAGGGTGCAAAAACCTTGGCAGTGGGTTACGCTCGACCTCGACGGCATCAAAGTGTGCAGCATCTTGAAGCTCACCAGCAGTGCACTTGGTTACGCGCCGGGGTGCTTTAACAATTCAGCGCTGTCGGCCTTGTAGCACTGAAGTTGCAAACTCAGGGGAATGGCCGGCCAGTATGTCACGGGGATGGGCCAATCCCAATGCCGCCGATGCCGCCCGTTCATTCCTATGATTGGACACGGCCGTGACATGGACCTTGTGAGCGGTCCGCTCGAGTCTAGTTCATCGCGGCCATCGAAGACGCCGGAGCCCTGACGGGTACCATCGCCCAGGAGTGAACCCCTTGTGGCAGTGGGAGCATGCTCCTCACCTCCCGGCAGGAGATTACGTCTGTGCACAGGCCTTCCGGGCGGATGAGGTCGAGGTTCCCGAAGTATGGACTCCTGGACGTGGGCGCTGGGTATTGCAAATTGTGGAGGGGAGCGCCATCGACCTGATGGAGAAGCACTATCACATCACGCGTCTCAGCAATGATGATGCAGGACCACTGCCATTGCGCTCCATCGCCGGTGCAAGCAATGTCCGGAAGTGGTGGGTTGGATGTGCATCGAGGTTGGGGCAAGGCATGGTGGACCGAGCCAAGGAATTGGGCATATTTGTGGCCGATGTGGTAGAGGCACTGAGGGGAGTTGCACATCTCTTGAACATCCCAATTGTTGCTGAGGTCGGAACCCCAGTGAGCAAGATGTTTTTTGTCCCACTTCTGTTCAGCCAGAAGTTTGACGTATTGGTTATCGACCTGGAGCCACCTTTCGGGCAGGACCCGAGGCCAAGGCATCTGGCTGTAGTGCAGCGACCGGTTGGAGACCATGCAGGTGCTGGAAGCCTACTTCAGCAGCTGGAGCGGGAGATCCAGCGGGCTAGGGGCAAACCAGGGTTCAAACCACAACTCAGTACACAGTTCGTTCCCTTAAGCATGCCCAGTTTGGTGGCCCTCAACCCTGTTCCTATGCTGCTAGCCAGGACATGGCGCCTCCCGGATACAGTAACACCGGCTACTTGGCCCATATGGCACATCGCCATGCCCTCCCGGAAACGGTAACACCGGCTACTTGGCCCATGTGGCACACCGCCATGCCCTCCCGGATACCGTAACACTAGCTACTTTGCATGCCACACACGCATGCTACACACCAGAGAAGGGGACACTGGTATAACAACCGGTGCAGCGCTACCAACCTGCTTGGGTGAACGAAATTTATCCGGTTACAAAGGCGTGAACAAGATTTATCCGGTCACAAAGGGCAAATGTATCACGAGGACATGGCACGTTATTATGCTTACGGTGGAGTGTGACGTCCAATGACCATTCACGTTATAATCAAGTATGCCGTTATTATTTTATAACACCAATATCACGAGAACTTGCTACGTGATATATGGTGCGTTAAAAAGCCATATGTTTTGTAGTAGTGCAGGGCGCCTAGCAAAACAGGAGGAAAGAATTCCAAAGGCCACCCGTGCATCCTCCAGCAAAGGGAGGTCCTCAACATGGGAGAGGTCCTCTGCGAGAGTCTGGTCTAGGAAGCTCCCGATGAAGTCAGGGGAACTGAAGGGGACCCCTAGAATCCGCAGTCCCAAAGCTGGAGCAATCTCCCCAGCAGGAAACTGCAAACTAGGCAGAATCCCCGACGGAGACCAGATGCGGCACTTGGACATCTTGACCTTCAAGCCCACCAAAGAAAGCTCATGAGAGAAGAGCTCAAAGGCCTCCTTGACTTTGTTCCTAGGCCCGAGGAAGTGAGAATCGTCTGCCAACGAATGGAAGACACATTCACGAGCTGAGAAGGTGGCTCTGGATAGAGCCCTATAATGAGCAATGGCGAAGAGAGTACCGCCCAGGGGGTCGCCTTGCTTGGTACCTATGGCCGATTCCAAGACAGAGACAACAAATCCTGAAAAGACGTTCTTGTGCTTGTAGTAGAGGTTGGAGGACCTCCCGTAGAAGCACCGGACAAATTGAAGGTATAAGGCTCCCAAGAAGCCACCAGCATCCCTAAGCTCCTCAAAGATGATGCTCCTAGAAATGGTATTGAAGGCATTCTCGACATCCACCTGTAAGACCACCCACTCCGGGTGGGTATCACGGCATGCCTTCACTCCAAGCACCGCAAACTCATAGCCCCCCGGAGTGGCAATGCCAAATTGAAGGGGATTGAGGTGCTGCTGGAGAAGGGAGTGGCACTGAAGGACAATAGTCTGGCTGAGAAGCCGCATGAAGGCTTCCTCAACCGCGAGTGGGTGCATGCAGCTTTGGGCGGGGCCTATAACGACAAGCTCGCTAGCCGCAAGAACATGGGAAATCGGTGAGGCATCTCACACAACTTTATGTGATCGGAGAAAAGAGCTATGGGAAGCACTAAATGGATCTTCGGGGAGAAAAGGTCCCTTGGGTGTTCAAACACTAGTCCTGACAATCCTGCAGATGAAAGATGTGGGGTCGTAGAGAGTTCCAGAATTAAAGCTGCCCGATCCAAGGAGAAGGGATCCTCCGGGACATAGTCGGATATGTCCGGGGAATGGCATCCTTGGGTGCTAGATGGAGGGCACGGAGGGCAACAATGGTCTCTACAGAAGCGGGGCCAGGGTAGGGGTCGAAGAGCCCTGGCAGCGCGAGCATATTCACCCTCCTGGCCAAGCAACTTGCAACGGTGCAAGTTTGTTGCATTACTCGGGAATTGTTCCAATTGATGTGCGGATTCCAACTGAGCCTTAGCAGCACGCAAAGCCTCCTCCTGGAGGCATGCCCAGTCACCAGCCCGAAAGCGCCGAAGACGGCTAGCACCTTCCCGATTCCTGGAAGCCCCACCCCTAGTACATCCAAGACACCACCAGGGGAGAAGCAGGAGAAGGCACCAAGCGGCGATCCACGGGAAGACGGAACACGGGCATCATCATGACGCTAGACTACATAAGACATGATAGCTTGTATCTTTCTAACCCCTCTTCACTAGTTCCACATGCATGACTACATACGACCAGTACGTGGCAAATATGTGTCTATGCCATCCTCTGTCGTTGCAAATTGTTTTGACTAATCCAAGACCACTTTATTGTCCTTAACATGCATAATCCTTCATTGTCAATTGACGGCGTTCCAGGTGATTACATTTCTTTGGGTCAATGCATGGAACACTTACTTGGCATCAACCATGTTCCCGGACTTTCCACACATGGTTATGAAAAGCTCAAGCTCCCACCAACAAACTGCATATCGGTTGCTGTGCTTGCTCTGCAAGAAGGGCTTGAAGTTCTCACTTCAGCTTTTGATAGTGTTCAAATCGCGGTGAGATGGGTCACGGCGTGGTCACAGTGAGCGGTGAATTCTCTTGCTTTGAGCTCGAATTGCTGCTTCGAGCCTCCACCACAAAGCCTGACCAAATTGTCAGAGAGTTTGTAGACCGAACGCCCCAGGCTCCTGCACCAGCAGATCCCACCTCGCGTGTCAGAGTTTTGATCGGCTAATCCGGAGCAATTTTTTGAAGTGTACTGGTGTTCAGAGGGATGTGACGCACCTACATACAGTTCTGGACGCACACACGGAAGGCCTAAAGGAAATATGTCAAAGATTCAGAGCTGCAAAAGCGATTATTAAGTGAATCAGATGGTGCACGAATTTTGTATGTGGGAGGAGGGAAAATGCTGCCTTGCAGCTGCTCATCGGTCATCACTAAGCATCTCCCGATGTGTCGATCTCCTCTGTTGGCAGGCGGGAGATCATGATCAGAGATGCACACCACGTTCGTCATTCCATGAATGGGCCATTGCTACCTGTTGAGGAATTCATAACGGAGCTTCCGCTCAAGTCCGAGATGGACTACGGTCCTTGTTAGTTGTGCATGACCTATGGGCATGTGCGATCTGAGGGCCTTACTATCTGTAGCTGCTGCCGGAGACTCCCAGCGATGAATCAGGTGACACTGTGGTCGTCGCCAGAGCCATCTCACGACTTCCAATTCTTCCTTTGGCCCCATAATCCAACAATGAAGATTATCTGCATTCATAGGAGGTGTCGCCCAAACTCCGAATGTGTTGATTGGTCTTCTCAACATCTCAAAAGAAGTTTCGGGAACCGAGGGGTGAGATACGTACCGTGACCAATGCAGGATGCACCTAAAATCCCTACCCACCTATACACTCGCAACCATTCATGATTGCATACAAGATTTTTCGGTACATTGATGAATACGCGATGAAAATTTGGCCCTTGTCACCCTTTCAATAATCTCCTCTTAGCGTCCTTCCTGACCTTTCTTTCGCATAAGCAACCAGGGAAGGGATTTGCATAAAAATTCTCCTCAGACTTGGCGAATTCACCGGCTATCCTTTCGTGAGGTGCACCCATCCTAGGCTCATGGATTTCCCTGACGTCCCTGGCAAACGTTTCCCACTCGAACTTGCCAGAATCTAAGTCATCGATCAATGTCACCAAACTTTGCCTGCAGGACAACCACAGTCAGATGACTAAGGCGAAACAAGAAACACAGAAGAGGTCAGACAAGGGAAACTCGGACCTGTCAGGATTGATGGTTTTCCGATGGCCTTCAAATCGTCGATGACCTTGCACAGCTTTCGCCATGTTCCCATCATATGTGTACACAAAGACGTCACTCTCTAAAGCCAGCGTATAGTCCACTGCCGCAAGTCTGTTCTGATACCGTTTGATTGGTGATAACTCCTCCTCAGTAGCAAGCATGTCATGGGTATATACATTAGGGAACTCTGCTTGCAGTGAAGCCATGCTGCCATTGCCATAGATCTCACCAGCTACAATATAGATGGTTGTGTCGCTTGGGTAACCCAAGGCCTTCAACAGCATAGCTGTTTCATGAGGAGTCAGGGGACAACCACCTTCCCTGCGTCTCAACTCACCATCTATTTCTTTCTCCTTCCAGTGCTTCACATGATAACGCATTTCTCGCAGCTCCTCTGTCTCCACCTCAGAAAGGCCATGGGAACAGCCTGTGAAAGCCAGCATGTCCTTTTCGTACCTGCAACAACCCACATGCTGCTCAGTTTGAGTTTCAGCCAAGCTTGTTGTCCAGCATCCTAAAACTGGTATGCACCTGACATTAGAAATTACCTCAAATGAAGGGCGATGTAGGGGCCTTGCGAGTGCAACCTTTCAAGCATCACTTGACTGAGTTTCTCAATAGGCTCAGTATATTTCAATGCACGATAATTGGTGCGACACCTCAGACGTTGCACAGATTCAGGTATGTCATGATTTGCGAGCCTGGAATCAGCATGCGTAAAGTACAAGACTTTCTGTTTCTTCAACAGAGGCAGCAGCTCCTCTTTGTAGTACGTGTGCTGCCAACAAAAGCCGACCTATCAGAGAAAAAAACTCAAAACTTTTGCATCTATTGAAAATGTGGAGAGAACTGAATGTGATAAACTCTAGTTCGCCAGTAGTTCTGTCTAACCTTAGACCAGGACACGGGAGTTTTTGTATGTGGGGTAATGTCAGCCAGAGATGGAGGTAAAGATTGCACAATCCTCACGTCCTCTTTAAGGGTATCAATGAAGTATCTCACATCAAAAATGTCCTTGAATTCACTGCAACACACAGAAACCAAACATGTAAGGAAGGAAGAAAGAGCCTTCTGCTGCACTTGAAAGGTGATGGTCGAAGTATAAGCTAGAATCCCAAACCTTGGGTCGTTCCAGAAAGAGCTGTGATCTAGAAAAGGTATAACTAGGGTGGCATTCATAACCCTTGCCACGGCAACCATGTCACAGATCTGTTCAACAAGCAGATATCAGATGCGAGCAAACAATCAAATCATTACCAAGCAACAGTCAAAGACCCTCACCAGGCAAATGCGAAAAGAAACTTACCCCTGTGCGCATCTGATTCAACCCACCATTAGCCTTGACCAATATATATCCATTAGTACCCCCCTCTGCCCCTGTGACACAAGTCAACAAGAATACTATCAATCTCAAGCAGAAGCCCGTCATCTACTACGAAGGTGCTACATGGCACATACAAGTGCAAGATTACTTTTGTAATTCCGAGAACGCTCGATGCATTGCTCATATCCATCACTTTCAGGTTTCGTCCATAGTCTTTCTTCCAAAAGTGAAATCTGAGCGACATATTTCAAGGGCAATAGTTCACAAGGCAGCCCGGAGCTGAATATAAGTCCTGATAGGCACCACCCTCATTCCGTTCACGACAACAACATACCTCTGCTTCTTTGCTATCCACAGTACTTAGATCCCTTGTAGGATGTACAGCTTTAAGGGCCTCCTCAGACATCCGCCATGTCTGCAAATCCGTGGCGAACAGAGTGCACATTAACTCCAGAACACCATCGAATACCACAGTCTGGTTTTCCTCCCAAAGAACCCCACACATTTACACTTAAGACCACACATTTACAAAGCACGACAGGAAAACTTGTTACATACTGCAGGCACCCAAGTATTACGTGCTGCTGAAAGGTAAACTTTGAACAAGCAAAGGAGGAGCGACGAACTCACCTTAAACCCCGCTGGATCATGCAAATCCTCTGACAATCCGATCACCGTGAATAATTTTACAACGAGGAGTGCGAGACTGAGTAACCCCAAAAGTGCAAACAGTCCGCGTCTCCATCTAGATTTACAGCTGAGCAACGACATTAGTCGACCATAGCAGCGAACTACAAACTCCAGCAACACGTAGAAGCCTGCTCGGTCCACAGTATGTATCTTCTTGCCATCAACAGCATACTCAGCTAGCCCTGATTCATCAACTTCAGGCATGTCATCTCTGAACGAGGGAAACACATCGGAGGGGTGCAATCGCTTGAAGGAAAGAGAGCGATAGCGATTCCCGGGACTCTTCGTGCCTGACACCCTGGGGCTGAGGATAACTTGGGCCATGTCCCTCCCTCCAGCCATGATACTGGTGGGGGGAGGCTCCCCACTGTTGGGTGCACCCCAGGGTGATCCCATGTCGCAGTGGACCTTCACCTCTAGGGTGCCAGAATCGGCCCCGTTCCAGCTTGAATCGATATCCAGTGACACAGCTTTATGGGTATCACAGTACTTGATTTTCGCCTGGCGTCAAAAGCGCGCAATCCAAAACCTGAACATTCACTACCACAGGCCTCGCGTTCCCGCAGCAGCAGCCTGCACTCCCTCCCTCCTAAGCTCACTGCCTGACCGACCCCGACCCTTGAACAGTAGCAGGACCGCAACACAGTCCACAATCTCCCTTGCTGCATGCAAATGAAAAAGGAGCATCCGCTGATGGGAGCTAAGGTGCTACATGTGTTTCTCCCCACAACCATGAGCCCCAAAGCCAGAGCCTCAAAATCCCAAAGTCTCTCCAAACGCCCACAAAAAGGGAGGGCCCCCAACTCCCCAATCCTGCTGCCCACAACAAAGACCGAGACTAAAACACCTGCACCCGCGCCCCATGCACGCGGGAACCAAACCAAAACTGCCGCCTTCCGCAGCTGCAAACTGAGCTTGGCCCCCAGTCCTAAATGCCTCGCAAACCCGCCTCGCCCGTGGATCAGGAGGAAGAAGAGGCGGAGCACGAGGAACAGCCCAGAGTCGCAAATCCGACAACAGCGCACAACAGAATCGGATCCCCCTGGCGCTGTGAAGCAGAGGCGCGGACAGCAGATACAGCAGGTGCAGGTGGCCAAACGGAGGAAACGAGCCGCGTGGAGTGACAGGCCAGTGGTCCGAGGAAACCGCAATTCCGGTGTCCTGCCCAGCGAAATCCGCGAGCTGTGGGACGAGAAAGCTAGCACAACATTGTCATCCCAGGTAGGGAGAGCCGCGTGCGGAGATTCAGACAGAAAAGAGTGTCGCGGCAGGCAAATGTCCTCGAATGTGAGTTTTGGCGGATCCGTGGCCCATGCCGGGATGGCGATTCCATAGCGCAGCTTGGAAGAGAGAGGAAGGACGGGGCGGGGCGGCCCAGGAAGGCAGCATCAGCCTGCAGGCAGGCAACGCCCGCAGCCGCGGCGATTGCATCGCAGCCGCAACTGCAAGTAGGCTGCGCCCCGTGCCGTTCAAAGAGCGACCGTCGGGACCGGCGGCACCGGCTGACCCGGTCGCCGGCCAGCTGCCGGCAAACGTGCTTTGTCCACCGGCACCGGCACCGGGACCCGAGCCGATCTGATACGGCCAAGCCTCATGAAAGCTTCATGTTCTGGCTCGGACTGGCCACAGGCAACGTCATCGAAGCTTGCTCATTGAATCACACCACACAAGCACCGCGTTTATTACTCTCCAATTTGTACTTGCTCACGCACACACGCAATCCATACATGCTCCGCTGGCGCCATCCTCGTCACGCTGTGACCTAGGGTCTTTGCGACAGAGGATCTTTGCTTCAGTCGGACACCAGTCTCCGCGTCTGCTGAAATCCCGATGACCGGAAATCCGGATGTCCGGAAATCTGCTCACACTGCAAATGGCAGGTGCATGCCATTACAGGTCGCTTCAGTCTCCCTTGGCTCGCGTTCATCTCCGTCCCTGCGGCTGTTCTCGGGCCTGGCTCGGTAACAAGCCCGCCAGCTGCACAACAGGAGTCAGTACATAAGTCGGAAACGTGCTGGCCTTCTGGATGGGAATCATGCAAATAGAGATGTACCTCGATGGCCTTTTCGAACTTGCCTTCCATCCATCTCACGTTCATCAGGCACCTTAAGGAAGAAACGACAAGGAATTCAGCCAATTGCAACAAACAAAAATTGGTTCTTAAGGTGCCAGGAAGAGGCTCAACACACTCGATAGTGAATCTGTATGGCGGGGACTGCCGTGCTTTGGCTTCCTCTAAGTCTCTGGCTGCAGCCTCATAGTCTTCCAATATGCGATTCACCTCCCCTCGGACACTGGGGGCAGCACACGTCTGTAGGTCAGGCACCGAGTTGTTTCTTGGCATGTAAGGTATTGGCCTTAGAGAATGTAGAAGGTAATGGTCGTCAATAGCTTGTCTCTCAAGTGTGCCATGCTTCATTTTGGAGTAATGTTCGCTGGCATACCTCAGATAGAACGCACTTTGAGGCTGTGCACTCTCGGCTCGGTCAAGATCCTCTTTAGCACCTCGATAGTCCCCAGCGTATAGCCTTGTCAGACCCAAGATACTGCAGCAGTGTGACAGGAAGGAGTGTCAATCAGTGGTCACCATGGCATCCGCTCAAGCAACTTGAGAGCCACAGCGTCATGCTTGCCTACCAGAGCGTGAAGGCAGCATCTTCCCCATGCAGAGATGTAAGAGCCTTTTGCAAATCCGCTTTAGCACCATCAAGATTACCGCTTTCCATCTTCACAGCTCCCAGCAGGCTGTGTATTACAGTATAGTCAGAGTAGGTCAAGTTGCAGTGGGAAACCAGAAAGCATTTCAGGAAGTGCCACCTTAGGATAAAGGGATTCTGATTTGGACAGTGTTCAAAATCTTCCAGTGCACCCTTAACCAGGCCCAGATTCCACCTCAGTAGACCTCGACAGCTACAAGACGGGACAACAATGTGAGCATTGGTACGAGGGGGAGACTTTCAGGAAAGTGAGCCAGAGCCTTCACGTTGCCCCCACCCAGAGATAGGGCAGGTTTCTTTTACTACGCAGTTGCACCAAAGATCTACCTCAAGAATATGCTGGTTTGCAATGGTAAATCATCCGTCAGCTCAAGTTTGGCCTTCTCCCAGTCTGATATGCCCATCATGGCAGTGCCCAAGAAGCTGCAAACATAGGAATGCAGGACTTCTCACGAACTGTTGTCATCTCCATATCTGGAACAGGATAGCTGAAGATAGAACGTCTCTGACCTTAGGGTGAGTGAGTCATCAGGATTTAGCCTTTTTGCTGCTCTCAAATTATCCACTGCATCTTGGTACTCTCGGAGTGTGAAATAAGCAACTCCTAAATTCCTGGAGACAAGGAACAATATGGCTTACTTTTTCCTGCAGCTACACTGGTGCAGGAGGAAAAAATTCAGACACGGTGTACGTTACCTTAGTGTTATAGGATGTTCAGGTTGCAACCTATTGGCCTCCTTAAGGTCCACCAAACCATCTCTCTCCTGAGTTTGTATCACCTTAGCTAAACCCCAGGAGCGTAAAGTGGCAGCAAGAACCCGCTTCTTTAAAGTCAAAAGCTCCTCATCCGTCAGGTTAGGGCTTAATTCACTCGTTAGGACTCCCACTTCGGGAATTTCACCTTCCAAGGTCTGAGAGAAGACTCTTCTATATATATCACATTCAGGAACTCCAGACAGTAATCTTGCACACTGTGAGACAACTGTAACGTGCCCATAGGTGAGGAGGAAAGCACATAACAGGTGGATTCTGTTGCTACTAGGAGATGCCATCGGAGAGAGGTATTTTTTCTGAATCAGAAAACTATCCTGACAGCGACAGTCCTGTGACAGGTAATCGGTGACAATGGGATGCACTCGATAGAAATCCTGCATGAAGTGGAGTCCGATCCCAAGGGAATTTCATTACTACATCACACAGCTGCCCACTTCTGTCTAAATATCGACATGAACCGAATTTGACTCACTTTTGTCCGCTCCAGAATGTGAATCCCTACAAATGCTTCGAACTCCTGATCAAAGGTGGCCTCATCAACTGGAGTGTCCATGCAGATTGTCCAAGCCAGCTTCACAAGGTTTGTTGGAATTTCTGTCGCAGATCTGAACAAGCCAAAAGCGGTAAAAGCCTGTTTACTACCGGAACAGGCAGCAATACTAGATTTAACCCCACGAAACATAGTGCTTGCATAGCCATCCATGGACTGTCTCTGCTCTGCATGCAAGCCAAACTCGTCAGCAGCCTTTTGCCATTCCCCAGGCTGAGTCTTATTAAGTACAGCATTACCCATCACAGTTATTGCTAATGGGCAACCATGGCATTTGGCCCGAATCATCCTAGCCGGGACCTGCACAAGAAAAGGATCATACTGAAGGATGAAAGGAAGAAAGAACCGTGCCAAAACAGATCAGAAACCATACAACCCAAATTACCTCAAGATTTGTAGGGACGACTGATCCTCTATCAGCACAGCGTAACAATATTTTCTCATCCAGGCTCTCATCCATGTAGTCTTTTGGGCTGATCGTGACCAGCTTTGAGCATTTAGACAACGGATCAGGTGACCTAGTTGTGATAAGCAGATTTCCGGGGTGTTGTTCAAAGCAAAAGTTCTCCCGAATGCGTGGATGCCAAACATCATCCAAGACAATCAAACAACGGAGCTTCAACGGCGTTTTGCGAAGAACGTCCTTTATCTCTTTTATCTTGGAGCTAGAGGGCATGCTTCCGTCCCAACTCATCTTTCTGCCCACAAACCTCAAAATACGTTCGAGTTCAACACATATCTTGTCATCAAGTGCCGTCTGAGAACAAGTAGTGCTATATTTTTCACCAAAGGTGATGAAGTGCACACCACCAGGGTAGTCAAAGCCTGCACTTCCGCCGTAAGAAACACACATCAAGAAACCATACAACAAGTTCTTGTCACCTCGCCGCGTCAAAAGAATCCAGCAATTATCTGGGCCGAGCCAAGCAATTCACCGTGGTCATACAATCAGAACCCTGGAATCTGACCAGTACAGACTACACTGCTTACCCGCTCTGAGAGTAGAGGCCAGCTCCAAAGCTAGAGCTGATTTTCCCATGCCAAACATGCCGGCAATGATCACAGTTTGGCCGCTCTCGTCCCTCAAATACTGCAAGAGCTCGTCGTGTAACTTGCTGACTTGCAGGTACTTTGGAGGGAGCTTCTTCTCCAAACTCCTCTGCTGGATGTCAAATGCCTTCAGTCTTTTGGCCCGCACCCTGCATTTCCGCAAGTCTTTACAGCATTTGTTCAGCACGTTGCTAGGAAGTTGTTTTCGGTCATCCTCAAAGTTGTAAACCACGAGATTCTCTATTGCTAGTTTCTCCGAAAACCCCATCTCCTGCTCCCTCCGCACGAGATCTCCAAGCCTTTTGTTCACATCCCGGATGTTTGTCCGCACAGCTTCCAACGCCGTTGCGTCCTCTTCGGTCAGTTCTCCTTTCCCCGACGATTTGTGTCTCTGCACCTGCACGTTGATGAGTTTCTCCTTCTCTTCACGCACTTGCTTGATGGCAGTATTGAAGTCCTGATAGCCGGAGGGCCTTGCTGCAGCTGCCAGTCTTTCAAGCTCCTGTAAGCTGAATTCGATGCCGATCAACGGATCCTCGCCCTTCCGCCGCCCTGCAGAACCCATCTCAGGAATCGAATTTCTTCTCACCTCCTCGAGACCAGCTCAATCCATCCAAGCACCGGGCTGGTGAGCACAATCCCGTCGAAAACGGAGCCCATAAATCTGAACACGAGCCAGACTTGCCGCCTTGCCAGTCTCGACGTGCCGGAATTCTCGATCTGCCCTAACCAAAAACCGGAGGAGCGAGGAAGCTTCTAAGCCGGCGAGATGGCCCCATGCCTGTGCATGCACGAAGCTGCTGCTGGCATTGCTTCCTTACGAGGTGCAGAGCTTATTGCCAGATCTCATCTTGTGCATGTACAATTCTCCTCCGTGTGTTTGTGCTTGTGACGTACAATTTCACTGTGATTGTGGTTGACCTCTAGCCTAGTGCTTTTCCATGCTCCTTGTACATACTTACCCTTCAACCTGCCTTACCATTCCAGTGATCACTCTGTACGTGTCCGTGATAAGGACAAGGAAGACCCTCCAGGCTCATGAACAACATCACTAAATCATGTAAACTATGAGTTCAATACCCAAACCGGTTCTCGCAAAACAGCTTTGAAAGCCCTTCACACCGTGCCATCTGCCCAGAACCAGCGGTGGGTTGGTTGTGCATTAAATATCAATAAGAAAATTCATTCTTATTTTAAATACAATTTATATTTTATTGAAATAAATATGATAAATATAAATATTTACATTAAATATATCTTATAAGACATGTACAACAAGATTGGACAGAATAAGCAATATCTACATCACCAAACCATCCAAAACTCCCACCATATTGACAAGACAACAGCAATACCAAACCATCCATAACTCCCACAATATTGAAAAGACCTTGTGAGCTGCATGAAGTTCATCCTAATTTGTTTAATTTCACCTTAATCTCAATCCACGATCTGCCGGAGCAAGGAATTGTTGGCGCAGAAGCTCTCAGCTTGATTTGCTGCCGGTACAATCAAGGAGTCAATGACTTCACATTACTTACAAATCTGGTGGCACATTACTTACAAATCTGGTGGACGAAAGACAGCAGAGCTTGGAATTGCACGAAGAGAGAACGTACACTGGTACAGGTACAGCGTACATAGTTAGCACTCACCAGCGAGCCTGTGATGAAGCCGTCCCTCAGTTCTGTTTAGTCCCTCGGTAGCAAGGAACAGGCATAAGCCACAGAATGACAGCTAGGGTTAGTAGGAGCAAGGAAGGTGGAGGTGGAATCTGTTAGCTTGACTGCTGCCGCTATAATCAAGATTCAACCACGTTGTAGTGCAAAATCTTGTGGAAGAACCACAGCAGAGCTTGCGACACCACACGAGATGATGAACAGCGTAGTTGGCATTCACCGGCGAGCCTGATGATGCCGACAACTGTAGAGTGCCCAAAGGTGAGGAGGAAAGCAAATAACAGGTGGATTCCGTTGCTACAAGGAGATGCCATTGGAAAGAGGTATCCTTCCTGGAACAGAAAACTGTTCTGACAGCCACAGTCCGGTGACAGGTAATGTGTGACAATTGGGTGCACTCGATAGAATTCCTACATGAAGTGGAATCCGATCCCAAGGGAATTCCATTACGGAATCGAACTTTTTCTCACCTCACTCCAGACCAGCTCAATCCAATCCAAGCACCTTCCAAAGGGATTACAGGATCGATCTATATATGTACAAAAATATGCGTAAATTCGGATAAACCGGAGCCCATAAATCCGAACACCAGAGCCTTGCGAAAGGAGAAGGCCAGTCTCGAGGTGCCGAGCTCCGCTATCTGCCCTAATCAAGGAGAGGAGGAGCGAAACTGGAAACTCGTGAGCAGGCGAGCTGCTCCCATGCCGGTGCATTGACGAAATGGTAGGTCTGACAGGAACAGCAGCGCGGCACTCCGCAGATGATGCGAGCCGGGTGGTGGTGATTTTGGAGACCAATCCTCACGTCTGGGGCAGGCCGGCCGCCTCTGGTGGCGGGGCAACGGGGGCAGGGGCGGCGTCCGCTCCGCCGTTCCATCGCGTTCTCCAGGATGTGCTTGTGTTCGTGAACTCCATTCTGCTTCTGCATCATCTGAACGAGGTGGTGCTGGTGGCCACGGGCTCCAGCACATGGAAGATTCTGTACGATTCTTCCGCGCGGGTGGGCAGCGCGGCGGGGAGCGTCAGGCTGACGGGGGTGAGCTCCGGCAAGGCGCAAGGGCAGCAGCCGCAGAGCGCGCCGGTGCTGAAGCGGCTGGAGGAGTTCGTGGGCGAGGAGGAGGCGGCCTGGAGGCGGCAGGGCGAGGGGGAGGGCAACCGGGGGTCGCTCCTGTCGGGAGCCCTGTCCATGGCTTTGTGCTACATACGCAAGAGGGCCAGCGGGTCGGGGTCCTCTCCGCAGCTGCAGCCCAGGATTCTGTGCGTGCAGAGCTCCCCGGACGCGCCCCAGCAGTACGTGGCTGTCATGAACGCCATCTTCTCTGCGCAGCGCTACGACGTGCCCGTGGATGCGTGCATGGTGGGGAGCCAGCACTCGGCGTTTCTGCAGCAGGCGGCTCACATCACGGGTGGGGTTTACCTCAAGGCCCAGCAGTGCGAGGGGCTGGCGCAGTATCTCATGATGCTCTTCACCACCGACCTGGGGTCTCGGCAGTTTCTGCTGCTGCCGTCCTCGGCCGGGGTGGATTTTAGGGCTTCCTGTTTCTGCCACAAGAAGATCATAGACATGGGCTATGTCTGCTCGGTTTGCCTTTCCATCTTCTGCAAGTCCCAGCAGGTGTGCTCCACCTGCAGGGCTGATTTCACCTCCAGCAAAGGCGCAACCCTGCATCCTGTGGGCAAGAATGGGGTACAGACAGACAGATGAAAGAGCGGTATCAGCCTTCACTTCAGCTGTTTTCGTTACGACCTACTCTATGTTCTCGGTTGCATGCAGCACGCCTGGAATGCACACCGCCTGGAATGCAACAGACAAAATCATTTAACAAGAAACAGTTATCGGCGGTCAAAACGATCAGACCTGGGAGACGATATGCCAGATTCTTGTGCTTCAAGATCACTGAAGGGTAGTGAATTTTGCTAATGAGTGGTGGAAGCCATTATCGTGACGGGAAAGAATGATGACATCAAAATTGTCTACCTAATCCTTACAACTCATCTAGACTACTAAGGTGCCTTGGACTTCGTGCTTACTTCCTCGGCCTTGGAAGCAGCTTTCTGCTTCGAGGCAGTTTTCTTCTTACGCCTCCACTTGAGGTAGAGTTGGTAGCTCAATCCAGTGAACACCATGAGCACACCAGTCCACTGCTGCGGGCTCAGTGGATTGCCCCTCCAGATAGCAGAAACAAGGATGCTCACAAACTTACGGGTGGTGGTGATAGTCGTGTTAGCCAAAGAGCCAAAATGCTTGATGGTGAGGAAAATGAAGTTCTGTCCAACAGCTCCACACAGGCAGAAGACTAAAATATCCCATGCCGCTTCTGGGTGTTGACGACAGAAGTCCACAGCAGCGAATCCACCACCTCCTTTCCAGGCAAAGAGATACAATCCCATGTATAAGGCCCCCCAGAAATTCATCCCCAACATGATCTGCCAGGCACTCGTCTTCGGATACCTGCGGACATGAAGAAAACAAGTAGACTCTGTCACTGCTGGTTTTTCCCAATACATAGTTAGGCGCACAAAGAAGCTGTAAGGCTAAAGTATCTTCAGGAACCAGAAAGCAACCAACCGTGTAGTACCTTTGCGTTATGGCGTCTTGTGTGGCATTCGTGAAGCCATCCATTCCAAGATTTATAAAACAAAGGGTGTACCCCAAAGGCATGTTCGGGCTAGCTAGCTTCCCAACTACCTTAGAAGAGCTCTGCAAAGGAACAACGTTAGTGTAAGCATATCAAGAAAGCAGTGATCAGATTTGGACAGCTAAATTGCAGCAGTGTGACCTGGAAACGACCTCTACTTCAGAACAAACCTTAAAAAGAGCAAACATTGAAACACCACCGGCGACGAGGACGGAGCACACATACTCAGGTATGGTGTAACGCACTCCATACACCACAGCCCCCATCAACATGACTGAAATCACACACCAAGAACATCAGCAAAAACTGCACAAACACAAGTCGTCAAAGGGTCATCACGCATGAAAATCCAAGCTTAAAAACACACTTCCGAGCCCTTGCGACAGATACCTGGAATCATCTTGGAGGACTTGGCCAGGACCTGAGTATTGTGAGGACCACGGAAGCCATTGTCAGAACACTACTCCGTCAACATTATTTGCATTTAGTATCTCAGAGTTAGAAACCTTGTTCCAACCTGTGCAGGGAAGCTGATGTACTTCAAAGCTTGAATTCCACAAGACGGTCCAATGGAGTTCGTAATGCTCGGACTCCAGTACGCCCATATGGGAGCTTGAGATGGAGAAGACGCAGACCAAATGGAAAGCACTGTTCTCCACATGCACATAACCCCACGACAGCCATGAGGAGGACGAAGCTAGCCAATACAACAATCCCACATTCTTTCCGTCACCATGCCCTGCTCAAGGCGTATACAAACACACCAAGAGAATGATCTGCAACACGTTCTTACTCAGAAACGACCAGGCGAAGCAGACAACAGTCTGAGCGAAATTCAGGAACGGAAGGTGCTCGAACCGTCGGCCATCGGGTCCAAAACGCTTTGTTGACCTGCCAAAGCACAGCCAGCACATGCTTGATCAAAATTGCCTCCGTCCGAAGCCAGCTCAACACAGCCCCCTGAACCCTAGCCACAACCACGCCAAACTCCACCCAACGCCGACTCACAAGGTCTCCTGAAGCACGCCCTGAGTGACATAGGCGCCCCAAATCCCGGCAACGCAAAACGACAGCAGCAAAACCCGCCTCGCTCCCTCCATCTCAGGCAGCGTGATATGATCTCCCTCCGCCAAGATCAGCCTTAGCCTGCGTGTGCTCTTGAGGGCTCATCGCAGAGGACCGCGCCAGCAATCCATCGCCGCCGAATCCCAACCAATTCCGCCTCCAAGCAGCTGCAATTCCGCTCTTCACCCCCTCGGAGTGCCAGTGCTCTTTTCCTTCACCCGGAAGTCGCGACTCTGCTCCCGCTTCACAGACCCTCCATCTCGGACCTCTCGCACTTGTCTACCAACGTGGATTCCGCATGGTCGGAAGTTCGAACCTGATTAGACTTTGTCTCCGCCACGTGTGAGCCGCCGAGTGGCTGAGACCAAGGTTTTGCTAACGTGGCCCGTGCCGATTGGTGACGATGGCAAACAATGACAAGCGAACCGTTTTGATCCGAGTACGCGACTCAAGAGAACATCCCGGCCCGCTTAGTAGGTACATACTTATGTATAAATTATAATGACGTCTCGAGACACTCACGGATTCAGCGTTTCCCAAAACTCTTCGTCTGGAAATTGCGTCTACATCATATACCTACGTATGTAGGTAATAACGAAAACAGCATTTGATCCTCGCTTGAGGGATAACATCTTAGCCTTGAATTCATAAGAAGTCCTTGACTTAGCGACCCGAATCACTCTTGGGATGAGTTTTAACTTTTTGTGAAGCCCTTAGGGTCTGACCACCTTGTTGTAAGGCCCTTCAGGGCCCTCCAGTTGGTGTGTCTCCGCTTCCGTAAAGGATTCGGAAGGACTCGCAATCTGATCACTATTAGGATAGGGTGCCTACTTATAGGGTCCCTTATTCTAACGCCCTTCAGGGCCCTCTAGCTGGTATGTCTCCTCTGCTGGAAGCTCCTTCGGGGCCATCTAAACTCTAGATCAAAACAGCACTTGGATGATATACACAAGCGATTTGTCTCCCGAGTCTCCACCTACTGTGGTCTAACAAAATTTCAACAGCCATCGATGTGATCTGAGATGGTCTAGGGAGTGAGTAGGTGAGACACATACTCCTCTGCTCGCTCGATGACTTCGGCAATGTTGGATTCTCGCTGCATCCAGGAAGGGTGGAAATATGTGGACTTGTTCCTCTCCGCTGTGCAAGTTTTTCTGACAAGCAATCCCCGGAAGTGCTCCAGTCTGATTATGGAAGCGTTAAAGTGAACTGCATTTTTCCAGGAAGAGCCCAGGGTTTGATGGATGGAGGAGTAGAACTCGCTTCGTGGTTTCACCATGTACTTTCGACGACCGCCGGCCGCAAGGCACAGATATGGAGAAGGTGCATGCGACGTTTTCCTGCAGCGAAATCGAGAACGTGAAACATTGGCATAAGCGTGTCATCACTGTGCAAGCTCGTAACTGCTACGGTTCAACTGCGTGCCTAAGAGGTGAGCAGGATACCAACCCGCACTCAGGCTGGGGCCGTCGCCAAAGCATCCGCTGTATCGGCCACTCGTTCTCCGTCTCCTCAGCTCGGCAGTCGGAGATGGAGATCGGCCAGCTCCCGAACGTCAGCACCGAGGCGTTGGCATTGGCGTCGATTAACTCCCCTGGCGTGTGCGGAGGCTCAGCGTACAAGAACTCATCGAAGTCCTGGAAGACGGTCCACTCTGCGAGAAACCGAGTTCGATGGAGGCATTCGTTGATCAGCAAAACCTACAAGCGCAGCACGAGAGTGAACATGAGGAAAGCTACGAGCCCGCGTGCGCGCCAGGTGTAGGCGGGAATTCATCGCAGCTTGCATGGGAGGGAGGGATTACCTGGCCGCGGTACCACGACGGAAACCTCGTTTGATCCGCAACATATAGAACGGTGACAAATCCGGCTTTCACGAAGGGAGCAAGCACCTTTCTTCCTTCCTCTCCCAGACCTCCGATGTCGTAGAAGAAGAAATGAGCCTTGCGTCCCTCGAAGATGTAGAGATGGTAGATGAGCCATTGTTTGATCACCTCGACTTGCACACTACCAGCGATGGCAGCACCGCAGAAGGCGTACTTGTATGGAGGCGGCCTCTCCATGACTGCACGAACGTTCTGGCCCGCGTTCTCTTGGAGAACCAGCACTGGAGGAACCTGCAGCAGGTAAAGCACCTCGTTAGCATACGGCTTAGCTCCAAGGATATCTGTAAAGGAGGAATTGAGAACAGGCAAGGGAACTTCTCTCCAAGGTGCCTTACATACTCTCCAACAAGCTTCCCCGTTGTGATGCTCAAGTAGAGAGAGCCGCCGAGGCCATCAACACCGACGTCCGCACCAAATTCGCAAGTCAGGATTAGCATGTTGTATGCGATTTTGACGAACGCAGTGTTGCCGTAGCTTGATTTTGCACCGGACTCCATCACCGGCTGCGTGTGACTGCCATTTCCGGGATGCCATACGCATTCGTACACGGCTTTGTCCGGCACGCCCTGTATCGCTCTTGAGCTGAGGCCGAGGATGTGGAAAGTTGTGGTAGAGGCCCTGCAAGTAGCTAAATGCAAATGAGCAACAGAGCTTGGAGAAGAAGGGTAACCAACAACAAGGAAGAGCAATTGATACCTGGAAGCACTGACAAGAACAAAGGGGTAAAGCGCCTGCCCGATTGGCTGGACGAGGAGCGTGTTTGGATCCCCAGTGCTGTGCGGCTGCGGCACTGCACCACTGCAATTCGATGACACCGCAGGATCGCTGCTCACATTTCCAGTACCTGCTCCCCTGGCCGAACTCAGATTCACGCCTGTAACAGAACTCCAGAAGTCACTACCCGACAAGCCTGTCGCCTCTCCCGCTCCAGCAGCCCACAAGGACGCACGTACGGCCAGCAGAACTGCCACGAATATAATCACGCTCCACAGCGCAGGTGCAACCTTGGCCATCCCCTCAGCGCTCAGATTGGGAAACTCCGCTACAACGTTTGATCATCGTCAGCTCGCCGAATTCACACAACCTGTTGTCCAAATTGGCAGCTGCCGGCGATCTCATGCAGGAGCTGCCGGCGAGCTCGGGCAGCCGTACCTGACGACCGCCATAACCGAGGTGAAAAGCAGCTCTTATGCGTAAGAACAAGAACATTGTTTATGTGGAAGTGGGTCGTATATTCCGTTAAATACGGACGGTTAGGATTTTGGACTGATGCGATGACGACAACGTCTTTACATACTTGAGCGATCGGTAAACGAGCGATGTCTTGATTCACGATCCCTGCCAGGCAGTTCCTGTTACGGTGCCAGTGGGTTACATCGTTTCATCGTGGAGCTCAGCAATTCGCAGCTCAGCAACATAACGTCTTGCTTGCCGGATGACTGGAATGATGGGGGGTTCTTGTTCTAACCAGCCTTCATCAAGTCCGTTATCTGCTTCCATGGTTGTGGGTTTTCTGCTAACTGTACAGACTTCGCGGCCCTGGGACAGCAACCCCTGGAAATGCTCCACCCTCATCACAGAAGCGTTGAAGTGGACCACATGCTGAGAGGACTTCCCTAACGTCTTGTGAACTGCTGCCCACACCTCCTTCCTTGGATTCACGGCGTATTTACGACGGCCAGCAGCACCAGGACACAAGTAGGGTTTATGCTTCGTTCTGCACAGACGAGGATTTGCTGTCATGACATTGTCAGGCATGGTGCAGAAGCTCTTGAGATGATTGGTAGTAGTGGCGGTGATGAGAATGTCACCTGCAATATGGACGCCGCCCTCTCCACAGCATTCTCTCTACGGCCCACACCCTTGGTGTCTCTGGAGGTCTGCAAACTGATATATTGACTGGCCAGCTTCCAAAGGTTAGAACGTGCGCCCTGGCATTAGTTTGCAGCAGGTCTGAAAACTTGTTGGGGGGTGGTGTGTAGATGAACTCGTCGAAGTCGTGGAAGAGTGTCCAATCTGTCAGGTATCGAGTCCTGTGCAGGCAGTCGTTGATGAACACAATCTGCCAACCGTGGGAGCATGCTTGCGTCAGGCAAGGTGCATAGGACAGAATGCTACATTGGCAGTGCTACAGTACCAGAGGCATTACCTGGGAAGTCCACCATGCTGGGTACATGAAGTGCTCCAAAACGTCCAAGATTGTCACAAAGCCAGCCTTTACAAACGGCTCCAGAAGGTCCCTCCCTTCTCCTGTGAGCCCTCCCGCGTTGTAGAAGAAGAAGTGGACCTTGGGAGCTTCATAGATGTAGAGATGGTAGATCAACCACTCTTTGATCACTTGAGGACGTATGTTACCAGAAATGGGAGGACTACAGAAGGCATATTTGTAAGGACGTGGCTTGTTGACAGTAGCTTGGAAGTCATAGCCCGCAGTCTCTTGGAGTGCCACAATGGGCGCTACCTGCACAGGAGGCACCCACCGTCAAAGGGTTGAGCAGAGATTGAAACTCCTTCACTGAAACAAGAGACAGACCAACTCGAGATATGCAAGCCTACATCAACATATTTCGTGGACTGCACTGTGACATAAAGACGTCCTCCGAGCCCATCGAGTCCGACTTCCTGCGCAAACTCACATGTCAGCACCACCTCGACGTAGGGCATCTTCATGGGCTCCGTGTTGCCATAATGTGGCTCTCCATCTGCCAACAGTGCCGAACCGTTGCTGTCTGGCGTTGTCCCGTTTCCAGGATGCCATTCGCAGCCTAAGACAAGTTTGTCGTGATCACGAACGAGCCGGGAGGAAAGCCCGATAGCATGGAATGTAGTTGGATTTTCCCTGTGCGGAACCTGGTATCAGAAAACGGAATCCAACACTGACGCCAGACCCCTTTCCCAACAACCGACTGATTGCGAACTGACCTGTAGGCACTGAGTAGGACAAAGGGGTAGTGGCCCACACCAGCTGCCTGGAAATGAAGAGACTCGAAGCCTCCGTCGTCCTCAGCTTGTGATCCCCTGCCTAGAGCTAATCTGCTTGCTGCACCTGGTGAGCTCCAGATGTCTGTGATGAAAATGTCCTTACCTCTGAGATCGGGGCGTATCAACTTGGTCTGGATTGTCAGCTGGACGACTAAAAACAAGACCACGCATCCCGTCACCCAAAATTGTTCACCCATTCCTCAATAGCCTGCCAGATCACGCCCCATTGTTTGAACTCTCCTGATCTTCGCAAAGTTCACGCTTGCAAGCCTGAGGAACTCTTCAGTCCTTGCCCGTGCATCTGAACACTGTGCAGCAAGTTGACAGCACAACTGGCTATTTCTCACTTGGTTGTATCCCAGAGTCACGGCTGAACTTAGACGAGCGAAAACTTGTGCAACTCCGTTCTTCTGCGTCATAGAAGTAGCGAAGACCAGCAGCCTGTTATACCTTTGCACTGTGACGAGTCCTTCATCATTCCTTTAAAAAGGGAGGTTGCAATACATCGGCCAAATTGGCAGGTCTGTCGCTGCAGTGTCATGTATCTCTACCGCGGCTCTCATCTATTTCAAAACAACAGCTTTCGTGGTGCCGGTCACCAGTGGTTTCAGGGTTCAAAGTGGGACACTACCTTCTTTGTCCACACATTGACACAAGGAACCAGTGAGATGAACGTTTAGTGAGAACGTGATGCACAGAGCTTCGTCTAAATCTTGAAGCATTTGTAGCCATCTTCTTCAGAGGTCATGTTCTCCTCCCAGTCCCCAAAGCGTTTGCCACCAAAAACGAGCTGCTTGATACCCACATAGCTACGGACAACCCCACAAACTTGGTCAGTTGCTGCAGAGCGATTTCCAGTGGCATGTTGAAACAAGAGGACACAACCAAAGGAACTTCAGAAATCTTACTCAGAGCTCACGGCTGTTAGTCCAGTGATAAGCACATCCATCGATAATGGGTCAGATGTTCCCATGTCAACCCTGCAATGCGAATTCAATCATCAAGAGGAAATGAAATACATCGGTGACTGCTTGGAAAGCCTTAACCTCTTCCGGTATAATGGCAGCCGCAAGTACCAGATTCGAGCCAGGTTGTCTTGGAACTCCAGGTCCCCTATGTTGTGAAAGGCAGCAGGAAGAGCCTCTTTGGCAGCATCAACACTATATCTAAGCCCTTGGTCGATAGGCAGTTTTGTGAGCTGCATTGCACACCGGACCAACGTCATTGAATCCTTTGATCAAGTTACCTACACATCTGCAGGGCCGTAAGCAATAGGTGCTGTAAAGACAATGCCAAACTGTAGGTGACAGGCTCAACTGAAGCGACAGCTAAGCACAAAATAGGACCTGTATGTTCATGGAGTTGAAAGACCCCAAACGACCGAGTACATACCACGACCGGAGAACCTGCACCGTATCGCAAGAAGAGTCAGCTATGAACCAAAACATGAGCCTCACTCGTATCCAGGCCGCTTGATGCATAAGCCTGCTGGCCTTTCGGTTCTAAACAACAAGGTACTTACACTTCCAATGATGTCAACACTCTTCTCCGTCGGGGTAGAATACAGTTCGAGCCAGATGTAGGAATCAAGTGGGTTGAAGCTGCAGACGACAAACCGGACCAGACTTTAGGCCCCTGTCCTCGGAGTGATCGAAAAGAGACGAAGGAAGGGGCTGTCCTTACTCACGGAAATTAACCTCCATCGGGACTGCAGAACCTGTTTTGGACTCCAAGATGTCCTTACCCTTTCTTCGCACCCTCTCTTCCACCTGCATACCAGTTGAACCAGTTTAGCACGCTACAAATTCGGCATGCCTGACAAGCTCTTAAACCCTGAACCCTAGGGGTGCGAGAACCCTACTCTTCTCCTCATTTCCTCAGGGTTACCAATGCTGTCCCCCACAATTTCCCGCAGCTCCTCGTCATCGTTGCATGCATTTTCCAGAACCCTGCCAGTCTAATGGGTTGAAATGTGAAAGAGAAAACCGGGAGCTTAGCCCGTGTATTTGTTTCAAGCATCGAACCACCTCTCAGAGATGCATCGGCATTCAGCGTTAGCAATCCTGGAACAAATTGACTTACGAGGCCCAAGCAGGGTACTTCTCCTCGTCCTCCCTCCTCCTCTTCTCCTGCTGGAGTTTCAGCGCTCGCCGCTCCCGGGCACCAGGCCTCCCTCGGGTCCTGACATCCTCAGCAGCACTCGCCTCACTCGCGCATCGGACTAGGTCAGCCTTGAACGCAGTACCCGAAGGAACATCATTCCTCAAGCTCCGACCATAACATTTGCAAACACCAACCACAGCTCTAGGCAAAGAGCTCATTTCCGTCACACCTCCTCGTGCTTCACTCGGCAGATCTCCTCCACGTCGCAATAGCTGCCGAGACGGAAAACTTTACACCTGTTCAGACCCAATGGAGGATGTTTGGCATCCACACATCATTAAGAGGTAGAACTGAACTCTAGCAATTAGAGGTAGAGTTGGATCACTTCCAGCGGAAGTTTCGAAGCGGTATTAACCATTGTAGAACACACGCGGGTTGTCAGTGAGGGCGCTTATTGCAGCATAGGTACATACGAAGGAATTGGCTAGGTCTCAACACCTGTGGTCAGCCTTGAACATGGCTAGGTAGGCCCCAATCTCTTTTTCCGCTTGCAGCCTTGAAGGTGGCTCGGCAGGTCCTTGTCCCGTCTTCCGCCTTCAGTCTTGAAGGTGGCTAGGCAGGTCTTTGTCCCTTCTTCCGCCTTCAGCCTTGAATGGGGCTCGGTAGGTCTTAGTCCCATTCTTCCGCCTTCAGCCTTGAAGGTGGCCAGGCAGGTCTTAGTCCCTTCTTCTGCCTTCCACCTTGAAGGTGGCTAGGCCGGTCTTAGTCCCTTCTTCCACCTTCAGCCTTGAAGGTGGCTAGGCAGGTCTTAGTCCCTTCTTCCGCCTTCAGCCTTGAAGGTGGCTAGGCCGGTCTTATTCCCTTCTTCCGCCTTCAGCCTTGAAGGTGGCTAGGCCGGTCTTATTCCCTTCTTCCGCCTTCCGCCTTGAAGGTGGCTAGGCAGGTCTTAGTCCCTTCTTCCGCCTTCAGCCTTGAAGGTGGCTAGGCAGGTCTTAGTCCCTTCTTCCGCCTTCCGCCTTGAGGGTGGCAAGGTAAGTCTCAATCCCTTTTTCCGCCTTCAGCCTTGAAGGTGACCAGGTCTAAACCCCTGTCGGGCTTACTATGCTACCTACCGGTTGACCAGGACCGATGGCTACAGCTTCGGCTGTGTGCTACTTGCAACTCATCTGTGCAAACCTGCTTTTGATTTTCCGACATATACGATGAGACTAGCTGGGTAAGAGTGGCACTTTCTAGTCTGGACAAGGGGAGGTGGGAAAAACTGATCCGCCCTGTGTTGGTGGAGAAAATAGTTTAGCCAATGGAAGGCATGGATAGGCTTCTTGTGGGTGCTTTGGCTGTCATGTGTCTCCAGATCCCGGAAGCGTCCCGAGGAGTTGCAAACCGTCTTGTGATGTTGATGCTTCATCTGACTGCATGTCCCCGGAAAGTCTCCACGCGTCTCTGTGCAGTAGCCCAGCACATCCGGCCCTGAATGAGATTGAATGTACCTCTGATCCCGCTGCCCTTGTAGTTCCGCCTCCCCGCAGCGACTTGGATTGGATTGCGGTCACAACACCAGATGCTGCCGCTGGAGGCTGGTCCTATTTTATTTTGAGTGCCAACTAACGTCGTGAAGGGTATTTGACGACAGAGGCCTCTGTTTTCTGTCAGACTCTCAGTCCTGCTAGTCTCATCGTATCCTCTCCGAAAATCAACAGCAGGCTTTGCGGAGATGAGTTCCAGTAGTACATTACTAAGCTACAAGAAAAGTTAAAGAGCTCCTCGCCAGGAGGAGCTATGGAGCAGCTCGCTACGAGAAGTCATAGAGCACCTCAAGTTTTGTTAGTTGCTTCAGCTGCTGAGCAGCAGAGCTTTTGTTTTCTTCTCAAGCGAAGCGTTTCCAGGATGCGGGTTGTGGTGAAGTGGCTGTTTTTCTCTGCAACTTCATATGCATGTTGTGTTTGTGTCCTGATGTTGTCTCTCTTCTCTGAAGATTAAAGTTTCGGATGCTCTGGATGCACCAACTCTGGCAGGAAGCCTGGCGGTAGCACGTACTCTCCCCATATGTGAGTAACGCTCGGTTATTTTCTCTGACCAGCTCGTGGAACTTATCTTGATACAGTGTGTGTTCTGAGGTTACATGCACTGCAGATATAGTTTCACGGCTTTTCAGGTTGTCTCCTGGTCGATCCCAGACTAATAGAGCACTGCGCCAAGCCTCATTTGGGACCCTTAATTCACTTTTGATGGCGTACGATGACAATATCAGTCCAGTGATCTATGCATCAACCTTTTTCATTCATGAGGTCTGGTTTGCGAGATTCCATTTCCACTGTTCAATTGTACTTTCAATTTTTTTCTGGGGTTTATGTTTGTAGTAATGCAGATTTGCACAGATTTGCACTTGACTGTATTTGCCCTGGAACTCTGCTCCAGAATGAGCCACAAGCTGTATCACGCAATTCCCTCTTCCTTTTTCTGTCATCTACTCTCCCTTATGTCACCCACCCAATTCTATGTCATTTAGCCCCCTTCTCTGTTGGTTACCCCTGTCTATGTCGTCTACGGCTATTCCCCTGAATTTTAGGCCCCCTTTACGTCTCCACTGTTGCATGCCTTCTTTTCCACCGGCGGAGTAGAATTCTACCAAAGGGAAAGTAGGCATTCTTAACCCTCTTGCATCTACTTTCGGTTGGTTGGTGGGTGGTGGTATTAGGCACGAGCTCCGTTAGTTTTTCTGTTCCATGCACTCCTTGATCCAGATCCCACAACAGACACCCCCGATTGGCTTCTCAGCAGACGTGACTAGGATCTGTATCGACAAGGGGTCAAGCTTGGACCCGATCTGTTTCTTGTGTACCACGTTGTTTCCAGGTGGGGAACCTCGTGTACCTTTGCTTTTCCAAGTACTCGCCCCTTCACGAGTTTCGTGTCCAGCTTATTGATCTCACTTGTACCGAATTCGAGTAACACTGGCCCCACACATCAACTCATGGTTTTGAACACGCACGAGTCAGATCTTACTCGGATGACGACTCTGTCAGCAAGTCCTCCCGTGGTAGGAGGCCGACTCCGATCCTCGACAGGCGGTACTGTTAGTTTTGACGGTCTGGAAAGTAGGACGATTCCTCTTCGAGTTGCGGCCACCAGCTGACAAGTCATGCTTGTAGTGGATAGCACCATGCCCCGCTGCCATAATGTTAACACCACTTTCTTTGCTTTGTTCTTCAGCCTTTGGGTCTCGTCTAAATGTCTGGGAATCTGGAATCGTGTCCTTTGCCCCTGGCTATCCCGCACATCTTGTGAAGGGATGTAAATAGAGCCGGTTTCCTGCTGGCTCAGGCTGGTTGACTGTGGTTGATTGCAACACTGTAGACCGTGTCCAGATTCTGCCTTCCTTCCTTCCTTCCTTTCTTCCTTCCTTCCACAGCCAAGCGCGGCCTTGGGGCCTGCGCACAGGACGGCAGGAGATGGCTGGAATTACGATCCAAAGATTCCACCAGAGCAACTTGTGCCCCTGGTTTGCTGAAATTCTGCCCTGGCCGTCCTTGAGAATATCAAAGATTGGAATTCCCATTTTCCTTTCCTTCGCTTCACGCTGGAGATACTCGATTTTTTTACACCAAGAGACGGATCTTTGGTAACCAATTTGTACCCTTCACTTGGACATGGCAAGCATGAGTTCATAGAAGAAGCTGAAGAATTTTATTGAAGTCCACTAAGGACGGATTTCCGTCATGGGACTTGGTACTTAACAACTTGTACCATGGTGTGCTAAACTACTTGCACCAATGGCATCCACTCCCTTTAGGCACCCATCTAAGTACCGATCTAAGCTCAGGATGCTTAATCACGGCGTTCTTATAAATGTGTGTCCAGCCTAAGCCCTAGGAACTCCGTAGTCGAGCACCCCTCCGGTTGGGTGACTCCCTAGTACCGGCACGGGGTTTTATCCCCGGCAATGGAATCTTAGCTGGAAGTTTCTCATCTTCAGCATATGAGGAACTGTATAATAAAAATCTTCAATTGAAATAAAGCTGCTACGACTACACAAAAAGCAATAAGGATCAACTATTTGACCACAGAAGGCCGAAGGGTGTATTTGTCCTTTTCAGGCTAATTACGGTTTATTATCACTAAATCTAGAAAAATGCAGTGAGGGCACAACAACCGGCCTCATTTTGCTCTCTTCAGACGTTTGTGTTGGAAAAACGTTTTGAGTTTCTGATGTAATGCTTTCCCGATCCGCTTGCAAGGGCAGCGGGCGAAGCACCTTGCCCCAGTTAGCGTGCCACAGAGTTTCCGTTGTTTGAGCAAACTTTGTCTCAAGGTTCCTCACACACTCTTCTCCCTCCACACAAAAAATCAGCATGATCAGAGCCTTCTTGAAACATCAAACTGATTTCCAAACACAAAAATCGATTGTTAAAACATCACTAGAGTGGAGCAACCCCCACACCCTCACAGTCCCGTGGGTGAAGGGACTGTGGACCGTGGGGGCGGCTACTTATGCCAGGAAAATTTCGTCCAAGCGGACTATAATAGACTACTTCTTCTTCTCCTACCGGCTAATCCCCCGGGAAGACCGCCCGCTTGTGGTCTGTAACCGGTGAAACGGGCTAGAAGAGGGCGGAACCGGGAGATAGCGGGCTGCCCTCCTCAACCGTTCCCGTTTCGGAGGAACAGGCACCTTGGGTTCCATGAACTCACTGTCCCCGGCTTGTGGTTTAGAGGCATCTCTCAGCATCTCGGATGTCGAGGCGCTTGCAGCCATGGAATTGAATCTCGTTTTTTAATCTGAAAAGTTGTAGATGTTCATCCTCAAGGGTCGCGACAGTTAAAAAATGATAAAAAAATGATACAATTTGTAGCCTCACCGACTCAAAATGAGGCGATTCGTCCTTCTGGGTTAAGCCTACATCCTTTTCCATGATGCAGGAAAAGAAGGTTCAGGTAGTTACAAAAGCTGTGGACTATTCTTTGACCACCAGCTAGCTAGGGCATGGTCGAACGCACCACCTCTATGTACAGCTGGCCTGCTTCATTTTATTAGGAGGCGCACTGTTGAAGAGAGTGGCCAGCAGCCAAGCTGGGAGCAGGATCATAAGCAGAGGAAGAGCGCTAATCAGGGCTAGTGCTTCACTAGCCACACTAGTACTTCAACCTTGAGGCTAGTGCTGATTATTGTACCTTGTGACAGGTTGTAAATGGGAGCGAGTGTCAGAGGATCAGGTGATGGGAACTGGAGGAACTGCAGGACCTGGAGGCACATTGAAGTTGGCCATATAGGTTGAGGAGCTCACGGACTTGATGCCGACTTGGGACTTGGGACATGACCTGAAGTTTGGATACTTGAGATAAATGGGTGACAGCCTGTTATCAACTCCATAGTCCTGCTGACTGGGGTTATTGAACAGTGCCAGAAGTGAAGTCAGGGTTAACCAGTCCATGTCGTTCAGGGATCCAGATGTCACTGACGTTACCCCCGTGCAGCTCAAGTAGGTCGGCGTATTTCTGCTGATTGGGTCCACGTTCACTATTGAGACTTGGTTGCCTGCCAGAATCAAGGGTGAAAGCAGAATTTAGCGATTCCGACTGATCAAATCGTCCCTCCATTCATGTACGCTATGCAGTCCTGGAAATAAAGTCTGCAAGGAGGAGGAGGAGGTTACCTGTGGGAAGGCCGCTGCACCTTCCTGTAACTGAGGCTGGTATGCTGCCGTCGGGATTACACGGCTGGTCGTTGAATGAGGTGAGGTCGCAGAAATCGTTAAGCCACGGATAGTCCTGCGAATAATGAATGCACCAAGAAACGCTCAGCTTGGTGCAAAACATCAAACAGAAGCCAAAGTCTGTGCGCGATTGCTAATGTCTCACCCTCTGCCAGTCTGGAGAATCGTAGTAAGCGAGCCTGGTGGCGTCCCAGTTGGCCCCGGAAGTCTGGTTACAGTTGTTGATGAAGTAATTCTGACAGCTGATCCAGCCAGGCATCCGAGCGTTGATGGTGACGAAGCTGGAGACGGCGTTGGAGTGGCCTGTGTTGAGCTTCAATCCGGATGGCAGTCCGATGCACACCATGCCGTCCACGGTGATGCCGCTGGAAGCGTAGTCCAGGTACAGGCACTGTTTCCCGCCCACCACGTAGTTGCAGGAGATGTAGTTGCCAGGATTCACCCAGTGCGTGCCGAAGTACATGGCAGTAGAGTCGGCCTGCGGTGTGAAGTCCGGCGTGAAGGTGAAGTAGTTGTTGACGAACGTGCTGAGCATGCAGTCGCCCACATTGACCACTCCCGCCCCGCACTGGACGCCTGTGAAGTTCTGATTCCTGAAGTAATTGTTGCGCACCGTGACTCCCACGGCCCCCCGTACCAGCAGCAGCCCAATCTGCGAGCCCGTGAAGTTGCAGTTGGATATGACGATGTCGGATTTGGTCCTGCTGGGCCCGTCGCCCGACTGAGAGACCTGGACCATGCCCTTCTCGGCCGTGGACGACGTGATTAGCAGCGAGTCGAGGGTGGTCTGGGGTGATTCGCGGATGTCGATTCTGCCCTTTATGGTCGCCTGCACCAACTGGATGCCCCAGGATTCGTGGATCAACACGGCCGGGCACAACAGGCGCGTGTTCATGTCATTGGGCAGCAACACAGGGCAGGCAAGAGGATTCATGCCGGGGGTGGGCGGGATCTCGAACCCGACGTTCTGCACCAGCACGTTGTTGGCGCCCCGGATCTGGAATGTGGGGAATTTGTTATTCGAAGCTCTGATCTTTCGCTTCGTGTTCTTCAAGGAGGTGAAGATGGTGCAGGAGTAATTGCCGTCGAAGATGAGACTGGAAGTGAGGGCGATGTCCTGGAGCAGCACGATGTTGACGGTCTGGGTGGGACTGTAGTCGAGACGGGTTGCGATCTGAGCAACATTGGAGACCTGCAACGTTACAATGAACGAGCTGCAAGGCCCACCGGCTGCAAGTACCAATGCTGCCACTGCACATGTCACAAACAAATTCCACACACCACCATCATCAGCACCCAGGGACACATGTATACTCGATCATGCCCCGAAACAGCTCTCAGTCAAAGCCAGCACCGCTTCAGAGCACAAGAGGCTGCAGCAGCATGTACCTGGCTTCGGCAGGAGAGCTGCAAGAGTCAGGCCTAGGGCGATGAAAATCCCACACGTCACATGCACAACATTTGGTCTCGCCATCTCAAGGTCGGGAGTGAGGCACCGGTTGTGTTGTTTGGGATAAGGCCGCGGCAACATGGATTCTTATACAACGCCTCGTGGGGAGGCATCTTGCGCTTTCCCAGTGAGCTCCATGGAATGTGAAGCCAGGAAACGTTCCTAATAACCGACAAAACTCGTTTTCTAATTTGTACATCAAAAGGCGGGAGCCATGGACGGCCGTTGCACGCAAATCCAATGCCATCCGGGGTACGGAGGAAGTGTACGGTGCTGTGTGAATCATCACGAATATCCACCATCACATGAGGTTGTAAGCAGCGGCCTGAGGTCTGATGTGCTCGAGACAAAAGTGCTCGCATCAGGCAAGGCCAAAGCCTGGAGCGAAAGGCAGAAGCCAGGTCGAGTAGCACCTGCACCAAATTTGTGTTCTGCAAGGGGACCCTCAGGAAAGGCAATGAGGTTTCTTCTCCTAAAAAGTTGCTGAGCCGTTAGGTTTAGAGAAAGTAGGTACAGAATTGACTCGGTCTGCTCGAATGCAGACCGAAAAAGCAGCGCGCGGCCGCCGGCCGACTTCCTTGCCAGTTCATACACATCGGAAGCATTTCATTTGATCCCCTCCCCAGCTCATGAGGCCACGGAATCCGAAAACACTGCTGGCGCCGTTGGAACTGCACGGCCCCAGAAAGCACGTACGCGGTTGCAGGAGCAACGGGGCGCGGGAGCTCATGAGCGTGAGGGGTTCTGTTCTGAAACTCCAAGGTTCAATCCAATCAAATTCCTGGGCTCTCCCCGTCTTTCCTCCCTCAAATAAAAGCTTCCTTGGAAGATCCAGTCACGTTCTCGATGAGAATGACCAAGAAGAAGAGACGAATGTTGAGAACTTGGTTCCATCTTAATCCTGGATCCTGGGTGGACGCTAATACTCAATTACAGTATGAATTATTCTTTCAAACCTCAGTATTGAATTTATTAATACACAATATGTTGTATGTGGAGTGTTTTCATTACTCCGCCTTTATCGTTTATGCAGCCTCACATGCAGGTTGAAGTTGCACTGTCCTCACTTGAAGGCAATGCCCTTCTATAAAATAATCACATGCCGCTTTTCGCAGGGCTCTGCAATACACCACTCATGTCCCATTGCACAAAGTGTGTTGCAAGAAAACGTTGGTTTCATCCCGTTTCTTGTGCTTGGCATGTGGACGAGATGCTTGCCGGGAACAAAGAATTCTTACTCCATGGCCCTCCATTGTCGGATTGCCCAGAAACGAGCGTGTGTCAAGTGCCGAGAAGTTTAAATCTGATGTGTGAGATCAGATCGCTGTTCCCGCGATCCGAACCACCGATTTCAGGTTCCCAGAATTAATTGGGGTAACCAAGACTGCGTGTCCTTCGGGACAAGTTTCCAGTGGGTATTCGAGATGGCGCGCCATTCTGGAGGCGAAGTTCGCCGGATAAACGACAGGATGGGACCGGTTCCAGCAACGGCCTACATCCTCGAGCTGCGCTGGCTCCCGGAGTCCCGCACTGTTGCTTGGAGGACTGGGTGGCTGGAGCCCGCCACAGCCCGTCTCGATGCTCGATTCGCGCAATCCGCTTTCCGCTTGGCTAGCGCTGCTTCCCGAATCCCCGAGCCCGCAGGTTCCAGCTTTCCAGCCCAATTGAGGTTTGCCAGCATCTTCACATCTCCCCGCCGGTGCTCAATGTCTACGAGACGGTCCTGGCCAGTAGGCACCCATCAACCTCCGCCACGAGTCCCCTGCGCCGTCCGAAGCACGTCACAAACTTGTGACAAGCCCTGTGGTGTCGTTCCAAAAATCTGCTATTCCCAAGAGCTCGCCGAGCACGGGAGGCACCATGGGCCAGGCCTCGCCATTGGTCTGCATTTTTGTGGCCCTGCGCGGAGAGCTGTTGCTGGGTCAACTTTGTGACGCAGGTGAGCCACAAATTCAAAGCGTACCAAGGTGCCTGGGGCTCAATGCTACCAAGCTCATGCTCTGCTTTGCCGAAAGCACAAGGTGCCTTGGGTGCTCGATGCTACCAACCCCAGACCCTTCTTTGCCGAAAGCGCAAGCCTGTGGCCCCAGTGCGCGTTTGCCCAACAGTTTTCGGAACCAGCTCAATTCTTTGCATGTGGCTGGGGCTGGCTGCAGCAGTTCGATTCGTGTGCGTCGTTGTTTGCACTTTGCAGCGGGTGGACCTTGCACCTCCTCGGCGGAGACGATCCCCGTGGGCAGCATCGGGGAGCCGGCGCCCAGACCCTGGTGTCCGGCCAGCCAGACAGTCAACCCGGTGCTGGGCGCCCATCTCACGGCTTCTTCCACCCTCCTCTTCAACGCAGCTACTCCTACACCATCCTCAACGCCGCGGAGAGGCGTGTACGGTGACAGTCTCGGTGGACACTTTCCCGGCCATCCAGGTGCGGGCCGAGGGCTCCCGGCTCAGCAACCTGCTCGTTTGGAACGTGGGGTTCGCGGTTCCCGCTTCCCGCACCTCGGCCGCCTGCGGAGTCAGGCTGCCATGCACATCCACTCCAGCTGGGGCATTTTCTCCTTGCAATTGGAAACTATGGCTGCAGGAAAGCTCGTAAAGGCTTGCAACAGTGGAGGACTTGTAGCAGGTACCAGACAGAATGTTTGTGAGAGGCCTGCGGAGTGAACCATGCCGGGACTTCGTCCACTCGTGCCCTAGCCGTGCCTGACATACTCCTCTCTTACCCTTGGCTTGGCTGCAATCGCCTCCGGCCTCCATCCTATTTTAGTGCGATTGTTGTACGCCATGCCCTCGACGTCAGACTGCAGTTCCTCCCGGCATTTTGTGCGCCACTTGTGATTGAACTTCTTCCAATTGATCAGTCACCAAGAGAGCAGCTCCGAAACAGCGGGTAATGGTTTCCTACTCATTGGCTTGTTAGCCGGAGCTCAAGTCATGGAGCACAATTCTGACCCGTACACAACAGGGTAGCAGTAAGCACGGCGAAAACGTAACAATGCCAGGACGCCACCGAACGGACTCACCGCAATCCTTCAAGAGGCAAGTCCGCAAGCAGTGCTGAAACTGTCAGGGGTCCTTCGCTTCGTCCTCAAGCCCACGCTGTTATCCATGCTGCTACGTTTGTGCTTTATCACTAACAAAGAGCTGAAAATGGAAGTGCACGACTTTGCCCGTACACCGGAGCTCAAGGAATTTCACTCTGCCTTACCCTTGAATATCACACGCACTTTCTTGATTAGGAGCCAACCTTCCAGCAGCCCCCAACATGCAACCTGTTTTTCAAATGGTGGGGACTCCCCCCAGATAGAGCAGATTTATCTTTACCTGCAATCCGGCGGTTGACCACAGAACTCTCAATGTTTCTGCAATATTTCCTCTCGACTGTGGACGAAAGCACCGCCAAATACCTCTTACCATCTGGCAGTGTATGGTGTTGCCTGACATTTGGCCACAAACTGGAAAACCAAGGAGAAAGGGGTACCCCCCTTTCTCCTTGGAGAGGAGGAGGCCAACCACATGGACATGTGTGATGGAGAGCAAGAAGCCGGAGGTCACATCCACATGCATGAGGAAGATTAAAAGAGTAGCATGGGATAGGGACAACAGTAAAGGAGACAGTGCTCACCACGTTGAACTGTGAGCAACATGTTGAATTTAGGATAGACAGTTTTGTAATGACCCAATGCTTATGTCTGGTACGCGAAATTCCACGACAGTTCGAATCGGGCCGGAGCCCTAACCCCAGGTGGCTAGAAGAGGACAAGGGTGACACCAGTCGGTCGCGCGGTGCCCGAAGAGGCGGTGCCACAGTTGCGCGGTCCCGCAGTGGGCCTGTGCCGCGGTGGGGAGGTGCACCGGTGGGGAGGTGCCGCGGTGGGGGGGCGGCAGTGGGGGGCCGCAGTTGGGAGGTGCCACGGTGGGGAGGTGCCGCCGTGGGGAGGTGCCGCGTGGGGAGGTGCCGCGGTGGGGAGGTTCCGCGGAGGGGAGGTGCCGCGGTGGGGAGGTGCAGCGGTGGGGAGGTGCAGCGGTGGGGAGGTGCAGCGGTGGGGCGACGCTCCGGTGGGGGCACAACCGCGGCACCACAATACCCTTGCCGGTCATGGTCGTCACCACCGGCAGCGGTTACGACCAAGGGTTATCAGTCAAACTGTGACCATGGAGCCCATGGCAAAGATACCTAGCGTTGTCAGTCAAACTGTGACCATGGAGCCCATGGCGAAGATACCGGACCTACCCCTAAACTAACTAGTATACCTTCAAGTACCCACAAACTACGTATAGTTTGGAAAGTAACGGTTATCAAATATGAAACGTATCAAATGTGCTGCGTGAAATAGAGCTTTAGGGTTTGAGGTTTTATGTACAGCATGTGGCAGCCACATGGCAAACTATGACAAGCTAATAACATTACAGACTTCATTGGGAGATATTTCGTGCGGGATGAAAGGTGCATTGTTTTGCAACTTCCGGTGCCTGGCTTCATTTGTGAGAGAAATGCCTTCTCTTCTGGAGAAGGCATTTCTCTTGCAAATGAAGCTTGTGACCCTATGAGAGCGAGAGCTTGTGAGCGTGTGAGAGCGAGAGTCTATGAGAGCCTGAGCCTATGAGCTTGTGAGCCTGTGAGAGCAAGAGCTTGTGAGCCTGTGAGAGCGAGAGCTTGTGAGCCTGTGAGAGCGAGAGCTTGTGAGCCTGTGAGAGCGAGAGCTTGTGAGCCTGTGAGAGCGAGAGCTTGTGAGCCTGTGAGAGCGAGAGCTTGGAGCCTGTGAGAGCGAGAGCTTGTGAGCCTATGAGCGTGAGAGCCTGTGAGAGCCTGAGAGCCTGAGAGTGTGAGAGCATGAGAGCCCATGAGTGTGAGAGCCTGAGACCGTGAGAGCCTGTGAGCACGAGAACCTGTGAGCGAGAGAGCCTGTGAACGCGAGAACATGTGAGTGCAAGAGCCTGTGAGCGCGAGAGCCTTTGAGCGCGAGAACATGTGAGCGCGAGAGCCTTTGAGCGCGAGAACATGTGAGCGCGAGAGCATGTGAGCAGGACAGCCTGTGAGCACGAGAGCCTGTGAGCGCGAGAGCCTGTGAGCGCGAGAGCCTGTGAGCGAGAGCCGTGAGCGCGAGAGCCCGTGGAGCGCGAGAGCCTGAGCGAGAGCCCGTGAGCGAGCCTGTGAGCGAGAGCCCGTGAGCGAGAGCTGTGGAGCGAGGAGCCTGTGGAGCGCGAGAGCCTGGTGAGCGAGGAGCCTGTGAGCGCGAGACTGAGAGCCTATGAGCACCTGATCCTGTGAGAGCCTATGAGCACCTGATCCTGTGAGAGCCTGTTAACGCGAGAGACTGTGAGAGCCTGTTAGCGCAAGCGACTGTGAGAGCCTGTTAGCATGAGAGACTGTGAGAGCCTGTTAGCGTGAGAGATGTGAGAGCCTACTAGCGCGAGAGACTGTGAGAGCCTGTTAGCACGAGAGACTGTGAGAGCCTGTTAGCGTGAGAGACTGTGAGAGCCTACTAGCGCGAGAGACTGTGAGAGCCTCGTTAACGCGAGAGACCGTGGAGAGCCTGAGCGTGAGAGACGTGAGAGCCTACTAGCGAGAGACGTGAGAGCCTGTGGAGCGAGAGCCCGTGAGCGAGAGCCTGTGAGCGCGAGAGCCTGTGAGCGCGAGAGCCTGTGAGCGCGAGAGCCTGTGAGCGCGAGAGCCTGTGAGCGCGAGAGCCTGTGAGCGCGAGAGCCTGTGAGCGCGAGAGCCTGTGAGCGCGAGAGCCTATGAGCGCGAGAGACTGTGAGAGCCTATGAGCACCTGATCCTGTGAGAGCCTATGAGCACCTGATCCTGTGAGAGCCTGTTAACGCGAGAGACTGTGAGAGCCTGTGGAGCGAGGGACTGTGAGAGCCTGTTAGCATGAGAGACTGTGAGAGCCTGTTAGCGTGAGAGATGTGAGAGCCTACTAGCGCGAGAGACTGTGAGAGCCTGTTAGCACGAGAGACTGTGAGAGCCTGTTAGCGTGAGAGACTGTGAGAGCCTACTAGCGCGAGAGACTGTGAGAGCCTATGAGCACCTGATCCTGTGAGAGCCTGTGAGCACTTGATCTTGTGAGAGCATGTGAGCGCCTGATTCTGTGAGAGCCAGTGTAGGTCTTTGTGAGTTTGTGTGAGTTTGTGCAAGTTTGTGTGGGCCGTTGTGAGTTTGTGTCAGGGTGTGTGTTCTTTTTGGGGTTTAGAGTTGCTTGCATTTGGTCGTAGCATTCCATATTTCGCATTTAGGGTTGCATTTATCGTGTGTCCCACTAATTCACAACAAGGTGGAGCATACAAAGTTTAGAACAAAATATGTGGTGAAACATTTGTTGTAAGTATGCCCCATTTACAGAAGCTTAAAATTATATATTTGTATTATTAATACTATGTATTTCTATACATAGGTATTTTCTGCATATATATATTACCTGAAAGGGCGTTGTAATTTAGATGTTGTAATTTCTTTTGTAATTGGGATATTGTAGATGGTTTTGTAAAACAGGTCGTTGTAATGTGCGTTGTACCCGCGCCGAGACGTCTCAAACTTAGATGTTGTATTTTCTTTTAATTGGGATATTGTAGATGGGTTTGTAAAACAGGTCGTTGTAATGTGCGTTGTACCCGCGCCGAGACGTCTCAAACTTAGATGTTGTATTTTCTTTTAATTGGGATATTGTAGATGGGTTTGTAAAACAGGTCATTGTAAAGTGCGCTGTACCCGCACCGAGATGTCTCAAACTTAGATGTTGTAATTTCTTTTGTAATTGGGATATTGTAGATGGTTTTGTAAAACAAGTCGTTGTAAAAGTGCGTTGTACCCGCACCGAGACGTCTCAGACTTAGATGTTGTAATTTCTTTTGTAATTGGGATATTATATGTGGTTTTGTAAAACATGTCGTTGTAAAGTGCATTGTACCCGCACCGAAACGTCTCAAACTTAGATGTTGTAATTCCTTTTGTAATTGGGATATTGTAGATGGTTTTGTAAAACAGGTCGTTGTAAACTGCATTGTACCCGCACCGAGACGTCTCAAACTTAGATGTTGTAATTCCTTTTGTAATTGGGATATTGTAGATGGTTTTGTAAAATAGGTCGTTGTAAAGTGCGTTGTACCCACACCCCAGACGTCTTAAACTTAGATGTTGTAATTCACTTTGTAACTGGGATGTTGTAAATGGTGTTGTACGAGGCGCTGTAATAGGTGATGTGGCAAGGGTTGCTGACTAGGCGCCACATGGCAATGGGCACCATGTCATCACATGTTGACGTGCGATGAGGGCCATGTCATCAAATCCTGCCACATCCTCACCTGATGACGTGGCAATTAAGGGCCACGTGGTAACAACATGCCATATCATCATTTGGTGATGTGGCGGTGATGTGCTGTTACATCACCACTTTAATGACATGACGCTGGAACTGGCCTTGGACATTAGCAATTTTAGAACGTCATGAAGCTCTCGGTTTTATTGTAGTGATCCCCGTGCTACGCTTCTCCTTTAGCTGACGCCGTTGATTGCTCTTCAACTCGGCGCTTGTCAATCACTCATGTGGCTGTGGCTCGGATGGTTTGCACGCTTCCTCTACGCACTCACCCTCCCTGCCCTCCAAACTTGCCTTTTCCTCTTGAGATGCGAGTGCTGAAATGTCCTTTGCCCATCGAATCCGCTGCTTCAACCCCACCTTCTTCTAGTTTCGAAGTTGGTAAGCGACTCCAGCGCTGAACAACTAGGTCAATCATGTTCATGTCAAATGCTTGCCCAAGCAATCGACACCGTTCCTTCTCGATCACTCCCGGTGACTTCGTGGCTTCGGCAGCAAATCCCATCGCCAACTCCCTCTCTATGGTTGTTGGCTCTCCCAAGGCCTCGCCATGTCTGTCCACTACAACGCCATATGGCCATGGTTCCTAAAGGCATAAGACTTGGCCTTGGACACAAAGGTTGGCCAAGCCACCATGGGGTGTCCAAGCATGTTCATCGAAGTGCGGCTTGTCGCCTTGATGACTTGCACATGCCTTCCGATGCTAGCACATCTTTGACAACATGATCTCGTCGCTTAAAGAACGACCTCGCAGACTTGGATATTCCAAGGGAGCAAGGTTAGTCCACATGGGCCTTAACCTAAGAGCCCTTGAACCAAATTGAGCTACATCCAACAGCTCCCGACGCAACACTCCTCGGGACAGCCACTGGACTTGCTTCTTAAGGCTTATGCATGCTAGCACATTCTCCAAAATGTATCCACAAGGCCTTTCTTGCCTTTTCCTCTTGAGATGCGAAATGTCCTTTGCCCATCGAACTACCGCTCAACCCCACCTTCTTCTAGTTTCGTTGGTAAGCGACCCACAACAACTAGGTCAATCATGTTCATGTCAAATGCTTGCCCAAGCAATCGACACTGCCTTCTCACTCCCCGGTGACTTCGTGGTTTCTAAGAAATCCCATCGCCAACTCCCTCTCTATGGTTGTTGGCTCTCCCAAGGCCTCGCCATGTCTGTCCACTACAACGCCATATGGCCATGGTTCCTAAAGGCATAAGACTTGGCCTTGGACACAAAGGTTGGCCAAGCCACCATGGGGTGTCCAAGCATGTTCACTGGGAAGTGCGGCAGCTTGTCAGCCTTGATGACTTGCTGGGCATGCCTTCCCGATGCTAGCACATCTTTGACAACATGATCTCGTCGCTTAAAGAACGACCTCGCAGACTTCAGATATTCCAAGGGAGCAAGGTTAGTCCACATGGGCCTTAACCTAAGAGCCCTTGAACCAAATTGAGCTACATCCAACAGCAGCTCCTGACGCAACACTCCTCAGATTGTGCCAAATTTCCCTGGACTTGCTTCTTAAGGCTTATGCATGCTAGCACATTCTCCAAAATGTATCCACAAGGCCTTTCTTGCCCTTTCTGTATCAAGCGCAAGATCCTCATCAGGTCATAGAACAATGTTGTTCGTGGGTCCTTCAAACCTTGACCCTTGCCTGCAGAGGAGAGTCCTTGACACTCCCAACCTGCGATGACAAGGTCCATTAGTTGCCCAAGATAGCTCAAATGAGACAATCCTTGATGAGAATCATACACTAGCTCAAGCAATGTAAGTTGCATTGATTATAATAGAAAGTACATGCTTTTATATAGGCAAGTGGTTATAACCAATAAATGGTTGTAACAACTAAATACTTAAATAACTACTAAAAAGAAACTACTTAGTGCCTTGAGAAATAAATAATTAATTAAGTCCTAGGTGCCCTAGTGAAGAGTGCCCTAAAGTAAGCTATTTCATCACTCCCACTCACATGAACTAGGGGTGATTTATCTGACCAAAAAGAGGTCAATCTAACAAAACTAGTCCCTAACTAAGCTTCACTTAAAAGCATTAAGCAAAAAATTAAACTAATTAATAACCATTAAGAAACTCCCACTTGAAGGGAACTTAGGTGAGTAGCAAATAACCCAACTTAAGCTGATTTAAGAAAGGTAATGCTAATTAAAAATACATTTAATAAATTAATACTAAAGAAATTATTTTTAAGAAGAAATTCCATAAAATGGAAATGGACCTAATTTACAAAAAGAAAATTGAAAAGATAATAGGTAAGTTGCCCTTTCTCCTCCACGCAATCCTGACAGGTTGTGTTTTGGTGCAAGTCTGAAGGTGATGGTGATGGTGATGGTGATGGTGATGGTGATGGTGATGGTGATGGTGATGGTGATGGTGATGGTGATGGTGATGGTGATGGTGATGGTGATGGTGATGGTGATGGTGATGGTGATGGTGAGTGATGGTGATGGTGATGGTGATGGTGATGGTGATGGTGATGGTGATGGTGATGGTGATGGTGATGGTGATGGTGATGGTGATGGTGATGGTGATGGTGATGGTGATGGTGATGGTGATGGTGATGGTGATGGTGATGGTGATGGTGATGGTGATGGTGATGGTGATGGTGATGGTGATGGTGATGGTGATGGTGATGGTGATGGTGATGGTGATGGTGATGGTGATGGTGATGGTGATGGTGATGGTGATGGTGATGATGGTGATGGTGATGGTGATGGTGATGGTGATGGTGGTGATGGTGATGGTGATGGTGATGGTGATGGTGATGGTGATGGTGATGTGGTGATGGTGATGGTGATGGTGATGGTGATGGTGATGGTGATGGTGATGGTGATGGTGATGGTGATGGTGATGGTGATGGTGATGGTGATGGTGATGGTGATGGTGATGGTGATGGTGATGGTGATGGTGATGGTGATGGTGATGGTGACCCGCAGCAGAAGGATACCAATCCCGCCCATGGGAGGAGGCGCCCACGTGAGGACGCCATCGCGTCGGAGTCCTACACCACGCGGTCGTCCTCCATCGCGCCGCTGCGTGTCGCTTAGCTCCTCCAACCGCCTAGGTCGTCTGGCCGTCCTTACAGAGGATAGACGCCCGAGGTCAATTTGCTGGGTGTCCTGGCAAGGAAAACAGTGTGGTGCCCCTGCTTGCTATCTCCTACAATTGCGCTCTTGCTGCTTGTGAAGCATCCTTGCCTCAATTTGCCTCGTCCATCTACTAGCCTATCAGAAAGAAAACCCCTGCATGGCTCATCGATCTCACCTCATCGTCGGAGGAGATGTGTCTTCGAAGGTTGTCATTGCTACGGTGATGTACAGGTTGATGGAGTGGAATGGTGGATATGTTCATCCAAAGGGGGATGCGCCCTTGTGGATGAGGACGTGCCCCCTCAAGGTGCTCCTGCTCCTATAACCAGAATCTAGCAACCTCCACCAGAAATGCTTGTAGAGAAAGCTTGCTGCCTGCAACAAGTTTATGAGGAGAAGCTATAACTGTGGACAAGGGAAGGATGTTTGACTCCCCCTTAGGAACGATTAATGGGAGTTTTTTTTGTTTTCTTTGAGATTTTGTGTGAGGAATAAGGCGGTATGCGTGGGAAATAAGGCTGGTCTGGCCAAGCCGTGGTAACCGAGACAGGTGAGGTCCGAGGGAGGGCCCCACTAGCAATGTCGGGGAACGATGGGGCTCCGGAGCGACTCCGAAGCGGCTTCGATGGAGCTTCGGAGTAGGCCTGAGGGAAGTCCGGAGAAGGGAGAGGCCTTGGGGGGTTCGGCGCCGGGGCGTAATTTGGTAAGGATGACACGTAGACGGTGGTAAGAGGACGACTGACATGCAGCAAGCCAAAACCTTAGAGTTGTCAACAACCATTATAGGCAGGTAGTCACGACCCAAGGATATGCGCCAAGAAAACGGCGAGCGTGAAGCTGCGGTACAAGATGCAGGAAGGTGGAAGTTACTAGCAATGAAAGGACAGCTTCCCGCACGCTGATTACGCCCAACGCCCCATTGCTGAGAGAAGGGTGTCTTCAAGCGCGACCTCCGCTTCTCCAACCGTCGCTCTTAGACACCAGCTCTACAGGCGCCTTCTTCCTCAATGAAAGGCAATACTGGAGCATCCAATGTAGAAATTGCGGGGAGCAAGTTTGCTATATTTCACTTGAACATAATTCAGAAAAGAATTGGAATGAATACAAAATCGTTTGTGTAAACCTGTTTATATACTAAAACCTATATCGCTTCACATAACCCTAACTTAACTTAACGACTATTGGCTTTATCTCCAACACTCCCTCTAAAGCAACATTAGGTTATCGGACTAAGGGTCTAGGTGATGCGTGCCCGTTGCCATGGAACAATGCCATCTGCACAGAACGGAGAGCAAAAAACCAGCCTAAAACCCAGAGACTGAAGATAGGCTTTCTCTCCGCTCTGTTCCTCGCAGTCGCCACCATCTCCCTCGCCAAAGACCGTCCACTGAACGCGCCTGCTCTGCCCAGAGAACATGCAGAGCGGCAAGACTAATGTGCAACCAGCAGAAAAACAGGGGAGAGGAGGGAAACGCAAGGCAGACATGAAGACTGAGGAGGAGGTGGAGTCCAAGCCGCTATGGATAAAGTGCGAGTCGCTGGAAGACCTATGTCACAGAATGAACAGTCTCCCCAGGAACTTGGGGCCATATCTTGATGAGTGTAGTTAAGGTTAAAGGATTATTAGCTGTTACACTACTGGTTTGTGCAGTGATGAAGTTTCCCCACGAAGGAGGTAAAGCTCTCAAAAGGTGCATCACTTGTGTTTCATCATCTAGTGTTAGACCTGAGGATATGCAAGAATCTAAGGACCCTTGCCATGTCTCTAGAAAATCTAGGACTGAATTTCCTTCTGCCAATTTTAGGGATGATAGTTGTTCCCGGGCGTGCAACTTAAAGGCCATGCTGCTTTCTACATAGGTAGATGCCAGTTTATCCCACATTTGTTTTGATGTGGTTAGTCTTTGATTATAGGGATTAATCTATCTCCTACATGCGTGAGTATGTCGAACGGGCTTGTGCATCTTTGAGTTGCCAAGGTGTAGGTCACATGACCTGCCGGTCAGGTTCGAGCCTGTTACTACAAGCCATAGGGAATTTCTTAATAAGAGCACTTCTAGCCTGGCTGCCCATGTGTGATAATTGACACTAGTTAGCTTATCAATCTAATATGCCCTAGAAACGGGCTGTGGTTGATTAGCCATTGGGCTAGATCACCAAGATGTTTATGTTTGGAAGTTTATGGTCAATGTTGACTAGAATGTCTGCATTTCCATTTTCTATGTTGAGTAGAATGTCCGAATTTCTCGTGAGCATTCGGATGAATTTTGTGTTCTATCCATTGAGTTTTTTGTATAACTGGCACAGAGTCAGAGTCTGTCCAGTCTTGTAATGTATTCCTGGCATGCTCTAGGATGTATGCTCTGATACCATGAACCAAAGCGATCTAGACCAGACACACGACACACACATAGAAAAGAACAACGAGTAGTATGTTTTCATTATGAGCCTGAAAAGGCATTACACAAGAGCAGAACCAAGAGTCACGTCTGTTCATATAGCGTCCTTAAACAAAAGGAGAAACGAGCTTCACGTAAAACGTAACCAGTTTCACACAGGGAGAGCACAAGGGAACACAGGGGAAGAGCAGACCTGGGGGGTTGGTGCAGGCACTTACGCACAGCTGCGGACTGGAAACACGGCTGCGCTCGCTCCCCCTCGCCGCGGCCGCGCAAAGCAGGCGGTCCCGGACCTTGATGAGGTGGTCCTTGTCCGCGTTGTTTGTGTCCGCGACGTCGAAAGCCACCAGCTTACTCTCACACCCGTCACCACAAGGACTAGAGTATAGCACCACCACCTTGCCCTGGACCAGCACCGGGGACGCCGCCATGATGGAATCGTGTTTCATGTCCTCGGGAACCTGCAGAAACGTGACGCCCCAGCGGCCAAACCTGCTGCGATACAGAGCACACTTGGGGCGACGATTGTCCATCCAGAACACTCCCACCTGAAACTCGCACGCAGATCTGGATCGCCCTGCAACACCGGATCCATCCCCCGAGCTCGAGGCGCCCGAGCCGCTCGATCCTGGATTGGAAGACCACGTTTTTCTGTGCTTTGTCTGAAGATCTGAATCCCACCCAGTCCCATACACTTTTGCAACTGGTAATTCCGAGCGGCTGGTAGCACCACATCAAATTTCGCAGTGTGTTGTTGATGAGTGATGTGTGAATGTGGCAATGGATGGTGCGTGTGACAGACCCCTGCACCAAGTACCCGTCTCTGTGCAAGGACCCGGTGCTCAAGACCCCCGGAGGCCAGCAGTTCTATTTCCACGGCCACAAGGACGCCGACTTCTGCCTCGTGTCCGATGCCGACATCCATGTGAACGCCCACTTCATCGGCCTCCGCAGGCCCGACATGGCCCGCGACTTCACCTGGGTCCAGGCTCTGGGACTGCAGTTCGGCGCACACCAGCTGTACATCGGAGCCAACAAGGTGGCGCAGTGGGACGACGCTAAAGACCAGCTGGCCATCACCTACGACTCCACCCCGATCGTCCTCCCCGCCGGTGGGGGAGCTGTGTGGCAGTCTCCCGCCAGCGGCATTACCGTTGAGCGCCTGCTTGCCACCAACCTGGTCAAGATCGTAGTGGACGGAGTTGTGGAGATGCTGATGAAGGTTGTGCCAGTTTCTCAGGAGGAAAACCGGGCGCACAACTACGGTGTGGACTACAGCACCAACTGGATGGCCCATTTGGACGTGAGCTTCAAGTTGGCCAGCCTCACCAGCAACGTGCACGGCGTGCTGGGACAGACTTATGCCCTGGGCTTCAAGCTGGTGGAGAAGCTCCCCGGCCAGCTGATGCACACCATGAGGGGTGACGACAATTTCCTGGCCTCCTCCATCTTCTCGGCCGATTGCTCCGTGAGCAGGTTCGGAGGTGCAGCTGGAGACATTATTGCAAACCTCGCTGCGCTGCAATGTGGGCCTGCCAAATCTGGCACCTCTGGCATGGTCTGCAGGCGCTGAGACGCAAGATGCAAGACGCTGCAACTCTGTTTGCGTTCCTGGTGTACAGTTTCGAGTTGTGAATTTTGGTTCAAGACGCAAGTCTTGTTCGAGTCATGATCAGTGGCACTGGCTGTACGCGGTTGACAAGCAGCCATCCTATTCGTTCTCTCTGTATTGATTTTGGAAGGACACGAACCAGTCCTGCCAGTGGATTCATTTCAATGCATGCCTTCATTCGTTCCACAAAATGTCGCGACTTTGTCTGTGAATGAAAATTCATGGTTTCTAAGCAATCACATACAAGATCTTGGCCACCGCGAGCGCACGACTACAACATGTACATTGTATTCAAATGGAAGCAGACCGCCAGGGCCTTACCTTGTCGCAGTTGGCACAGCCCTAAAACGAGGGACTAAGCCCTTATAGGCGAGATACATTTGCTTTGGAATCGCGATAAAAGATATATTTGCCTTGCCGCCGAGAAGTCATGAGTCCTGGCTAGAGTCCTGCATGCGTCATGAAGTACTGAAATGATCCATGAAGCATTGCGAATCCGTTATTAATTGGTAGGGCATTGAGCCGCCAGGGATCGCAATTTGAGACTTGAGAGCCTTGCGTAGTGTGTGCCAGTGTGGCGTGTGAGTAGGGAAAGCCTTGTGTAGTGCGTGAGTGAAGGCCGAGGGGAGGAAGGGTGGAACATCGAGAGAGAGTCCCTGGGCCTGTCCCTGCCATGGGAGAATCGAGAGTGGATGAGAGTGAACTTGTCCCCGGAGCTTGCCCTAGGCTGCCGGGGCCTTGGTAATTTGTTCTCGCCTCTTGATTGCTCACCGACAACGCAACTCTTGTTCAACGAATTCTTGTCTGCAGGCTAGCCTAAGTATATTCACTCTTGTAGGTTGTCCAAGACGCAAAGTCTCCAATTCATTCAGTTTAGATTCATTTTTCCCGACACAAACTTGTCTTAGTTCTCTGAGCACATGTGTGGTGCAAGTCCGAATTCTCGGTGTTAAGGCGTGAATTCATGTCTCAGATTGTACCACTAGCTCTCCTGCATCTTAACAATGAAGTTAATGCTAGAAAACAAGAATTCCTGTGTTCAAGACATTAGAAATGGTGTGCTATGCATACATATATAGCCTTTGGCCTTGTCATACTCTCGATAGTATGAAACCCTATCTCGCCTCCCGGGATAATCCTATATACTTCTAGGACTTATACTCATAACTCTAATATGTGATGTGTTGCACCAATCCTATAGATTTCTAACACTCCCACCAACACATCGCTACTCTTTTAAGCCTAACATCTTGCTAAACTTAACGCTTTCTAAAGTCAACCTTTGGTCAAAACATCCGCAGCATGTCCGCAGTGGGACAATACGCTAGCTCTATCTCCTTGGATTGAACTTTCTCTAATGAAGTGATGCTTTACTTCAATGTGTTTCGCCCTCACGCGTGAAAAGTAGCATTCTTTGCTAAGTAAATGCAACCTTGATTGTCGTTGAAGATGGTTGTTGCACCCTTCCGCTTAAATCCCATTTCTTCGAGCAATCGTCGAGCCATATTGCTTCCATTGTTGCAGATATTGCCATGTACTCCGCTCAGAGGATAAGCTACAAGAGGGTCGACGCCTACTACTCCATGAAATGGCTCCCCAAATAGCATAAATACATATCGTGGTAGACTTATGCCATCGACATCTCCAGAATCAATCACAAAATCCAACCACCGGCCTTCATGTCGATCCTTTTGGTATTGCAACTTCCAATGTTTTGTGCCGCAAGTATCTCGAATATCCTCTTGATCGCTTGATAATGTCGTTGTCCGTGGTTGGCCAAGAATCGACTCACAACTCCCACTGCAATGCCTGCCTTGTCCTCACAACATGTAAGACAGCCAACGCACGTTGATAGAGAGTCTTATCTATCTTCTCTTTCTCCTTTTCTTGTAGGGCTCATGCTTCCATCACCTTGCGCTTAATCTTGAATGTCCACTTGATCCTATGCTCTTCCTTCCGTGAGGTAGAGGAGTGATTGCCCAAGTTTTGTTCTTGAGAAGAGAGTTATACTCACCGTCCACGGCTTCTTTCCACTCCTTTGCCTTTTGGTCCTTCCAATGCTTCCTTAGGCTTTGTGGTTCGCATCCGCCAACCATGCCTCCTCATACACACATGCATTCATGGATTCCAAGATCTTCGTGAAGGTTTCCATTGTCTCGTTGATCTTCTCAAGATTGGTTGTCTCTCTCGAATACTTGAGCTTCCTCTTCTTTCAATTACGACAATGCTTTGATCTTCATCTACTTCTCCAATCGCGACATCGAATTTCTCCCCTCTATGTCGCATTGTTGAGAAGGTTCGTTGGGCTCGAGCAGTTGCTCAAGAGTGTCATCATAGTCGAATCCTCATCGTGGTCGCCAACATACGCGTGGATCCTTCATGATAACCGGGGTTGGAGCTCCCACTCCTTTGATGGGTTCCACAACCTCATTAAATACAACATCTCGCTAAAATGATCTTCTTCCTTGAAAGATCATACAACCGTAGCCCTTAATCTCGAGAGTATCCAAGCATAAGGCACTTCACGCCTTTTGGATCCCATTTTGTTCGGGTTTGCTTGAACGTGAGCATAAACCATCGAACCAAAGATCCTCAAATGGCTTATGTCGGGCTTGACGCTGCACCACGCTCCCGGGTCATTCCAACAATAGCTTTGGTTGGAACTCGATTCAAAACAGGTTCTGTAAATGACCTCACCCCAAAACGTACTTCCAAGCCACTATGATGTAACATGCATTTAGCCGCCCACCAGACTCCTAAGTTTGCGCTCCGCCACTCCATTTTGCTCCGTGTGTGAGGGATGGTTAGTTGCCTTCCAATTCCATGCTCCTTGCAAAAGCGTTGGAAGTTAGTGGAGATGTATTCACCTCCGTTGTCACCACGCAAAGTCTTCGACGTTGTCCACTTCGTTCTCCACCATGGCTTTCCATTCCTTGAAGAGTGTAAATACCGGGATTTCTCCTTCATAAGATATGTCCAGTCTTCCTAGTGAAATCATCCACAAACACCGAATGTAGCGGGCTCCGCCATGAGTGGGATTTTTCATTGGACCACACACATCCGTGTGTACCAACTCTAGCGCCATCTTTGCTCGTCGCACTGCAATCCTTGGGAACTTAGTTCGGTGTAGCTTTCCCATTATGCACCCTTGGCATAATTTCGGCTCGCCCACTTCTTTCAAATCCAAGCCTGTAACCATATGTTGGTTCTTCATCAACCTGATATTGTCCACACCAATGTGCCCTAGACGTTGATGTCATAAATCAATAGATCCAATGCTATTTTTGAATCGTCCATAAAGGTGCAAGCTTGCCTTCCTGAAGCACACAACTTGTACAAATTTCCTATTCGGACGCCTAGCAATCACTTTAGCATTCGATAACTCAGTGCTCGGATTGGATCCAAATCCTTTGAATTGAACACAACCTCATGACTGTGATCGGCAATTTTTATGCAAAAGAAGATTCCTCGCAAGATGAGGCACATGATGCACGCCTTAATACTCAGAGACGTCCTCCGGAAGATGGACTCGTAACACTCCTCTTCCCTTGATGTCATGTGACCTATTGTCACCAAGCGCCACCGTATGCCCCTCCGCAATACCTCGTAGCTTGAGAACCAAGGAAGGTTATAATCGAAATCTTTGGGATGCACCGAGTCAAGGTACAAACTCTCATCCTTCTTTGATGAAGTCGCTTGATCTCTTTCGGTGAAGCACGCCAAGATGTGTTCTTGGTCCTTCTCACGACTTGATTAGCTTGGGATGATTTCCTTCTTCAAGTCTCGCCAATCTTATTTTACAGTTTGCGTGGTGATTGGGCTTCCCGCAGAATAACAAAAGCCTTTCACCTTTCTCTTTGCATCTATCCTTTGTCCCTTCTAGAGACTTGGCTTGCGAGGTCTTCCACCGTGATGTGCCCTTCTTGGAGAAGAGTGCCAAGCCTTCGTTGTGTCCGGAAAGAACCATCAAGCTCCTCTTGTAGGAGTAATCTAACCACCTCATCAAAGGTTGGTTGATTGTCACTTGACGCATCGCTACGGATGCCCTATAAGACAATAAAATTGCCTACATGATGGTGGCAAACTACGGACAGTGATCACCTTACCCTCAAGGTTTGATCTCGCCTCCCTCATTTGATCAACCAAGCTTTTCAACTTGTTGACATGTTGTTGAACTGTCGCCTCAACCATCTTGAAGTTGGAGAATTGACTTTCCAGCAGATTTCGCTCACAATGCTCTTCTTCTCATACGTTGTGCAAAGAATTTTCCATGCATCCTGCGAAGAGACACACTCGCTCAATTGTGAGAGAATGTCATCTGACACATTCAGGATAATATTAGCCAAGGCTTTCGCATCCTTGTCTATATCCTTTTCAGAAGCGCCATCTGGAAGTCCATTTTCCACAAACTTCCACAATCCTCTGTCAATGAGAAGAGATTTTAGCTTCAACTTCCATAATGTGAAGTTCCTGCCATCAAACTTCTCCACTTGACGCGTAGTCTCCATATGCACACCTCTGAAAGCTATGCAAAGACAAGACAAAAGTTCCTCGCACCAAAACTACTACCAAGCTTCACAAATTGCAAACGAGCCAGACACTTAGTGCATAACTACAAACAATGCAATAGAAGACAAGTGGCAAGAGTCCCACACAGGGTGGTGCAGAGTACTTTACGCATCTCCGAACCATGCTCGATACCATGTTAGAAAGCAAGAATTCCTGTTGATTACATTAGAAATGGTGTGCTATGCATACATATATAGCCTTTGGCCTTGTCATACTCTCGATAGTATGAAACCCTATCTCGCTCCTGGGATAATCCTATATACTTCTAGGACTTATACTCATAACTCTAATATGTGATGTGTTGCACCAATCCTATAGATTTCTAACAGTTACATACATCAACCTGCCTAGGCCGTAACAAAAACAAATTGTGTGCTTTCTGCTTCTGTAATTTGCGAGCATATCTGACAAAGGAAAAAATTGAAGGAAGGTAGCATGCAGCCAAATTGGAGCAGTTAGGGGGAGCCGATGATCGATCCAAGGCGGATATATATGGAGTGTGTCTCCGAAGACAGCAGCTATTGCGCATGCCAGCCCCAGGGTCAAGCCCCCAAGATGTCGGGATATCTAGTGTTCAGCCTGACACTGTAGGGCTACCAACTACACAGTTCCGCAAGTCAGGACTATTTTACGGTAGGTAGGTTTACTCTGTCAGTGAACGCGTGCTTTCCCTGGCCTCAAAGCGCTACACGACACCGCAAAACAGGTGAAGTCGATCGGATTAGCGTTTCCGTAGCCAGCTTGATGTGCTGGAGCCTGATGGCAGGCCCGCTATTCCAGTACAGTTTGCATCCACAAGGTTGGTGATGAGACGGTACCTCGATTATCAAGGGACCAATGTACGTGTTACAACAAGCGTGAGTGTGCTGAGCGCCGATTTGCAAGTGGACTATCACCACACCGCACCTGTTGCTCAAGACTCCCAATAGTCTTTTGGATGTACTAGTACATAATAGCAACGTACGGGACTAGTTCGCATAGCTAGCGAGTGTGCCTAAAAAAGGTATGGCGAGCGTACGTAAATTACGAAGGACGGGCCACTCGTGTGCGAGCTAACAGTGTTGTGTCACAGAAGGCAAATATGTAGAGCGGTATTCGAGGAGACCGCCCCGATCCAAGACAATCCAAATCCACTCCAGCCTGTTGGCGTCGGGAATGCCCTTTTTTTTCTCGTGGTGGAGTTTGGCTCGGCGTCCATGGATCGATCGGGGGATGTCATTGCAGCAAGCTACATAATCCTGGAGCCCAAACACATTGGTCACAGCAGTGGCGAGTACTAGTGCTGTTCTCGCATTCAGTATTCAACACCGGTAGGTAGCTCGCTGCCAAGGTTGCTTCCAAGGATTCTTTGCCATGGCGGCATCCATGAGGGTAGCACTGCTTGTAGCACTTCTGGTGGCCTTGCTGGCCGTACAGGCAATCGCCAAGGGCGACAGCAAGAAGGGAAGTGAGGAGCAGGGAGGAGGAGACACGAGCAAGAAGGGAAGTGAGGAGCAGGGAGGAGGAGACACGAGCAAGAAGGGAAGTGAGGAGCAGGGAGGAGGAGACACGAGCAAGAAGGGAAGTGAGGAGCAGGGAGGAGGAGACACGGGCAAGAAGGGAAGTGAGGAGCAGGGAGGAGGAGACACGAGCAAGAAGGGAAATGACGAGCAGGGAGGAGAAGATACCAGCAAGAAGGGAAGTGATGAGCACGGAGAAGGAGACACGAGCAAGAAGGGAGATGACGAGCACGGAGGAGGTGAGTTTGAATCTTTGAATCAAGAGTTTGACACGCAGACGGGATGGATCGATGCCGGCGACTAGTACCTGCTGCTGCATGATCGACGAGGATGCAATATTGATTGATGTGCTGCTGGCTGGCAAATTGCAATTGCAAGCGATCAATCTGTTAACAGTACATGGTGTGACTACTACTGGTGACAGGAACCGGAACCGGTAACCCTGCGACCACTACGTATCCGTGTGCCACGACCCGGTGCTCAAGACCCCGGAGGCCAGCGCTTCTATTTCCACGGCCACAAGGATGCCGACTTCTGCCTCGTGTCCGATGCCGACATCCATGTGAACGCCCACTTCATCGGCCTGCGCAGACCCGACTTGGGCCGTGATTTCACCTGGGTCCAGGCTTTGGGAGTGCGGTTTGGCGCACACCAGCTCTACGTCGGAGCCAAGAAGGTGTCGCAGTGGGACGACGCCCAAGACCAGCTGGTCCTCACCTTCGACTCCGCTCCCATCGTCCTCCCTGACGGAGCGGGAGCCGTGTGGCGGTCGCCCGCCAACGGTATCACCGTGGAGCGCATGCGTGCCACCAACCTCGTCAAGATTGCAGTGGAAGGAGTTGTGCAGATGTTGGTCAAGGTTGTGCCTGTTTCCCAGGAGGAGAACAGGGCGCACAACTACGGTGTGGACTACAGCACCAACTGGATGGCCCATTTGGACGTGAGCTTCAAGTTCGCCAAGCTCACCAGCAACGTTCACGGTGTCCTGGGACAGACCTATGCCCCCGGCTTCAAGCTGCAGGAGAAGCTCCCCGGTCAGCTCATGCCCATCATGAGGGGTGATGACAACTTCCTGGCCTCCTCCATCTTCTCCGCCGACTGCTCGGTGAACAGGTTCGGGGGTGCTGCTGGGGACATCATTTCCAACCTGGCTGAGCTGCAATGTGGCCCTGCCAAATCTGGCACCTCTGGCATGGTGTGTCGCCGTTAGGCGCTAGGCCTAGGTTAGCCATCGCTAGCCTGTTAGCTATAGGGGACATGCATCGGGCCCCTTAACAATTGTTCAGCATCAGGCTCTATCTTGAGATACCATTCAGGACATAAGCCTTGATATGTTGCTGCATTATTGTTGTCTTTTCATTCCTCAAGACGTAAGTCTTGTTCATTACCCCACCTACCTGATTTTTGCACACATCTAGAGTTGCCACAGTTTCTTCTCCAATTTTAAGTCCCTTCAACACGGCCTGAGCATCCTGCCACGCCTTCCATACATGTTTACCGAGAGCGCTTCACTACCAAGCCCCCGTCCTCTAATCTCTTTAATGTATTCATTAATATTAGCTGCGGATTCCCCTTCTCCATCGCAAGGAGTGCTGAGATTGGCAGGGGTCCTTCGCTTCCTCCTCAAGCCCCCACCATATTATCCATGCTGCTAGGTTTGTACTTCATCACTAACAAAGAGCTGAATATGGAAGTGCACGACTGCCCGTGCACTGGAGGTCGAGGAATTTCATTTTGCCTTATCCTTAACATCACGGACAAAGGGCGAGCTTTCTTTCAGATGCACTTTCTCGATTAGGAGCCAATATCATACCATACAATATCATATGGAAGGGAACTATATATTGTGCTCTTAGTTCCCGTTGCTAAATGCAACTGGAAGGAGGTTAGAATACAAGGTAATAAAGATTAAAATATAATATATACTATTTTTTATATTAACTAACATACTAGTCTAGTGCATGTGATCTTGGCTTTTCAGTATGCATTATAATTGGTTTTCATTTTCTACTGATGTAAGTTAGTCCTTCAAACTATTTGAAAATGAATGAATAAAATATTTAAATTATTATCACTACAAAATAAACATGACTTAGTTCACTCGCAAAACATTCATATCAATAAAATATAAGAGGAGAAGAAATCTTGTGTTCCTTCTTTTTCTTTGTCCATGATATAATCTTGACCTTAAAAAACAATGAAAGTTGTAAATTTGAGTCTCTTCACTTTGCCAAGTTCCATACCGTAACGACTTATTCTCTAGGTGTATTATCATCCCACTAAAATATAAGTGCATCGTTTCTTTTATACACCAAATATATCTCAGATCTCTCGCTCTAGGTGTAAAATCATCCCACTAAAATATAAGTGCATTATTTCTATTACACACCAAACATATCTCATAGGCTTTTACACACCAAATATATCTCAGATCTCTCGCTCTAGGTGTAATATCATCCCACTAAAATATAAGTGCATTATTTCTATTACACACCAAACATATCTCATAGGTATCGCCCTCATCAGCTAGTTGATGGAAATATACACTACCTGACAAATTGGAGTTATTTCATTGACTCGTTGTTTAGGTGTAATATCATCCCACTAAAATATAAGTGCATCATTTCTTTTGCACATCACATATATCGCATACCTCTCAATCGGACTAGCTAGTTGATGGAAATATACACTACCTAACAAATTGGAGTTATTTCATTGACTAGAGTTGGGTGCGGGGTAGCTCGGTACAAGTTTGGTTCTATAAAAAAAAGCACAAGAAGGTATACCAATTCGTCTGAAGATTTTAGAAATGTTGTGGAGGAATTGAAAAAAATCGTGCCCATACGTCAAATTGAAAAGGAGGATTTATGTAAAGCTTTGGCAACCCTCAAGATGTGTTTCATGAAGTAGCCAAAAAACAATGTAGGGCTTTGATATCAAGATAGAGTATCTAAGTAGCTAATTATAGAATATGTAAGTAGCTAATATACATTGCTTATTATTGTATCTAAGTAGCTAATTACTCTAATTTAGCTCTACATTGTACACTATATTAAATTTACTCTACATCCCATAAATTTTAGAATTTAAAAACATAAAAATGTGACTTGCTAGACTTGGTACATTATTGCTTGAGGGCCAACCCTTCGTAAATGCCGCTCCCTAAAATTCATCGGGGGTTTAATGTTTGGTTGCCTTCATGTGGTGGGGCCTACCATCTTGTCTTGACTTGCGACCCGGAGCACGAGCCGGGAGCCGGGTGAGTGCACCATGTGAACACATGGAAACATATGTGACCGTTGCGAACACATGGGCACATGCATGAGAACGGGATAGCCATTCGGCACATCATGCACACATATGAGAACGGGGACGCATTCCATCCCACTAAAATATAAGTGCATCATTTCTTTTACACATCACATATATCTCATACCTCTCAATCCGACTAGCTAGTTGATGGAAATATACACTACCTAACAAATCGGAATTATTTTATTTACACGGCTTTATACACAAATGAGTGAATTATATTTAATGCTCAGTTAATTATAAATCACTTCAAATCTTTGTTTTCAATTGGGATAAGTAAGCTCAGCATCCCTCACATAAGAATACCACATATGAGTCTTCCTCGTTACCAACTCCAATGTCCAAGAAGATAGGCAAACCGAGGTTGCCCATGACTTTGGCTCCAATAATCATATGGGAAAACGACACACAAAGTGAAGTCGGTGCGGCCAGCAAGTGAGACGACTTCAAGTAGCAAGGAGAAGGAGAGAAAGGGGTGGAAATCATTTTGCAAAAAAAAAAAATAGATTTCATTTTGGGAGTATTATATTTTTTTATATTACCTTTATTGTGATTGGATAAATATCCCTTATGGTCGTCGATCCAACTTCGATCTTTTAGTGATTAGTTCATGATTGTTATCTCTTGTGCAGCCTACTAAAGCATACTGCCTCTAAAGCAGCGCCTTTATTACAACCCGTAGGCTGGCCCTACTGCTAGCTACCTACACACGCGGCAGGAATACCGGATCCCTTACACGTGGCTACCTTCGCCTACGGCAATTGGGCTGCTGATCCCGGCTAACTCTCCCGTCTGGCAACCCAATCCCTAGCCCTGGCGCCGGTGGGGTGCCCTGTTAGGAGAAGATATATTAGGTTATATATATATATCTTAGTTAAACCTTAACCCATGTGTTAAGTCAAATTACCTGTAGTCGTTAGGTTATGCTGGTGAACCGTCACATAAGTCGTTTTTAAGACAATTTTGTTATTCTGGATATTCATTCTAATCAGTTGTGCTTGGCTATCTCTAGCTGTCTTTTATTCATATGGTATCAGAGCTCGATGCTCTACATCCTGGGGAAAGTCTTACATGATGCCGAGACGCAGGGGCTGTAGAGAATTGCATCGAGGCGTGTCATCCCCAAAACAGAATTACAACAGGGGATATCAGCCACGACAGAAAGCACCTCTTCCTTTAGATACGGTGCTAGATCTCTACGAGTAAAATTACCTTGCTCTCTGGCTACAGAAGTTTGCTGCAAGACATTCTCGAAGGACACCTTCAACCAGGTGGACATTGAATAAAAATCAAGAAGTAGATAGGCTATATAGGGAACGTTGTCATAGGAGGGGACAGAACCCGGACCTATACTCCAATCCCAGATCACAAGGATCTGCTAGCCTAAATCTATTTCCTAGGTCAAGAACTCTTGCAAGAAACTCAAGTTCTGAAGTTGGGAGACCAAGTCGTTATCAACGTTCAGCAGCAGAACACGACACGCCTGTAATTAACCCTCACACGGGTATAGGGATTGTTGCTGAAAAATCTCAAGATTCTCTCACCCGTGTTGAAAAGGTGTTGTCCACAGTTCTGCAAAATCAGACCTTCCTCAAGAACCAAATCCATAGCCTGGATTCAATGGCTGCGAGTGCCATCCTTTCCTGCAAGGGCCAACTCCAGAAAGACATAGGCAGAATTATTGATCTTCTCCAAGATATGGACATCAGTCTGTGAATTCTGGACCAAAATAAACACCATAATATTTGAAGCGGCTGAATATACATGAAGCGGCTTTTCAGTTGAATATATACGGCATGTGGTTTTCGATGGGTATCGACGAGCCATATTTGAGCATACACCTAAGATGGCAGGAATATGGTGTGTCGTGGACTACCAGGACGTATGACGGCACACATCATGACAGAAGGGTCCACAAATCATGCGAGCATTGTTTTTGCTAGAAACGATGCCCATGTCCTTAGACCATGCGATACGATTAGGATCCGTTAATGACCGTGGCACCCACCTCGGGCCCCTTTGAGGGAATGCGTACACATATGTATACTCTCTTGCTATACACCCATATATGCACATGGTGGACGAGGTTTTGAACAATGAGATAGGGTTTAACGGAAGAACCGCTGATCTGGCGCCGGCATGCCGGGCGCCAAGTCCGCCCAAGGGACTTGTCAGCGGTGGTATGCCCAACGTGAATGACTTTCTCGATGCCAACTGGTAGGACTCACTTCTTCAAATGCTTAATCAGCCAAGACCGGCCTTAGAGGACTAGTCATTTGCCATCGGGCACACGATCATGGACGAAACCTACAAAATGAACCAAAGTTGCTTCCTCCGAGTGGCTGTGGACAAGGCACCTTCCAAACCCGTTAGGGAACGAGGCACATATTCCGATCATTCCTCGCCAGACTCGAGTCCTCCCTCGATATGTTCCGCCTCGATCATCTATCGCTGTCCATTACACCATCCGGGGTTGCAGCTTGAGGTGGGCTCAGAGAGCACTCATCTTCTCTTTGATCGCTTTCGTCATGTAGACAGATGTTTCTCATGCTCAGCTTGGAACCCATAATAAACGATAACCGCTTTCCGAACGAATAACTTTTGTATATTAGGTGGATTGTGTTGTTTGCCCCTCTTCCTGGTGGATGCCCTTCGCTTGCATCCGCAAATATAGAATTTTCGGAAGGAACCCATTATACGTGTGGATAACGTCCTGAATAATAGCAATAGTCAAGTTTGCATCATTCCTCGATTCGCAAAGTGGAGATACGCCGGCTTTCAAAGTATAATTGTGTACCATGCAGCCCACCACGTGGACCGCTATGCCCTCCTCAGTCCTTCGCCATCTCAAAATATGCGGCAACTCCGCCTCTTCTCGATCCATCCCGTCAATGCATAGTAATATGTATTTCGAGGACAAGTAGCTTTTAGCGATGCTTCATCAACTTCTTCCTCTCGCTCATCAACCGTGTTCGATGTTTATTTAAAGCGCCCCGATATACATCTCGCTAAACACAAGATCGAACCGCTTAGAAAGGACAAGTTAGTTCCACATGGTTAGCCCATTCAAAAATACAAACATTTTATTCCCCAACCATGCCGGAAACATGTCATCGAGGCACTCTGCGGCCAATGCCATTCCACCAAGACAGGCATGACAGGCGAGGAAGGCTCGCGCCAACCATCCGGTGTGCAACTATGCCGAGAGGACTCTTGAGCGCCGATAGCCCTTAACTCGATGGGAGGCGCGGCATGCCGTCGCCCTAGCACTCGGGCGCGACGCCCGGCCCCATCCGCGCGAATGCCGGTGACCGGTGGGTAGGCGCCGCCGCCGCCGCCGCCGCCGCCGGCCTGGCGCCCTCCCATCGATGCGCCGAATGCCGGTGACCGGTGGGTGCGTGGCATGCCGCGCGCCGCCGCCGCCGCCGCCGCCGCCGCCGCCGCCGCCGCCGGATGGGAGGCGGCGGCATGGCGCCGCCGCCGCCGCCGCCGCCGCCGCCGCCGCCGCCGCCGCCGCCGGAAGCTAGGGCGGCATGGCGCCGCATGCCGGCGCTCTCGACGCGCTGGGCCTGCGCGCCGCCCGGCCGGCGCCTCCCATCCGGCGCCGCCCGGCCGCCCCATCCGGCTGTGGCGCGCGCCAGATGTAAGGCGCGATGCGGCTGCAGAGAGGGCGCCGCATGCCGCCTCAGACGCGCCGGAGAGGACTCTTCGTGGCGCCGCCCGGCCGCCCGCCTTTTCCGGCGCCGCCGCGACTCAGTGGCATGGCGCCGCATGCCGCGCGCCGCCGCCGCCGCCGGCCTCTCATCGAAGCCGGCCGATTTCACAAGGCACCGGCATGCCGCCTTCATTCCATGGCTCCAACATGGCCGCCGCCAGGAAGCTAGGGCGGCATTCGGCGCCTTTGCATCTACACGCCACGTTAGAGGGTTAGCTCTCCTAAAGAGTATGATACCTATTACAAGATTCTATGTGAAATGACGGAGAACCGTATGTCAGCATACCTTGATCAATCCGATGACCAGATCGGATGTTGTATTTCAACCCCGCGATAACGCACATGTCGAAAACCGGTTGGACTTCGGAATTTTCACCCTCTTAAAATTTTCTGTCCATAGCCTCAGGAAATATGCATATGACACAAACCGCAGCCCAGCTTGTTCCATGTCGTATGATACTGATTCCAAACCTCAAGTTTAGTGAATGTGTCCGGAAGGTTGTACACTTCAACGTTGGGCAACCTTTCTGCCAACAGAAGAAATGTTGAGTCCATCCACGCGATCGCAGCAAGAGCATGTGAGGATTGCACACGAGGATTCGGCTTGGCCCCATCCCAAGGTGCTCAAGAATACCGCTCTTCAACTCGTCAGATCTTGCAGCCTATGCAAGAAACCCGACGAAATGCTTTCAGCAACAAGACGGGGCTCTCCCATAATGTAGGTGACAACCTTGTCTCGCATTTGGCATTCACATCCGTCTAACAAGAGATTGAAGGAATAACTCCGCCCTACCGCTTAGCCTCAAGAACCGGTCCTCTGCTCAAGACCATCCCTTGACAAAATAGGAAGACACAACTTGTTGCAAGATGGCTTCCGAATCGCGCCGCCGCCGCCGCTTTTCCGTAAAGAGACACTGCGCTCGCCTTTGAATCGGCAAAACATTCTGCCTCCGCCGCATTGTCTCGACTCATCGCTTCGCCGATAAGAGACACCATTTCGCTTCCTCCGAGGTGTATGCGGCACATCAACAACGGAATGAACCGGTCGCCCACCACGGTGTTCGTGATCGCTCGCAAACAAAGATCCGATCAGTCCCTTGGGAGGCTGGATTTGTACGACGACCGCCTTTCTCCCTCCGACCTGGGCTTCCACCCACCACACACCTATTCAAGTTCCGGGAGTAGGTGGCAACACCGTATTCCTACATTCGTGCGTGTGTTCTCCTAGCCCCGCAAAGGAAGACCATCGGTTTCATCCCATGGAACAAAGTACGCTATGCACCATTTCTACGCTGCAGACACCTTGCTATTCAAGTCAAACAACGACAAAATGTGAACCACATAGGATCCAGCCATTGTGACATTTGGTCTTCGCAAAGGCATGGAGTGGGTATCAAAGAAATGACCTTCTAGTAGGGATTGTGCTTGCTTGAGTTAGGAGCGCCAAGCGATGGTGCACCGCTGAGTTCCTTCCCGCCCCTTCCAAGACCTTCTTCTTCTCGCATGAATGAGAAGGACCTTGTTGCACCCACGGACTCCATGAACAAGGACCTCCGCAACGGAGCGTTAGAACAAACAGACGCGTGCAATGACTTCCCACATTCGTAGCGTAAATGATCACCAGGTCGACTTCAGAGAATACCTCATCCTCGCCCAAGCCATGGATAGAATGCAAGATTCAAGGTGCCGACTTAGACGATCGCAACAAGCAACGAACATCAAGCTTGGAACATACCGGATGGGTCTTCAACCACCAAACCTCCCTCTTATTGCCGCCCAACACGCTGCGCTATTCAATTAAGAGGGCATAAGACATGCCACCACAGATACCACCACCGAACGGCGCCATTGCATCGATGGTTCGGTGGCGGCGATGAGGATATCCAGTGAAAATAGATTGCATTTATTGTGATATAACAAAGGTTCGTAATGATCGAGATAGTGTCATATCCGGTATAAATAAGACAGGTATTGGGGTTTAAATATTGGCGTGGTCTATATTTCACGCCGTCACCACATTAGGGTTTCTTACGGATGTCCGCTTCTAAAAAGGGTATAACCGAGGAGCCCCATCATACCGCTGCTTTTTGCGTGAAGCTCGACGGAGTGCTCACGAGGCGGCGCGGCGTAATCCACGGAAGCACACCATCGCGCCAGCACCTTGGGCGCAACTCGCCCACCCGGCGCTAATCCCATCTGCGGCTGGAGCGATTGGCGCGGACGCAGTCCAGAGGGCTAGAGGCAGTCATCAGCGCGGACGCAAATCGAAGGTATTGTGGCAATCGCTAGCTTTTTGCTCCAACTCACAGCCCTGGTGTGTGCGTTCGCTGATTACAGACGGGGTGCAGGATTATGGCGAGTGGACGGCGTAGCAAGAAAGACCTGCCGGAAGCAGCTGCCGACAACCCCGGGATTGTGGTGAAGGCGAAGAAGGCGCGGAAATCGAAGGCGCCGACAGGAGATGCGTTGCCCGAATCTCCATTGCCGGTGAGCGTTTTTCCAGGGCATGTTGGTGTCAGCTGAATCCATCTTTTCCCGTGCTTTTTAACTCCTGTACAGGGTGTTCGGAAGGCTGGGTCTCTGAATTCAAAAGACAGCAGCACCAAAGCGCATGGAGGAACAGAGGAGAAGAGTGGAATGTCTCGAGCAAAAGAAGAGCACCCGAGCCCAATCCATCGCCATACACGTATGAGGAGACAAGTATCAAGCGGAGACACACAAGCCGGAGGAAACAGCAGATTGGACAAAGAATGGTTTCTAACCCATGCAAGTGAGCCACAGGAAGATGGGGCAATATGGACACCCTTGTTGAAGTTGTGGGTTACAGGCTACCTGGGGCTCGCCCAATCAGCGCTCAAGAGCCGGATGGGTATTGTGGGCAAGTTTGGAGATGGACACATTGCATCCGGAGGTGCAAGTGCTCTGCACATCAAGACCCTATGGCGTTGATAATTTGCCGCACACCCCAGATGATTACAAGGTGTTCCTCTTCAGGATAGATGGCTTTCAAGCGAAGAAATGTGAACCAAAGGAGCTGGCAATGCAATTTCGAGAAAGCTCACGCTGAAACCAGTGTGGCCACTTAGGCCTTCAAATTCACTTCGCACCTTTCCTCCCCATCCCGATATCCGACATTTCAACACTATGGTTTTGCGTGAAGACTGCTCCGATGCCTCCGGTCATCACAGAGTCTGATTAATCATGTGAGGGAGATGTCTTCCGAAGAACAAGATGTGCACCCTCGAGTTCGCAATTGAGGACCAAGATCTCCTCATGTTGATTGAGCGAGCCGGGCCCTTCCGACGAGGAAGATGGCCCTATACCGTATGTACTGACAATGGATGCGACGGGTCCGGGAAGATGCATGAGGCGGATATCATCATGGACTTTGCGCTCGAACCTCCGCCTCCTGCAAAGCATGCGCACGAGAGGACGAGGAGGGAGGGCCGATGCCGCGCCCATGCCATGCGTGAATTGGGCACCCCAAGTGTCTTGGTTTTGCCCGCCGACAAGTAAGGCGCCGGCATGCCGCGCCTTGATGTGCCTTCCATGGGAAAGCGCACCCGACATATGGAGAGGCCGGAACCGGAGCCAACCAAGGGTCAGCTGAGTGGGAACGATGCGGCCGGGAGGAAGGGGCAGGTGGGCATGCACCGCGCCGAAAGCGGTGCGGATATAGATGGCCGCATGCCGCGCCCATCCGACAAGTTGTTAGTGGTGCCCGAGTATCCTCGGATGTTACACTAAGCGAAAAGCACCTACCGCAGATGTGATCGAGGCGAAGGGGAACCAGCGATACCATGGGGAGGAAGAAAGGCACAATGATGGGCAAGCCATCCGCCATCCAAGATATTCCTACACTTCATGTGTCGATCGATGAAGAAAGGTTGAGGCGCCGCTGGATGAGGATTATTTGAAGACCGTTAGAGAAGCCGCATATGGGAAGAAAGTGGTTCCGTGAAACGCCTCCGTTAAGCTGGAATACTTGAGACCTGTGTCATGACACGGCGTGGTGCATCTACAGATGTCCGGGTTATCGTGTATGTGCACCATGCGCATGGTCGGCATGGTATGTGTTCCTGTGAGCATGTATGTCATGTGCGATATGTGGTGTATGTGTGGTGTGTGAAGATAGCGGCATCAAGGGAACGAATCGATTGTGAGTCACGGCGCATTATTGCCCAAACGACCGGCAGCGCAATATGGCACGATTTCGATTGAGGCCACGGCACCGGCGCGGGCGCCATGACATCAAGAACGCCGAAAGCGAGGTAGATAAAAGGGGCATAGGTCACGTAGAAACCGGATTGCTGATGTTTGTTCGATTGAGCCATACGGATCCCAAGGGGTTTTTCCGTGTGAGCTTTGGTAAAGGGACAGAGACGGGTTTGTGCCTGGACAAGGACGCTCCCATTTTGCACATCAGCAATCCCTTTACAAAGCTCACCGGCAGGCCAGGCGGAAAGAGTGCGGAGCATCCAAAGTGAACCGACTAAGAACCGTGACCCACTCGAGATAAGTCAATGGTGGAGATTGCTGAGAATGCTATAGATTATTCTATGCTGTTTTATGCGGGTCGGTCCATTCTTCACCTAGCCGCCTTGGCGGAACTAGAACCCGCACTGCGGGCGTAGATTGTGGGACGAAGTGATTGACAAGCCGGCTCAAGCTGGATCGGATCAAGGAGGCACCAACACTCACTTTGATGGAATGCCGTACATAGTCTCTAGGGGAAGAGAGTGAGAGGGTGATGGTGTTCTTGCCCAGTGGACAAACGAGAATACACCCATCCAAGAAGCCGCATTCCGCCATTCAAAGATCCATGCCCACCGATTAGGAGGTCGATTCGAGTGGAGTCAAAGTCCCATTCGCCCCATCGCATTTGAAGAAAGTGTCATCAAGCAAGAATGGAGTACGCGGCCTCAAAAAAAAACGATGTGTTCACGGCCAAGATGAGTAGCATGTCTCTTGCCGACTTTGAAGAGAAGTTCGTGGGCAATCGATGAGATGGTGCTCAAATACAAGTCCGAGTTCACACCCGAGATGCACTGAGAAAATGAGCACTTTCCTAGCGTGGAGAAGCGCCGACTTGTTGCTGTGGACCCAAGGACCAAATTTTGCGTGATGCCCTGACTTTGGCGAGGGCGCAGAAGGGCCAAGAAGGCGCCAAAGGGAAGCGAAGAGGAAGAGGCGTCAAGCTCTCGCAAGGTGATGCAATCACGATTTGGTGGATGAAATGTTTGCCAAGTTTGGGGAGATGTTTTGTCCTCCATAGAAAAGATCCAAGAACTATCAAAGTTCGCCATCAAGCCCAATGAACCTCTCGTCCCGCTATCCGAGGCTAAGGCAACCGTGAAGGACACACGGTGAAGACGGCGCGAAGCCGCCCAAATATACATAGCCGCCTTCCGGCAGTAAAGGAGAGTAATTGCCAATTTCCTTCACATGATGCACGGTGCTGATTATGAGTTGGAGCAGGCCTACGAGATGGCGAGAAAGGGTCATGAAAGGTGATCGCGGCCAGCGTCTTGGGGAAGAACATAACAGTCGGGGCGCATCAACACCTCGAACACGCCGGTTTCAAGGAAGAAATATGCCTCGGGAGGCAGCCGCAGCAAGCGCTATGCAGAGGAGTTCACCCGCTAAGGAGAGCGCGATCAGTGCAGCCACCACCAAGGCAACGGTGAAGTGCCTCGCTGAGGGGCCGCAAAGCTCTGAGTGCGAATATCGACCCGTGGAGCTAAGGAAGGAGGCGTGCGAGCTTGTGCCAAGGCAGGCACACGGAGGCGTCTTTGGCGGGCCCACCGAGTTTAAGCCTAGGGCGTCGGTGGCGGTCGCCAAGCTAGGCTAGGCCTGAGGTGGGTACCCGAAAGCCTTGTAGCGAAGTACATAGGCTGCAAGAACAGTTGGCAAGTGGCATGAGTGCTGTTGGGAACAGTGCGCCCGTCAAGAATACGACTCGGACACGGAGTATACGTTGATGGCCCCAAGGGCCGGACGGCATGAGCTTGGGGAATTCTCAAAGAAAGAAGTCCGAGGAAGAAACCAACTCAAGATGCCCAAGTCCTTGAGTGAGGAGGAGAATGAAGGTGTCGTCTAAGCTAAGAAGGCATCAAGTCGAAATCCTCCTTGAGCAGGCAATGGATGCACCCATGGTGAGCCCGCGAGATCCGGGAGTAAGAGCACAACCTTTCAAGCAAGTTATGCAAGCTTGGATAAGGAGTCTCGGAAGGAGGCGTGGTGCAGGATCGCTAGTTTGAGAGAGCATCCGAAACCAACAGTAGCGAGGCAAAGGAGGCATCGCGATGGTAAACAACCAGAACCGGGAAATCACCGTGAATGGTTTCGCACCAGAATGCGTGTTAGTTGACACCGGCGCGGATCCGGTGTTACTTGGGGCACGGGTGCAGCAGGCGCTTCAGCTGTATGGAAGCAAGCTAAAGCCATGCGAGGTGCGCATCACCACCTCCGCAGGGACTAAGGAACAGGTGATGGGCATAACCCGCGATCCAATACGGATTGAGCTCAAACCCGGTACCGAAGATTCCACTGTCATCGAAGTACGATGCTTGGTGTCTGATGCCAGAAACTACGATGTGTTGCTCGGTGCGGATGCCACTCATGGTCCGGCGATGGGTGTGGACCCGTTACACTCGATGGCGTTCTGAGCGCGATGGCAAGAGGGAGACTTTACGCATGTGGCAAGGATACCGCTGGACATGCACCAACGTGATGAATGGGGGCCATGACTCACGGCATGTGTGGCGCTGAGCGAGATATGGGAAGAAACAAGAACCGATGAGGGAAAGTGCGGACGAATGGCAAGTAAGGATGTATGTATATCAAGAACACTCCCATGCCGCTACTAGCGTTGGCAAGAGAGCATGTTCGAAAGGACAATCAAGGCATGGCGGATGGCTGGACACGAGGTCACGCGCGCTTACACCGAATAAGGCGAGAGCGTATCAACAATGAAGTAGTACGAGGGCAAGCGGACGTCGTGGGATCCACCTCAGAGCTATGCATCGCCAGTGGCTGGAAGCCGTGTTGAAAAGTGGCTTCGGGTAAAATACGTCGTCGAGTCGGATGAGAAGACACGCGGTGGCCAAAGCAAAATTGTCGTTGCAAAGGAAGTATCCTGAATTATGCGAGCATCAAGCAATCAAGGGTTGTTGTCAAAGCAGTGCCCCGGACATCATGTTGGTGGGGAAACGGCTGACGAGGCAATCGGTGTCCCTGTGGACGATTAGGAACGGACGCGGGGGAGGCGTCGAGAACGGTCGAGGCCGTTAGGCGAGACCGTTTTGGGCCGCGGCGCCCGACGCCGAGTCCGCCCTGTGGAGGCGGCCAGGCTGGGAGGGCCGAGACGCCAGCCATGACGCTTCGGCTATGAGGCAAAGGCGAGCAAGGTCTCGTGAAGAATTTTAGAGTGTTGTTGCCACGCTTACATAACTATCTTTTCTCTCTTGGGATGAAATATAATGTACCGTTCTTTTACTTTCACACTTCATAGTAAGTGTCATTTTGAAGGCATCATTTTCGGAGTCATTTTCGTTGTAGTTGTGTTTCCTTAATGTCCGGACTTAACAATTCTTGATGACCGGCAGTGGTTTAGCGGCTTGAGTATGGTGCGGCATAACAAGACAGAAGCGGGCAAGCTTACATGAAATTTAAATCGTGGTTGGACGCCATGGGCCCAGCTCCTAAAATGCGCACTGTCAAGCTTTAGCCCGTGTATAACCTTCAAGATACAATGAGCAAATGACATACAGACTCATCATTTCCTCAACACCTTGTCGGCGGAGGTCACAAGACCACATATGTTGTGCTCAACTTCACTTATCGATGGCCCATCCCTAGCCCCTCTGCGGTCGAAACTGCGAACAAAAACATCCACGTGCACTTGCAAGTTAGTTCTGCGCCGGGTTGCTATGATCAAAGAGAAGCTTACAAGGTAAACAAGTCGGCAGACAGAAGCTGACCTGCTAACAATTTCGGTCATCTGTGCGCAACTCAAGGAGCCCAACATTGCGCATGCCTCGATTTGAGCCATGGTGGCAACGGATTTTGAGGAGGAGTTGGCTTTACGTAGGTTTGGCCTCCGTCAGTTCATTAGGGCGGTTCACAAATCTCGCAGCAAAGACAATAGCATTAGAGCATGACGAATGCTTTGCATCCCAACAGGCTAATCTCACGTTACGCAAGATATTGATTGATTACGGGCAGCCGCACTATCCCACAAGCTCAAACCGATAGTTCACCTCAGCTTTCTCTCCGCACACATGAAGAGCAGCATCTTTTGACCAGCATTCTCACGCACACCGAGAGCCTTGATCATGGACATCAATGGTAGGACTCATTGAAAAATACAGGCAAGAAAAATACTCAGTGTATGCCATTGGAGCAGCATCTCCTTGGCGGATCCGTGTCTGCAAAACTCGTGTGTAACCGCCAGCACGCAACCTTTCAAGTCCACAAGGTTAGAAACACTTTAGCCAGACAGAAACACACCGCAGGACCCCATTGCTAATGCCAAAATCCTAGTAGCCACCATAAAACTCACCTGTATCGCTCTGCCATTTCGGTGAACAATTTAAAAACATTGCTATCTCCATGCACAGGTTCTTAACACAAGGATCAACAAACAAAGGTAGCAACATGATCAGTCCCTTGAGAGGGCGACAACCCCTTGTTGGTACCCTGCAGCAGGGAGACTGCATTCATAGCCACGGACATGTAGGGCAGCAAGGAATCCAACCTAGAGCCACCGCAAACAAATGCAAGGCGTCGTGAGCTCCCAATTCAAGAACACGGAGGGAGATCACGGAAGAGGGGCACACATCTGCATCAAGAAACCTCGGTAGCGATCGCATCCGCTGCGACACCTACCTCGCATTAATGCCGCACTCATGTGCACTGCACCCATGTGTTGCGAGGCGGGATCGGTATCGCGCAGTCGGGGCATTTGTCAACGGGGAGGCGAAACAAACGCTCATAGCAAGCGAAAGGGGCGGATCTCACCGAACAAGACATAATCTCCATCTTTAATGACGGGGATCTTTTGGCTGAAAGCCGGAGATGAAACCGCATTAGACCTTCCATGAGACTCAAACTCACGAGCGGCAAAGCCTCGAAACAAATGCAGCACTAAAACCCGGATCTGTGGCTTGCCCCAGCCGCCGTCCAGCGGCAACTCGAATTGACATCTTTCTCCCCACAAGCGGGATAAGAAGCTTGGTGAAGGAGAACCGCTAAGTGCACTTTGATCGTCATGTTTTCTTGGTCTTGTTGAGCTCGTTGGCAAACCAACAGAGCGGATGAAAACTAAGCCAAGTAGAAGCTCCTTTATATCGCCAGCTCACCGGTAGAAGAAGCAAAGCCGTGCTACCGAGCGGCACGAAGCAACAGACCTCCAAGTTCTCAAAGTTACAATGCCTTTGGGATACGTGCTGTAATGAAGTGCGGTGCAAGAAGACCAAGCTCACATCCGGGCATTGGACAGAAAGGAGGCGGAGTCTTGAGAAGAGTCCGGGTGGTGGGTCATGCATTGCTCTCAAGTCCGTGCTTCAATTTCTGAATACCACCGGTAAGGAAGTGCGGTGGAAGAATACCAAGCTCAAGTAAAATTGCAGGAAAGGAGGCCAGTCTTGAGAAGAGCTGGGTGGTGGGTCATGCATTGCTCTGAAGTCAGGCTTCAATTCTTTATCTTTGTAAACATCTGCGCCCTTAATCGGTTGTAGCACGGTGTATACAATGAAGGGAGCAGCGCTCCGGCGCCTGCCGTCGAACTTCGATTCAAGTGGTGGCAACTCACGAAAGCTAGTAGTGTCCACATCTCGAGAATAGCTTGAGCGGATCACGAGAATGCCCACAGTACATGCAGCAACCTCTAGCCACAAGGTGGATGGTCCTCACACCAGGGATACTAAAAGTGACCAGGGAAAGGATCATAACAACACTGCTATCCGTGCACATCTTTATCCGATGCCATTTGTGTCGAGTGCGTGGCAGTCAATTCAGTCGTGAATGGTTCCGTCCCCAAGCACAACCCAAAACCCCAATCGCACCGGCTCCACCTCATTGTGAGCTGCGCCTCAGGCCTCTTCTTGAAGCAGCGATGTCATTGATCACTGGGAGGCCATATCCGGTAGCGCCTGTAGGAAACAGCAGCAACCTGAAGATAATATGAGTGAAATCGAGGCCACGGCAGTGAGGCCTACAAGATCTTGGGAATGACGGCCGCAGGCGCCCTCCCTTACCCTTGTCTGCATGTTCCCGATGCGGCCCCATAGTGCACGCACATGTCCGCCGGCGAGGCTTTCAGACACCTTTGGACTCCAACTAACTGTGCAAAATTGCTCCAGCTGGCGTTGGCGGAAAGCGTCACGTGGGCGGGGAGGAAAGGCGAGGAGAGTGCTTGGCCCGGCGGGCCCACTTGCTTCTCGGAGTATCTTCTAGCGGCGGCTCCGGATCCAGAGGCACGTGCAGTGGCGGTGAGCCCATGTCAATAATCGCTAGATGCCCTTGTGTGCTTGTGTGAATGTATTATTACTGCAACCAAGCCTTACGACCCAGCCCGAGCCCGAGCCGTGCATCCTGCCAAGACCCAAATTGCAAACATCGTGGCGTCCAAGCTCTTCACCGGACTTCAGGCTACTTGACCACTTACACACCCCGATGGGATGGTCAGGAAAGCCTTGAGGAAGAAAGCGCAGAAACTGCTTAATCAAGTTCGAGGTAAGCACCACACCTTTGAACTTCCCAATTCACAATTTGACACCCTTCCTCCTTCCTTTTCTTCAGGTAACATAGTCGCATGAGAAATGGATCCAATTACTTCACCTCGGGCACAGGAACAGCCCACCACAACCCAGAAATGACATCCCGAAAGCAGCACCCAACTCACCCAATCTGCTTTGTGGCGCCCGCCTTCGCCTACTCCACGGACCGCGGCTTCCGCCAGCGCGACTTGGCGAAAACACGCGGCCCAGGCCGATGCTGGACTGGGTCCGGCGCATGGTACCCACCGCGCGGGGCGGGCAAGCGGAGGGTGAGGCGGTCGAGGATCCGGCGGTTACCTTTGGTCGGGAAGGCGCGGCGGGCGGAGGCGTGGCGAGGCAAGCGAGGCAGAGATTGGTGAGCAGCGGCGCCCGGATCGAAGTGGCGCTGCGGGGCGAGGCGAGCTGGAGGGCCTCGGGCTTGCAACTGCTGCTCAAGCGAGCTCAAGCCCATGTATTCTTATTCTTTGGATGAGACTCAATGCCATGGCAGAAATGGGCACCCAATTCGTTTGCTCCAACTCTTGGCTCTGGCGCTCCATTCCAATTGCTAGATGCTTCCCATCGGGAGCTTAGTATTACGCCCGCCGTTTTGAGGTTCGAGGTTAGGTTTGGTGGTTCAAGGCTAGGTTTGGCAAAGTCGGGCTAGGTTTGGAAAGGTAGGCGGCGAACCAATCAGCGGACTTAGTTAGAGTTTGGACTGCAGCTGGAAGTTTAGGTTCCGGAAATTCAAATGAGGCACAGTAGAGAGCGTGGCGGCAAGCGGAGGATGAAAAACCTAGGTTTCGTGGCTATTTAAGGGCTTTCTCCAGAGGCGAGGTCTTTCGACGGCAGCCTCAGAAGACCGAAGGTCTTCCTGTGTTTGCTCCTTTTGTCTTGTCGGCATAGGTTTGCATGCAGAAGGCCAAGGGTCTCTTGGTTTTGCGTCTTGTTTTGCGAGGATAGGTATGTCGAAGGCCAGGTCCGGTGTAGTTTAGTGTTGTAGTTGTGAAGGTGACTTTGTTTTGGTGTTGTATTTGTTGTAGAGGTGACTTTGTTTTGATTTGAAGGCCATACGCCTCTTCCACGAAGGCCAAGGTTATTTTGGTTCGAAGGCCAAGGTTTCTGGAGGTTAAAGGCCAACTTAACGCTTCATGATTGCTTGTTTGGTTATAGCTTGTTGTTCTTTGGTGTGTCTTTGTTCTTGATTTGTTTTCCGGTCCACTTTCTATTATGTCGTTCTTGAGTCTGGCTGGCTCTATGATTAGGTTTATACACTTTTGTGGTGTCTTGGCTCTTCACCTCTGTATATGTGGTTTCTGCATGTGGTTACATCGTTAATGGTTTCCTTGTTCGATGTCTGCTACATCTGTTTACTTTCGTTGTCTTTTGCCTATGCCACGTATGCGTTGCATCTTACTTGCTCTCTCGAAGGCATTACTTGTTCCTTGCTTTGCTCTTGTTTCATGTTGGTTATGTGTGTTCTTTCGTTGTTTTATGTTGTTGAGAACTGTAACTCCTGGTTCGAAAGACTGGAAGGTAACTGGTAGGACTTGTTGCAATGTTGAAGCAAGAAAGTCTCAGTGAAGCCAACTGCCTTGGTCTGCTGCTTTGGGGACCTGTTTGGTTTGTGTTTGTGAACGCTGCTTTTTGTTCTCATTGCTCATCTCAGGTCCTTCTTTAGTGCTTGTACGCAAATGTTTTCCGCTTACGCATTTACTAGGGGTGGTACATAGCTTGTAAGAACGCTTTTCGAAAACCATCGCTTGTATGGCTCATGGCTTTGTTTCTCGGTCATTATAATGGCTGTCTGCTTCATTCCTGAGCACCTTACGCTTGCCACGCTCGCTTTTTCGTGAAAGTCCGGCCTCGGGTGGAGACCATTAGGAGTAAGTCCGAAACTCCGAAGTCACCAAAGCCCTAATACGCGAAGTTTTCAAGGGGTTTTCGCGGTTTTCGCTAGTTCTCCGTGTTTTATCCCATCTTTGGTTCGAGATACAATTTACCAGTAGGTGCTCTTGGACTTTTCAATTGCTTATAAACCGCCTCAGCGCTAATGCATCGCCCTCGAGTTCGGCTTTATCACTTGTGGGTCTGTGATGCTTATCCGTGGAATCTTGAAGTCAAAGTAAGTTTGTGTTGTGTCTTTGTTTCTAACCTTATGTAGGATATGCAAGCATCTATTGTTCTGTCATGTACTGGTCTTTGGGAACAAGTGTTTGTTTGTCTATCTTTAATTAAAGAACAGTATTTGGTTTCGCTCAATACTGCTCATAACATTGCATCTTGGCTTGCCTCACACAGAGGCTCAAGGTCCAAATTCATTCTTGGCCTTAAGTTAGTTCTTCGATTTAGGGGCCTGTTATTTTTTTGAAGTGAATCAGAGTATGTTAGGGAATCGCAATGAATATTGCTATTACTAACCGAATGTTTTTACTGCCGACGTATTTAGCGATTTTGGTGGATTTCTAGAATGGGCTTCTATCTAGATGTACCCGGGTTTTACTTGGTGGCTATTTTTTCACTCCCATCGCTATGGTTTCAACATGTGGATAGTGGATTATTTTCACCCTACATTATTTTTTCGCACTGTTGTTATAAATTTTTGATCGTATTCATGAAATGAACGCATCAATGTGTTAATTTCTCGTTTTAGAATTCCACCGCCCCCGAAAAATCGAACGAGCGCTGGCCGAGGCCCTGTGACGAGGCCGCGATTTACCACGTGGCAATCGCAGGATGGGGAGTGTCGAACTTTTCCGTAGTCAAGGTTATGGCACACGGGCGAGATGGTCCCGAGGGTGGTCCGAATCCTAAGGGAAGTGCAGCCATGCTAATCCAAGCCGCTGGCCGTACATTTTTTGAGAATGTATGTGGGGCATTTGATAAACGGAGAACGTCCGTGAGGACTATTATGAGCAGCCCAAAGCATGGTTGGGTGAAGAGTTCATCATCGATGCACGCATCGGGTCATATGCTCACCGAGTACCTTAGCTTTTGGACACAAACATGGTCAAGTGGAAATTCCTGCAGCATCAAGTGTATCCGATTTATTCCTGTGGAAAAGTATGTGGATGAAATTGGAGGAAGGGGCGGCCTTTCGCGGTCGGTCTGTGAAAGGATGAACCCGCCACACTTCCGATCAACGTAATGGAGTGCCGGAGGGCTGGCCCCCTTGGTAAGGAACTACAATCATATGCGTTAGAAGGGGAGGGATGGCATGGTCTTGGATGTGAGCAGGGAATGAAATCGGGAACCCACCATAAGGGAGCGAGAGCGGGCCATGGGATTCGATCACAGGCGGTACCTTCACGCACGGTATTCCATGCTCGATCTGGCCCGGTGGGCGAGCTTTTGACGTTAACTGCTAATGGTTGTTAGGCATGGGCATAGCCACCAAGTAACCGAGGGATAATAGCTTTGCCATTAACTTCTTTGGCTGACGGTTTTCGGAAGAACCAAGCGAGGGGCACCAGCCGCCTTATAACACGATGAACGCCACCGGGGACAAAAATGATCTAAAGGAAACACATGAGTGGCGGTTGTGAAGAGGTCGGTCGTCGGCAAAGATTCGGGGTCTTTGCTGGCAAAGGTGCTTCGGGTAAATTTTGAGGCGGTATGACAAAGTAAAATTCAAGATCACCACCACCACTCAAGAGCCCATGTTCGACGAAGGCATAAGTTGAGTCCCATGGGTGGGAGATTGTGGACAAGCGATGCAAGGAGTTGGCGAGGCGGGGAATTAGGAAGTCAACCTCTCAACTGGCGCTTGCGGTGTTCTGCCAGTTGAAGAAGGATGAGCATGGTGAATGGAAGGACGGAGGCGAAGATGTGGGGATTATCGCGTTGAGCGAAGTCACTTTATGGGGCGGTACCCCATGCCCACCCCGGTGAAATTTTTGATGCCATAGGGCAAGCCAAGTATTTCACTACACTGGACTTTCGATCCGGGTTTATGATTGTCATTGAAGAGACAAGTGTAAAAGCGTTTTGGGGCAAGGATCAACTTTGGGAATGGGAAAGCGAAGGCCGTTCGGCTTTTGAAGAAGAACGCCTATATACTTTTCAAATGGGTGGACGACTTAGAGCCACAAGGGTTCCCTAGAAAAGCAGCATGACGAGTATTCGGTATGTTTTGTGGTGCGACTTTACCGATGGCCAGTCGAGCGCGCCACAATCCCGATGTCGTTGTAGGAAGAAGTCCGTTCCCAAGGAATGATAGGCTCCGTTTACGTTTGGTGATTCTTACCTCACTTGCGCTCGTTACCTCACACTCCTAACTACTCTAGCGTTCACCGTCTGGGCCGGTATGGCCAAGCGTTTGAGACCCGTTCGCGTCCGTATCGTTCACATTCGTCACTCACACTTCCTCTTTCCTCTCCGCTCACTCCTCGGTCTTAGAAAAGGCAGCGCGGTTACCGATCCGGACCTCCTCCGTCGTTCGCGGGCCTCCGTCCGGGCTCTGCCGCCCTCCGGAGTTCCTCGGCTCACCGTTCGATCCGTTCGGTCGGGGCGGCTCGGGGCGAGCAGTCACGATCACCCTTCCTGCACACCACAACCGTTAGGTCGTCACGGGACCGATCAATCTCCCGGGTGCCGTGCACCTTTCGGTGACTCGGGACTCACGTTAGCAAGACACACAAAGGTGCAGAGCGGCATCAACACCAAGAAAGATGATTTATTGGGCCTTAGCCCTCTTATACTACGCCCGGTCGGCGCCTTTATTACGGTGAGGCATTTCGGTGTGCCTAACCGGCCGCCTACTACCTCTATTCCTTCTATCGCGCCGTCGGTGGTGGTGAGATAGCCCCCGATTCCTTCTTGGCACGGCGGCAAGCGAGCCACAGCCCGCGCACCAATCGGATGATCCGGCGGGACCCTTCCTCTTCCAGGGTGCAGCGCCACGGCGGCGGCGACAGCGGCGTCTCACCAAGTCTTCCTCGTCCTCCCTCTTCTCTCTCTGGCGGGCCCTGCGATGGGCCCTCAAGGGCTGGATCTGCTTTGGTGGTGGTGGCTCTCCCCACTCCCAGTTTGGACCTCGGGACCTGTCTCGGTCAGGACCTCTAGGTCAGTCTTCCCTCTGAGTCCGGTCTCCTGGCCTTCTTTGAGTCCGGTCCTCGGGGCCGGACTTGCCTCTGAGGTCGGTCTTGGACCCAACCCTTCCACAGGGTCCGGACCTCGGGGTCGGATCGTCACAAGTCGGATCCTAAGTCGGACTTCCTTGAGGCGGACCTCGGGATCGGCCTTTCCTCAGTCAGGACAAAGTCAGGACCTCGCTCTGGGCATGCCTCCTCAGCGTCACGGGTTCATCCTGAGCCCTCCCTTGGTTCCCGAATGCCCGGTTGCACCTTTCCTCTCAAGATCCTCCCTCTTCCTTCCATGCGAGGGTCTTACCTCCGGTGTGGCGCCTTCCTCCTCCGGTTCCTCCTGCTCTCCTTCGCGCTGCTGCTGCCGTCGTCAAGCAGCGCTCCTAGGACTCCAGCGGTTGTGTCTCCCGGGTCCGTCCTCTCGCTCCTCCTTCCATCCTTGAGTCCACCCTCACGCCTGGGGTGGCGGACCTCGAGCCTTGAGGAGCTCTGCGTGGTAGTAGGCGGTCGGAATCGACTTGCAGATCGCCTCCTCACATGAGCCGGGCACGGTACTCCCTCCTCAGGTGCTCCGTGGCGGATCGCCCGGCCTGGCAGTCTCCGTGGCCAAGCTTACCACATGGTGGGCGGACTCCCTTGAGGCCGTCAAGGCTGCCTCAGTTACCTCTTGCAACCTTGGCTCGGCGTTCTCCTCCTCCCGTCGTTGTTGACTCCGATTTCAGGCCATGGGTGAGCTCTCCTTCACCTGGCCGGACGAGCAGCTGTACCTTTCCTCGGCTTTCTTCCCTCGTCTATTCTTTCCGGTCCCACTTCCTTCTCCAGGCGGGCGGTATCCCGTCAGGCTCGGCTCCACATCCTGCGCAACCTTGCGGCGTCGAACTCCTTGCCGCGCCTATTCTCCTCCGTCTTCAAGCGGGCTGGGCGTTCTACCTCTCGCTCGAAGTCTTGGATTCTCGTTGAGAACCCCTCCTCCGTGCATCTTGGGTTGCAACTCCAAGGTGTCCTTCTTGTCCTCCGGCTCCTGCCGCCCTTCTACCTCCTGCGTGCACAGGGTCCCCAATCTCCCGGGTCTGGCCTCGATGCCTCCTCACGGCTCGGCCGTGCTTGCTCCATGACCACTTGCTCGGCCTTGATTGGCGTGGCTCTCTCGGCCGCCTCCTCCGGTTCGATCACGCCGATAGTGATCGCGATCGGCCGCCCGTGGCCTCCGCCTCCTTGGCCACCTTCACACAGCCTCCGGCTTGGCTCTGGTCGGTCAGGCCCTCGCGAGATCCCGCCCGTTCGCGCCCGGGCGTCCTCGCTTCTGTGCGCTCGCCCCTCACTGCGAGGTCCTCCGCGCTTGGGCCTCCTTGGCACCTTGGTGTTCCTCCGGTGAAGGAATTTGGTCCGGTCCTTGCGGATGGACGACCTCCGCCTCCGGCGTTTTCCTTCCTCAATCCGGCCGAGCTTGGCCTTCCTTCTCGCCTCTGGGCTCCCTCCAGCTGCTCACGGAGGAGTACCATGCGCCTCGGGTGGCTTCTACCTCCCCAGGTCTTCTCGGCCATCCCACAGACCCCAGGCATCGTCCATGGCGGTAGCAGGACGTGTTTCTTCCACGGCGGCCTGTGAGGCTCCCACAAAGTCCGTGGCGGGCCGGCATCTCAGTCCGTCAAGGACCTCCATACCGGTCGGAGCAAGTCGGGGGTTCTCGGACCAATCGGGACCCTTAGGTCACGAGTCTTGCTCCGGGCTTCCCCTCCTTGGCCCTTTTGGCGAGCTCCTTCTCGCCCTTTTCCTCCAGGGCTCGGCGGAGGTGATGGAGTCAGGGAGCCTTTGCCCCTTCACGGCGGGGCCGGCTCTGGATCAGGTGCACGGTGTCCTCCACTCCAGGCGCGTCCTTCGCCCTCCTTCCTCCGCTTCTTGCCACTCAGTGGCGGGGAAGAGTCTTGCACCGGAGTGCAGCGTTGGTTGGCCGTGGTCTTGCGTCTCTTGGCTCTCTCACAGTCCGTCGGGGCTCCTCAGGAGTGGCGGTGCGGGGCTGCTGGGTCGGGGCTTCTGCTGGGGCTGGTTGGGGCACGGAAGGAGGCGGGGTGCTTCCCATACTTCCACAGGTGGTGAGGGGTCCGTTCAGGGCGTATGGAGTCGGAATCCTCGATCGTCCTCCTCCGTCCGTTTGGCTTTCGACGGCCCGGCCTCCTCCCTCGGCGCCCTTGCGCTCCACTTCCGGGGCCTCCGGTCCTTCGGGCGCTCGCTCAAGCTCTCCTTCCTTGAGGAGCTCGAAATGCCCCCATACATGGATCGGGTATGGGGCCCAGATGGCGAGGCTTCTCGGTCTGAGCTTGCGAGCCTCACAGCTAAGCGGCGAAGATAATCCTTCCCGGTCGCCCTCTTCCCCGCTGCGTGCAGACCAGATTATCACCAAGGTGATCCACCTTGGTAGTAGGTTCGATGGACAATGATCCGGGCCGCCCTTACTCGGCATCCAGCGGGTCGGATATCGATAACCGTTGGTGGTCGTTGCGTCGAGCCTTAGCGCCGCTGTGGCGGCCCTATCTTCCCTTCGCCTTGAGGGGCTCGGCACCACTCCCCTCTTCCTCCTTGGGCGGTTGTAGGCGCCTCGGGACCTCAAGGTCCATCGCCTTGGGTCCTCCGGAGGTTCTTGGACCGCACCTCCTTATTGACGCCGCGGCATCTTGGGCAAACTCCGGACGGTGACCTATCAAATGTCCGGACCATGGAACACATCCAAATGCCACTCCTGCACCAATTCTCCGCTTCCGGGCAGGCCCAAAGTCCGGATAGCGCGGGTCACAATGTTGCGCTCCACAAGGTTCCATGGCTCCCAAACTTCCATGGGCTTTTGGGTGCCATCGCCTTCTCCTCCCTTGGTTCTTTGTCGCCGAGGCTCGGCACGTTGCGCCTTCTTGGCGCGTTGGCTCAACCTCAGCGGTGAGCGCGCGAGCGTCGAGTGTCCACGAGATACCGCCGAGAGCGGTGCGGGCGCAAAGATCGCGAGTCTCGGTGCGTGATGCCTTCTTCGCGACCACGCCGGGAAGTAGCGGCGGGCGCCTCTTCTGTCAGTGCGATGCGCGCACTCGGCCCCTCTGGCTGCAGCGTACTCTTACGCCGCGTACTGCGGCCTCGCCCGCCGGCGTGAATACCTGCTATAACGCAAGGTTACGGTCTGACGGCTGCATGCCGTCCTCCACTCGTGTCACGTGGCGTCGCCTAGTCCGTCCACGGCCTTCTAAGTTACTTTCCTGGCGTACTTATCACTGGTCACAGGTGGGTGGGACTTATCCGTTACCCGCCGCCATAGGTCTAGTCGTTCCTCACTCGGTCGGAGTATACTCAGTGCCGTCCGAGTGCTAACGCTTATTTCCCCTTTTTCGCCTCATTTTATCCTTTACTCCTACAAAAAAAACAAAACCCTACCTAATTTCTAACCCCCCAGGGAAGTCCGTAGTCCACATACTCCCCTTCTCACCTGTTGGCGTCTCCGCCAACACTAAGCGTGGTACTTTTTCACCCGCCATCCGTTCACCCGAGTGGGCAGCAGTTCACCATCCAACTGCCGAAGCTGAACGGACCCATTGGGGTATACCCGTACGACTTGGTCCCATCCATCGTAGGTGGAGTTTACCTGGGAAGTGCATATGTCGGCTGTCGTAAAGGAGGGCCAGATCTCCCTCCTTCACATACTCCACGATTCTAAGGCGCTATCATGCCACTTGCGTTGATTACAGTACGATTGCATTATTGCGCCTCTTCCGGTCCTCCGTATCTTTGCACAAACCCTAGCAACCGCTCGGTTGGCTCTCTTCATCCGTTAAGCGCCTTTCCATCATGACCGGTGTTGGCACCTCAAACTCGACCGGCATAACGGGTGAGTGCCCATAGGTCGAATGTCTGAGTTCGTTGCGTGGTTACCTTCTCTGCCGTTACGCGCCCGCCGCGCGATGGCGGCTTTGTATCGATCGTGCGCATAGTTAACCGTCGAGGATCGGCGGATAAGTCCATTGGTCTTCTCCGTCGGTTGGCCTTGGTTAGGGGCGTTTTACGATGTGTGATGCGAAATAGTCCGTCATTGCGGTTATCACATCATTGAGGAAATGGGTTCCCCTATACACCGGGACACCCATACCTTGTGATGATGTTTTCGTGAGGAATTTGGCCACCGTGCTCAGTCCGTTCGTAGCGGCGCTTCAACCCACAGTGCGGTGGTCCGTTGCCACCAAGATGTACCGCTTGTGTGCCGGTGGGTGGTGTATAGGTCCAGTCGATGCCCATTTCTCAAAAGGCGCTAGTGCTAGTATGGGCACTAACGGCCATTGAGTTGTGGCGTCGGCTTCCCGATCCGTGACAAGCATCACACTTCTTCACAAATTGGTGTGTTTCCCCATACATGGTGGGCCACGTACCCGACCTCAAGATTTTCTTGGTGGTGACTGCTGATAATGTCCACCACCTAGTCCTTCGTGCATCCCTTTATTACCACCTCCGTTTCACTTTGTTGGAGGTACCTTCGTTCCACACCGTGGCCCTACCTTAAAGATGCAACGTTGCTCTAGGAAAGGCGTAGTGCACAAAGGCTGCTGGACCGGTTCGATTCGTTGGTAGCTCCATCTCCCATAGGTACCGTTCCAACTCCGCGTAAGAGGCCGCCCCCTCGTCCGCTCCCTTCTCCACGCCAGTGGGTCCGTTGTTCACCGACTTGGGTTTGTCGTGCTCCTCTACCTCCTCCTCGCGCCACCAATTCCTCATCAGGAAGGCGTCCTCTTGATCCTGCGGGGCGGCTCCGTTTTAATCTGGATAAGTCGTTTGTTGCCGTCCTTGCCTAGTCTCCACCTCAAATGTGAACTCCACAGTGATCCACCTCGCAATTCGTCCAGGACAAGTGCCTTGTTCACCAAATGCTTGGCAGTGATCAACATAGAACACAAACTCATTGGGCGGTAAGGTATACGAATTTCTTAAGCGTATACCATTCCAATGCCTCGCTCCGTAGTAGTGTACCTCCGTTCCGTCGTGAGCTCTTCAGCGTAGTAGATTGGGTGATCCCTCCGTTTATCATCTTTTGGTGAGCACTACCCGATGGCGGGCGGCATCCATACACATGGAATCGCTTCCCCGGTCCAGGTCCGGCCGGGGCGGCAGTGGTGCGGAGGTCTCTGAATGCCGCCTCCCTTTACGGCGTCGGTCCATTCCTCCTCCTTCTGAGTAGCTCTGTTAGCAGGCCCGCTTTGCAAAATCTTGTAAGCGCCTATAGTAACCACCATGCCCGGGGTCCCGTAACTCCTTCAAGTTCGTTGGTGGGCTGCGGGGGTGGATGACTTTCACCTTGTCTTGGTCCACCTCTATCCCTCTTACGACACTCGGTGCCCCAACAAGATTCCCTCTGTCATGCAGTAGCATTTCTCGGGATGCGAGCCGCAGTTGAGTCTCCTACATCGTTCCAAACACTTAAATGTCACGTGTTTGTCCTCCTCTCCGTGCACAGTGTCCAAGAACACCTCCATGAAGTCCCTCGAGAATTCCGGAAGACATTGGTCACCATCCGCATAAATGATCCGGGTGCTCTGTCATCCGGCACTCCGTTTGTAGGCAAGCGTCCCCACTCCGTGGTGAATGTTGTCTTATCGATCCTCCCTTAGGTGTATGGCGGTTGTAGCGAATGGCCGTCAAGAAGGAGTAGGTACTACTGCCACCTTGTCCGATGTATGTCCACAAAGGGCATGGGAAATGGTCCTTTTTCCGTGGCGGCGTTAAGCTTTCTCCGATCTGTGGACGAATCGCCCTGCGCTTCTTGGCACGACCACAATGGGCGCCACCCACTCCGTTTACGATTGGGAAGATGATGTCGCTTCCGGATACTTATCCGGGACTTCCTTGACCTTGGCGAGTGCTTGGGATTGATTTATCTTGCCTAATCGAGCACCACGCTTCAGATCCTATTGTTAGCCTTTGTTTGAATGCCTTTCATATCCGTGACCTTGAAAGCAAACACCCTGAATTCCCCAACAAGCGTGTGAGGTCTCGTTTTAACCCCTCGGCATGCCCTTGCGAATTTGAGGAATTTCCAGGCGAACCTCCACGTCTTCCACATCGTCGGGTTGGCCGTCTCCTTTCTCTTCGCGCTCGTCCGAGCCGTCGTCCTCCATCCGGGTTCATCTTCACGCATTCCCCACTCGAAGAGTCGTCCAGTGAAGCAGGTTACTTCTCGTTCTACCTCGTCCTCGCTGGACCCTCCTCTTGATTGCCTTCCCCGGCTCTTGCTTGAGTCCACCCTAAAACAATCGATGACCTCCTCGTCCACCTCCTCCAAAGGCGTCCCTCAATCCATCTCCTCCTCGACCACGTGATTTTGGGAAAGGGTAGTCCTCATTCGTATCCTCGCGTTCATCGTCCCCCTTGTCTTGAGGTGTACCCTCTAGTCTTGTGGTTTCTCCACAGTGTGTCCTTACTCAGTAATCGCTACCGTCCTTCCCTCACCTTGGATCCCATCCACGGCTTGAAGTGTATTTCCTTCCGTCCAAGTGTAGTTTTGTCGGCGAGGCCGGCCAAGGCCGCTAGCAGGACCTCATACCCCAGGTCGGCGGGTCGATAATGACAAAATCTAATGTATAGGGGCTCCTATGGTGGCTTGGACTCGGACAACTCCCTGCTGGCGCTCGCCTATGTCGCCATCACGAGGGTTTTGGTGGATGGCTCGAAGGTGGTGAACCCCGGCCGTCTTGCGGTGGCCTCGGTGATGAGGTTCACTCGACCCGTGTCTAGAGGCACGTTTTAATTACACCCGCAATTTCCACACCTGGCGCCCCGAGTCCGATGAGATCGACTACCTCCACGTTCTTGCCCCGGACCAAGGAGTTCCGGCGTGGTTGCGTTTCCACGATGGCCTTCCGGACTTCACATCGATGCCGGGTTGTCCTTTAACAAGCGCCTAAGGGACACCAAGTGTTGTTGGTCCATCATCAAGTCGGCCACCTTGAAAGGGCGGGTGGTTCTCTGCGTCACGCGTTCGCCTTGTCTCCTCCGGCGTTTGGCTCTTTGCTGGTGGTGGCGGACCACAGGTCTGGGAGTTCTTCTTGAAGCATCTCGGTCACTTCTCGAACCACATCCGGTGGGGCTGCGGTTACCGTGGGTGAGTCCGCTTCTCGACTCCGGTGGCTTTTGAGTTCTTCTCTCTGGCGGGCTGCCGGTTAACTCGTCCTCTTTGGCGGGTTCGGCTTCCTTGAGTGTTCCGTCCTCCGTATCCGTGGGACTATCCCCATTTTCTTCCTCTTACTCTCCGTTCCTTCGCTCCTTGGCGACTCGGGTTGACACTTCCGGTACCTCGGTCCGCCTTCTTCTCCTTGGCGAACTTGCCCGTACCACCTCGTTCGAGCTCCTCGGTGCCTCCTCCCCTCCGCCATTGTCGTCTTCAATTTGTACAGGCCGCCTTAGGGAGGCGTCGGTGGTCTTGGCTCCCCAGTGTTGCGTGGCGTACCGTCCTCGGCGAGGATTCGGACACGTCTTGCACGCATGTGCCCGCCCCACAATCTCCACCACGTTCAAAGTCTCCGTTACCTTATGCGGTGGGGTATGGGCGTTGGAGTAGTGTCCGGGGTTCCCAGTTCCAGACCACCGCCGAGAATTCTGGAGGCTCCCATGCGAGGTTGCATCGGAGGCGGTGTATGGATGGACCTCCGGCGCGGATACATCGTCTTGGGATCGTGCCCGGTGCTTCTTGCACGTATCATCCTCCCTTTGTTCCTCGGACTCTTCCCATAGTCGTACTCCACGGTTCACAGTGCGGAGGCGATTGGCCAGTGCCCATGTTGGTGGCACACGCACACCATAAATGAGTCCACCGTGGTGGCCACCTTGCGCCGCTCTTTATCCTTCACGGTTGATCGTCAACTCCTCCACCTCTTTTATGACCTCTAGATCTTCCCTCAACCCGCTCCTTCAAAGGCGGGGTCGAAGACCTCGGCGCAGTGCATCATGACCTCCTTCTTTTCCACCTCGTCACTCTTCTTCTTGTTTTGCGGGGCTCCTCTTGCCTCCTGGATTCTTCTTGAGTCCTCTTCCTCTTCCTCCGTGACCTCGGTCTCATCCTCCTCTCCTTCAGGGCTCTTCATCTTGATTCCGATTCGCCTCTTTTTCTTCTTCTTTCCTCCTGGAGGAGTCCTCGTCGTTGGTGCATCGATTCTTCATAGTTCTCCGCCTTGCCTCACATCTTCTCTGCAACAGCACATGTAGCCATTGGCTTGGATAAGCCAGTGCGAACCAACGCCACTTTGCATGGTAGTGTGTGGGTGGGGTCTGCCGATCCAGCAGCAGAACCGTTCGATGTCTGATCCCAACTTCTCCGTCTTCCTCTTTGGGTTCTCGAGTTTGGACAAGATGTAGCCTTCTTGATCGATTCGCGGAATCTTTCTGAAGGCATCCTTCAATCTTGAAGGTTGCGGGGGCGTTACGGCGGTGGTGTACTTCCTCCGGTACCAGCAGCCTGTCCCCGAGGACCCTTGGAGCAGTGGATTAGCTGCATCCGAACCTTCTCCGTTGAAGTTTGCCGGACAAAATCCTCCACGAAGGTTTCGCATCTCTCCTTCTTACCCAAAGAGAATCGCTTGTTTGGTCGGTTGTTGCCATCGCGCGGCGGTGAGAACCGCCCTCTTGCCACCCTGCGTCCTCCTCTCGATCAAACTCCACCACTTACTGCGGTTGTCCTCGCCTCGAGCTCGTCGTCTCTCACGTGCTGCTCGGCGCTGGCGATCTGGCGTCAACTCTCTTAGCAATTCTTCCTTAACTACCTCCGTCCTCACGCATCCACGGCTACGGCGATTTCATTCCCGCAGCGCGCCAAAATGTGGCGACTTTTGATAGCCGGTAGCGCACAATCCGTGTCGTTGTAGGAAGAAGTCCGTTCCCAAAGGAATGATAGGCTCCGTTTGCGCGTTTGGTGATTCTTACCTCACTTGCGCTCGTTCGGCCTCACACGCCTAACTACCTAGCGTTCACCCGGCCGGTATGGCCAAGCGTTTAGACCGTTGGTCGTATCGTTCACATTCGCCACTCACACCGTCCTTTCCTCTCTCCTCACCTCACTCCTCGGTCTTAGAAAAGGCCGGGTTACAGTCCGGACCTCCTCGTCGTTCAGGGCCTCTCCGTCCGGGCTCTGCGCCCTCCGAGTTCCTCCGGCTCACACGTTCCGGTCCGTTCGGTCTTGGGGCGGCTCGGGAGCAGTCGATCACCCTTCCTGCACACCACAACACGTTAGGTCCGTCACGGGACCGATCAATCTCCCGGGCGCCGTGCACGCTCGGTGACTCGGGACTCACGTTAGCAAGAAGACACGGTGCAGGCAGCGGCATCAACACCAAGAAAGATGATTTATTCGGTGGCCTTAGCCCTCTTATACTCGCCGGTCGGCGCCTTTATTACCTCTATTGAGGCATTTCGGTGTGCCTAACACTACCTCCCTATTCCGCCTATCTTGGTCGGTGGTGGGGTGGGATATTCATTCCTTCTTGGCACGGCCAAAGCCGAGCCATTGCGCGCAATCGGATGATCCGAGGACCCTTCCTCTTCAGAGTGCATCTGCGCCGGCGGCACGACAACGCGATCACCAAGTCTTCCTCGTCCTCCCTCTTCTCTCTGGCGGGCCCTGCGCGATGGGCCCTCAAGCTGGATCTGCTGGGGTGAGGTGGCTCTCCCCACTCCCAGTTTGGACCTCGGGACCACCTCGACTCAGTCCGGACCTCTAGGTCGGTCTTCCCTCCGGTCCGGTCTCTGGCCGGCCTTCTTTAAGTCGGTCCTCGGGGCCGGACTTCCTCTGGGGTCGGTCTTGGACCCAACCCTTCCCACAGGGTCGGACCTCGGGTCGGATTACTGGAGTCTGGATCCCTAAGTCCGGACTTCCTTGAGGCGGACCTCGGGATCGGCCTTTCCTCGAGTCGGACAAAGTCAGGACCCTCGCTCTGGGCATGCCTCCTCAGGGCTGTCACGGGTTCATCACCCAGCCCTCCTTGGTTCCCGAATGCCCGGTTGCACCCTTTCCCTTCCTCTCAAGATCCTCCTCTCCTTCCATGCGAGGGTCCGGTGCTTACCTCCGGTGTGGCGCCCTTCCTCCTCCGGTTCCTCCGGCTGCTCTCCTCCTGCTGTGTCATCAAGCAGCTCCTAGGACTCCCGCGGTTGTCTTGTCCGGTCCGTCCTCTCTCGCTCCTCCTTCCATCCTTGGAGTCCACCCTCCTGCCTGGGGTGGCGCGGGACCTCAGGCCTTGAGGAGCTCTGGTGGTAGTAGCGGTCGGAATCGACTTCTGAATCGCCTCCTCTACATGAGCCGGAGCACCGGTACTCCCTCCTCAGGTGCTCCAGGCGGATCGCCCGGCCTCTTGCTGTCCGTGGCCAAGCTTCATTGTGGTAGGCGGACTCCTTGAGGCCGTCAAGGTGCCTCGTTACCTCTTGCAACCTTTCTGCTCGGCGTTCTCCTCCTCCGTCGTTGTTGGCTCCGCCCGGTTGCGGGCCATGGAGGTGAGCTCCCCCCTTCCACAACCGGACGAGCAGCGAGCCTCTCCTCGGTGCTTTCTTCCCTCTCTATTCTTTCCGAGGTCCCACTTCCTTCTCCAGGCGGGCGGTATCCCGTCAAACTCACAGCTTCCTCCACATCCTGCAACCTTGCGGCGTCGAACTCCTTGCGCGCCTATTCTCCCTCTTAGCGGGCTGGGCGTTCTACCTCTCGCTCGAAGTCTTGGATTCTCTCGTTGAGAACCCCCTGCTGCTCCGATGCATCTTGGAGTTGCAACTCCAAGGTGTCCTTGCTGTCCTCCAGCTCCTGCCGCCGCCCTTCTACCTCCTGCAGCTGCACCCTGAGGTCCCCAATCTCCCGGGTGCTGGCCTCCAGTGCCTCCTCACGGCTCGACCGTGCTTGCTCCGCGGCCACTTGCTCGGCCTTCAGATTGGCCGTGGCTCTCTCGGCCGCCTCCCTCCACCGGTTCCGATCACGCCTGGTGATCGCGATCGGCCGCCGTGGCCTCCGCCTCCTTGGCCACCTTCACACGAGCCTCTCGGCTTGGCTCTGGTCGTCTGCCTCCGCGAGATCCGCGCCCGTTACGCTTGCGCCGGGCGTCCTCGCTTCTGTGCGCTCGCCCCTCTGCTGCGGAGGTCCTCCGCCCGGCCTCGCCTGCCCTGTTCCTCCGGTGAAGGAATTTGGTCCGGTCCTTGCGGATGGACGGACCTCCCTCTCCGCCTCCGGCGTTTCCTTCCTCAATCGGCCGAGCTTGGCCTTCCTTCTCGCCTCACAGGCCCTCAGCTGCTCACTGGAGGTACCATGCGCCTCGGGTGGCTTCTACCTCCACAGGTCTTCTCGGCCATCCCTTGAGACCCAGGCATACCGTCCATGGGTAGCAGGACCCCGCCGTGTTTCTTCCACGGCGGCTGTGAGGCTCCCACAAAGTCCGTGGCGGCGGCATCTCACGGTCCGTCAGGACCTCCATACCGTGATCCGGGGCAAGTCGGTGGGTTCTCGGACCAATCGGGACCCTTAGGTCACGAGTCTTGGCTCGAGCTTCCCCTCCTTGGCCCTTTTGGCGAGCTCCTTCTCCGCCCTTTTCCTCCACAGGGCTCGGAGGTGATGGAGTCAGGAGCACGCCCTTTGCCCCTTCACATCGGCGGCAGGACCCGGCTCTGGATCTGCTGCCGGTGTCCTCCTCACAGGCGTCCTACGCCCTCCTTCTTCCTCCGCTTCTTGCCACTCATCGGCGGGGAAGAAATCTTGGCACCGGCCCAGGTGCAGCGTTGGTAGCCGTGGTCTTGCGTCTCTTGGCTCTCTCACAGTCGCGGGGCTCCTCGGGGATGGCGGTGTGCTGAGGCCTTCTGCTTGGGGTGCTGGTTGGGGCACGGAGGAGGAGGCGGGTGCTTCCCATACTTCCACAGGTGGTGAGGGGTCCGTTCACGTATGGAGTCAGAATCCTCCCGATCGTCCTCCTCCCGAGTCCGTTTGGTTTTGACGACCGGCCTCCTCCCTCCGCCTGCCGCTCCACTTGGCGGGGCCTCCGGTCCTTTCGGGCGCTCGCTCAAGCTCTCCTTCCTTGAGGAGCTCGAAATGCCCCCATACATGGATCGGTATGGGGGCCAGATGGCGAGGCTTCTCGGTCACGAGCTTGCGAGCCTCAGCTAAACAGGCGAAGATAATCCTTCCCAGTCCGCCCTCTTCCCATTGCAGCGCGTGCGAATACCAGATTATCACCAAGGTGATCCACCTTGGTAGTATTCGATGGACAATGATCGGGCCACCGCCCTTACTCGGTATCCAGTCGGATATCGACCACCGTTGGTGGTCGTTGCGTCGAGCCTTAGCATCTGTGGACCTATCTTCCCTTGCCTTGAGGGCTCGGCACCACTCCCCTCTTCCTCCTTGGGCGGTTGTAGGCGCCTCGGGACCTCAAGGTCCATCGCCTTGGGTCCTCCGGAGGTTCTTGGACCGCACCTCCTTTATTGACCGCCATCTTCCCGAAACTCCGGACGGTGACTGTCAAATGTCCGGACCATGGAACACATCCAAATGCCACTCCCAATTCTCGCTTCCTGGGCAGGCCCAAAGTCCGGATAGCGCGGGTCACAATGTTGCGCTCCACAAGGTTCCATGGCTCCCAAACTTCCATGAGCTTTTGGGTGCCATCGCCTTCTCCTCCTTGGTTCTGTGGCCGCTTGTCGGAGGCTAGCAGCGCGTTGCGCCTTCTTCGCGTTCTTGCTCCGACCTCAGCGGTGAGCGCGCGTCAAGTGTCCACGAGATACCGCCCAGGCGGTGCGGGCGAGGATCGAGGTATCTCGGCTGTGACCTTCTTCGCGACCACGCCCGGGAGTGCGGGCGGGGCGCCTCTTCCTGTCATGTGCAGTGCTGGCACTCTCGGCCCCTCTGCGCAGCGTACTCGGCCTTACGCGCGTGCTCGGCCCCCTCGCCGCGCGGGTCGCGGCGTGAATACCGCTATAACGGCCTGCAGAGTTACGGTCTCGACCAGCATGCCGTCCTCCACTCGAGTCGTCCGTGGCGTCGCCTAGTCCGTCCTTACGGCTCAACTAAGTTACTTTCACAGCGTACTTATCACGCACGGTCACGGAGTGGGTCCGGACTTATCGTTGTCGCGCTGCCGCGTAGGTCTAGATGCGTTCCTCACTCGGTCGGGAGTATACTCAGTGCCGTCCGGTGCTAACGTGCTTATTTCCTCCTTTTCGCCTCATTTTATCCTTACTCCACAAAAACAAAACCCTACCTAATTTCCTAACCCCCGAAGTCCGTAGTCCACATGTTTTAGTAACACATTGGGGAACATCTGAACACCGAAGTCCCGCTGGATTGGCCAAGTCGGGTTTGGCACATCCCAAAAGTGCAAGTTTGTTACAAAGAGATAGAGTATTTGGGACATAAGATTGATTGTGGGTGGGAGTCTTTTGTTAGCCAGGTGGGCGAACCTTATGCCCAGCCAAAAGATGTTGCCACCTTGAGGGCCTTCCTGTCAACTACTATCATCGTTTCATGGAACATGAGGAACCCAAAGTCGTATATTGCTCAAGAAAGGTGCCCTGGCGGTGGGGTCATCGCAGAACAAGCATGGCAGGAGCTAAAAACCGATTGACGGAGAGACCAATGCTCGTAAGACCCAACTTTGACAAACTTTTCATCTTATATACTGATCGGAGTACCGGATTGGAGCAAGTTGCTGCAGCGGATGAAGAGGGAAGGAGCGGGTTGTCGCGCAAAGTAGGTCCAACAATCTGACAAGCAAATTATTAGTCCTATGAAGGCGAATGCTTAGCAGCAGTGGGCGGTGTTGCATTTGAGGTATTTGTTTGGGCCGAGCTTCCGACATCACGGACCATCACTACATTGGCTAATGACGAACATGAAGGCGGAAAGCTTGCTAGGTGGGCACTCGCTTCGAGACGATGTAAATCGCATCGAGCAAGGTGCATCTCAATGCGATGGCTCAAACCCGTGTGCAACAAAAGAGATATGGAAGCAAAACGACTGGACTCACACAAAGTTTGCCCAGCTCGTGGCATGTCAAGAAAAAGGTGGAGGCAATCGGCTGAAGGAGGGCGAGACATATGGAAACACCAGCAAGCCATGCAGTGCAACCAAGGGCATGTGGCTGGGTTGGACATGGTTACGCTCAAGAAACTACAGCACAAAATAAGCCGATATAGTTACTCGGACGGCAAGGTGTTCGTAAACGATCATGGGATTCTCAAAGAAGTTCCACCTATGGAAGATGAAGCGGTGGTGACCAAGGTGCATAAGCGCTTAGCCACTTTGGTGTTAAACTGGACGCATCACATGCTTAAGAACATACTGCAGTGGTATGTATCGACGTGGAGAAGGTGGTTGCCAAGTCGCCGCTTGTGATGCCGTAAAGGCCGTGTTTAATAGTCAAGATGTCATCGCACTCATTACCTATCGGGGGCTTTTCTTGGATGGTCCGTAGACTTGATGCACAGTGCCGGTTAGCGGGGCAATCGACATGTATGCTCATGATAGAACACTTTTCAAAGTGGGTTGAGCTAGCCTTCCTTCCGGTCAGAAGCTCACAGTACACAGCACGAGCCTTCTTGCAGTGTGTTCTTAGTAGGTATGGGAGTTGTGCTGAAGTATTGACAGACCAGGGCAATGAATTCAGAGGTGAGTTTCAAGCGCTGCTTGACCGTAGCCTGATTGATCACAGGCGGACATCACGAGATCATCCACAAGCTGACGGGTTGGCGGAGCGGTTGGTTCAAACCTTCAAGGATTCGCTTCGCAAATACTGTACCGAAGTTGAGCCTAGTTGTTGGGATGAGTTGCTGCCATATGTGGCATTGGGTTACAGGATAAGCGTACAGGCGGCCTTGGGTAATTTCAGTCCATATTACATCATGTTCGGTCGAAACGCGGTGATGCCAAACATTGTAGCGGACACATACTCCAAGCCAGTGAACTGGGCACAGGACCCCGAGGTGTGCTTTTCAGAGTTGCAACAGAGAACAAAGTTGTTCCAACGGGTAATGCCGATGGCGATGGACAATCCGCCATAGCACCGGATCAACTTAGGTATGCTTCACAAGGTGGTTCGTGGAAACCAAAAGCAAGAAAGTTTGAAGTGGGAGATTTCGTGTTCTGACGACCGTCCGGCAAGACGTCGGCCGTCGCTTAATCTTACGCCAGTGCGACGGAGAGCAAGGTGTAATTGAATTAGAGGGACAGGATGGTCGCCGATGCAAAGAGCACATGCGGCATCTGGCGCCTTGTCACCTACCCAACCTTGACACAAGGACGCAACCACAAGCGTGAGGCCACCAGTTGACCTACCTTGCGGTTCTTGTGGCCACATCACAGATCCTGAACTGATGCTCCTCTGTGACCAGTGTAACGGTGGGTATCACATCTTTTGTTTGCGTCCACCGCTCAAAGAGATTCCGGATGGAGTTTTGCCATCGGTGCCTTCACGAAATTCTGGGAGCTCGCATGTCACCCGCCCGTGAGTCGGGCTCGGCCACAAGAAATTAGGGTTACCCACAAAAGCCCGGTCGTCGTTGTCTGGGCAACAAACGCGCGACAGCGTGTGGAGAGTGAAGGGGTGACTGAAGCGGGTAACACGAGGGAGAGTGTGAGATTTGTTGAAGAACCAGGCTCCTTGTCTAAAGTGGGGTTTCGGGCCGTCACGGGTGTGGCCGGTGGTGAAGGGACAAGTACGGTGGAGTGACGAAGAGGTCTTGGGGGCGAAGAAGCACCGGCGGCTCAAAACCAATCGAGATTGCACAACTGAGGGATTGTCGAGCGCCAACAAGGCGCATCCACCGATCTGCGAAGGAGAGCAAGCTAGCGAAAAGGGTGGCAAGCATCGATTGGTGCAATTGTGTTTCAAAGGCGGTAGCGTATCGCGTTGTGGGATCTCAGCGTATCGTGGAGCGGTGAAGGCCTAGCTAACGAGAGCGTGGGAGTTTCCGTCGGTGAAGAGTTGTTAAGGCGCCATGGTGCCAAAACGTCCGACATTCATTGCCGCATAGCGTGGTCCGTTTGCTTTGCAGCTGCTAAGGGGAATTGACTCATGCAGGGTGTCACCGGTTGCCAAAAGGGGGCACGCTTGCTTTGTCGATGCCTGCTAGGCTTGGGGACAAGTAACCCTACCTTCGTGAGGATAGTTGGCTTGTTATGGATCCAGAGGCGGATTACACCTGCAAAACTTGCTTTCGAAGACTGCAGCATAGTGTTCCTCAATTTCCTGAATGTCCTTGGGAGGACAAGTGGCGGGTTCCTTTGGTCCGCAAATACAATCAGGAAAACCGGAGGCGAAACATTCCTGGAGCTACAAGCGTTTTTGCTATATGTGGAGTCTCATCATGAGGCATGTAACATCGAGAACTTCCCGTATGATCACAGGGATTTGTTTGAGCTTGCAGGGCGAGGTATGAATAGACAGACATTTGTCTGGACCAGTTACTGTGAGGGAGCGTTTCGAAAGTTGGAGCATCACCTATTCATGCACCAGGTTTTTGATCACTGGCCTCAAGAAGGATTTCTGGTTTACAAACAACGAGAGAAACCTGCCGATTTGCGCAGTTTGAAAGTGTGGCTCAGCCACTTGCATCGGGAGAAAGCGGGGCGGTATGCCATTGGCTACCCAAGAGCCTTTTATCGGCTGTTTACATGTCTACGGACAGGGATTCTGGAGTGGGATGAACCGACCTCTGAATGCTGGTACTTGTTAAATAACAATGTTGGCGATTTATTGTGTGCTCAGTGTATTGAAAAACAATACTACGTGAATGGGTTGAATGGACCGGTCTTGCCGAGTAAAAGCAGACTCGGCGGTGGCGAAGAAGAGGCGTGGCTCGTCATCGAGCTAGAGAGAAGCGGGGAAAAGCATGGTGGGCGAGTACTTTGATCCAAGAAAGGCGGGTGGCCGCTTTGTTGGCCATGAGCATGAGCGACCTCAGAACCCCCAATTACGCGATAGCATGTTTGAAGGTTTTATCGTAGGTTCTATGGATTTGAATGCCAAAAGTCTGCTCGCAGAATCATGACCGCTCTTTGGCGGGGTGTCAGCCGCTTTGTTAGCCTAGTAATACGGTTTATCTTAATCGTTGTGAGTGCAATTTCGTCTTGATTAGCATGGCACATGGCCCTTGTCATGAGCGCTATCTTGCCACCGCGGACAAACGTGGCGACACGGGCGTGGAGCATCTACGATGTCCGGGTTAATGTGTATGTGCACCATGCGCATGGTCGGCATGGTATGTGTCTCGTGAGCATGTATGTCATGTGCGATATGTGGTGTGGGTGTGTGAAGATAGCGGCATCAAGGGAACGAATCGATCGGTGAGTCACGGCGCATTATTGCCCAAACGACCGGCGGGCAATATGGCACGACGATTGAGCGCCACGGCGCCCCGGCGCGGCGCCCGCGATTCAGAAGAACGCCGCGCGTGAGGTAGATAAAAGGGGCATAGGTCACGAGAAACCGGATTGTCGATGTTTGTTCGATCAGCCCATGATCCCAAGGGTTTTTCCGTATGGAGCTTTGGTAAAGGGACAGTGACGGTTTGTGCTGGACAAGGACGCTCCCATTTTGGCCGCTAAGACCGCTGCTTTGTTAGCCTAGTAATACGGTTTATCTTAACTCAGAGTAATTGCCTGATTAGCATGGCACATCAGTCATTTTGATTAGCATGGCATATGGCCCTTGTCATGAGCGCATGCCACCGCTGTGACACCTACTTCTTTCCCGACTCCGATGCCCAGATCCTAAAAAGTGGACGAGGCTTGGACGAACTACCCAGCTGTGTGATTTCAAAGGAGAATCGAGGAAGGAGTCTGCCTCTACTTTGCATGATTGATCCGCGTAATGCAATGATATCAAGTCACTGGATTGTGAAGTTCGGCTAAAAATATGTGATGGGAGTGCTTGAGGAAACCATACATATGCTATGCAAAGACCAGGACATATCACTGGGAAGGCAAGCCTCCAAAGGATTGAGGCTCATGTGTATTGTGGTCCGACTATTCCGGAAATGAGAGTCTTAGCCATCGACCACAACACCATGTCCGACAAGAGGCGGAAGATGAATTTTATTGAGGTGTGAGGTATTTGAGAGAGCTGCAAATCGCGAAGAGGGATGGTGTCAACATGACCATGAACCGGAAATTCAACTTGTACAAGGTGCTTGACCGATCGACGACGAAGGCCGCGAGGACGAGCAAGATAAACAGTAACAAGGTAGACAACAGGACCCACATTCTATGCATCTCGGTTGGAAGGCAAAGTGTGGGCGAATGTGGACAAGATATTCAGCAAGTGGGAGTCCATGGAGTTGCTTAAGCAGTAAACATGTTTGCAGCACAAGCAAGAAGAGCAAGGGCAAACGTAAAGTCACCATGACGGCGGGGGATGGCGCATTGTTGAAGCCTAAAGAGATGCAAGGCAAGCCTTGGAGGAGTTTTCAAGGCATCCCACAGGAAAGTGGGCAACAAATGTTGATAAGTGCAGAGAAGGTTTGTGGGGCTTCGGACCTCAATGGGATGGCGGAAATCACCGAGGAAGAAGTTTCATGTGATTCGGTGGCGATGGCCAAAGCACTTGGGGTGTGACTCATTCGACCAAGTCCGCAAGAATATCCTCAACACTCTGAGACGAGGTCATCGCAAGATTTCAAAGCGGCGTTTGAGGGAAAGGTAGGTGTCTTTATCCTCTCCATTACATTGGAGAGGCGCGGCATGCCGCCACTCGGTTGCTTTCCGAGGGCGGGCGGCGGCATGCGCGCCCCGTCTACCCCCGAGCAGTCGAGGGCGCCCGGCGCGCATGCGGCGCCGTGCTCCGCCGCGCCGTTGTCGAATGGGGCGAGCGGCATGCGGCGCCCGGTCGGCGATTCTCAAGTGTGATAGACTTGGAGGACTAATGGCGCCGCATGCACCATACCCTCCCATTCGAGAAGGTCTCTAGAATGGCGGCGGCCGGGCGCCGGCATGCGGCGCCCGATCTTCCAAGATATGCCTTTGTCCTGAATGTCCTTCCATTGAATGTCCGTCCGTTATTGACATAATCTTTTGTCGCTTACAAGTAAAGGATGTGGATGACCGAAGAAACTACCGGGCTTTTCAAGCTTTTGTGCTTGAAGTGCACATGGAAAGGCTTGGAGGAGGAGCGAGGGCTATGGCGGACATGGACATGGAAGAAGGCCCGCAATCTTTCACAGTTCGACAACGAGAATATTGTGAAGTACCGAGGTTATGGCAAGGGATATCGTTGACATGAGGGGCTTCCTAGATTCGAAATACACATTGATGGTCATGGATGTGCCCGGATTTAACAAGGGAAAACATGATGTCACTATGGGCTTCGGCGGTGAGTACAGTTTCCATGCTTTCCATGATATGACAAGTTGCGATGAGATACGGATGATAGTCATGCGGTGTGGAGGAGCACCACCACGGTGAGGAGGCAATGCGGAGTGGTGCCGGGAGGTTGGTGTCATTTGTATGGGACAAGACTAATATGCGAACGACCTAGGGGCTACGACCGGAATACATTACTTGGGTGGGGCTTAACGCCCTGCTGGCCAAAATTTCCATGCTCCCCAATAATGTCGAGGTTCCTTCAACAACGGACGTGCGGTCATTGGGCATGACAACGTCGTGAAGAAGGCTATACACATCCCTCGATAAAATTTGGTGGTGTGTGCGTATCGAGGCCATTGGGCTGATGATGAGAATCATCAAAACTTCTCGAAGGAGGAGATTGGATTTTAGGCGTGTGCGAAGTGGATCGACAACGATGGCGCTCTCCTATGCGGTCGAATTGCATTCTTGTGGATGTGGACAAAGCTGCCTTGAGTTCATACATCGGAGGATCCATGGATATGAAGTTTTGCGGGGCCGATGAGGAGTTGACCCACGAGCCTCACGCCGGTCCAACTCGATTCAGGCTAAAGAAGTGACATTGTCGGAAAAGGTTTGTCACAAGCTCAAGTTGTTTCTTTGGGGTCTTCCGGGAAAGCGCCGATAGAGATCCTTGACGTTGGGCAGCAAACATTGGACAGTGTGGCCTCCAGCGGACAAGCCATCGGGTTGTGGAGGTGGCTCCTCGGACACGAGGAAATATCATGGAGGAGACAACTTTGAAGACCAGATCATGCTGTCGAGACCGTAGAAGTAGTCATGGATAGCGTGTCAGGCGGTGCCTGAGTCCAGCCTTGTTTGTGATCGTGCGAGTAGGTATTTCTTTGTTTCATGGGTTGAAAGTTTTATGTGTAACGATTTGCGAGCGGAGGCGGCATCGGCGCCTTCACCTTCAAAGCCTTTAACGACTTCGTCCAAAACGCCTATTTCGAAGGCAACCACCATAACTAGAGGCGTATTTCTCGAACTAATGCAAAGTGAAATTGCATTGAGATATGATCAAGTCGGCGGCCTCGTCCCTCAGGCCTCTAGCTGATTTTTTTTCGGGGGCTAGAGGGTAGATTTCTAGAGAGAGAATTGACCATTTGGTCATTTTTTTTACTCAATATAGTAAAATCTATTACAATAGAGTAGAAAACATGGCATGTCGGGTGAAATGCATCCACCATAAATGTTGAAACCAGGGCAGCAGGGTAGAAAAAAATTGACTCCAAGTGAATACCAGGTACATCTAGATGAAAGCTCATTCTAGAAATCCCACCAAATCGCTAAATCTGGCAGTAAAACATATTCAGGTAAATACCATTCATGCGGATCCAGGATATACAAAAAACCAACAAAGAAACCTTTTCTTTGCAGAGTTTCCTGCATATCCAGAATTACATGAAATACAAATTAAAATAATGTAGAGTAAATACCATAAGATTGATCCCTACCTCTAAAACGCATAGAAAACATAAATTAAGCACGAAAATATTAAGAAATGAACACGACAATGTATATCAGACAAGTCAAAAGGCAGACAGACGGTGAACCGGCGGACAACGTGTAAGGTCAAACAACGATTGATCACACAGCTGATCGAGATGGATGTAATGCAGACAGACGGAACAAAGAACGTAACAGACACACAACAGTTTGACACAAAGATGAAAACATACCACGGTTGCCTACTGACAGAATTTTCAGGTTTCTTCAGGATCTTGTTCAAGCCCCCCACACTCTCCTGCTCGCCAAGACATACGAAGTAAGCAACTGAAAAGCACCAAACAAAGCTAACAGCAAACTCTGAAAACGCCACAAACAAAACAAAGAAACTATATATAATGAAGTCCTGAATGATCAAACAAAACAATTGAAACAAAGAATGAAATCGCACCAGAATTACTTCCTGCAGTATTATCCAGTTACGACCGGATATTCTTCAAGCCGCAAACTCTTACGCATGACAAAACATAAAATAATTAACGAAAAGGGCTACAAAAGTGACAAAACTTTATTGCTAGTCTACAAGACAATGAATGGAAGATAAGCAAACTTATGACCGAGAAAACAAAACCAACACAAAGGTAAAATGTGACACAACCAAAAGGCGCAAAGCTATACAATGGACAGACAACACGGAAATCAATGGTGAGGCTTGAAAGCCCTAAGCGGAAGACACAACCAAACAAAAACGAAGATCTGAACCAATGCAAAAGAATGCAAAAGAGCACCAGTTAGGGCATTGTTGTTGAAGAATGTGCGTGAGGCTTGCACAAGCATGAAGGATTCAAGTTGGCGACCATCTGTGCGAGGAACACCCTATTTAACATCATCTTGTCGGATGATATCAATGCAACCACACGGTTTCAACGCTTCCATGTCACATTGGTGTAGTAGGAGGCGAGATCCATCGAGCCACAGGCGGCGGGAAGCGCATGTTCCAGAAGTGAGAAAACTTGGTTGGGTGTAGGAGGAAACCAAGATGACATTCTTTAGCGAATGTCAAAGCCACCATAGTCGANTTCGTACCGTGAGCCAACGCACCTGTAGAGAGGAAGTCGCATGGTCTGAGTGCTTGGTGGAGGACTTGCTCCCGCAAGTGCCTAAACGAGTTGCCCCCTTGTGAATGGTTGAAATTGCTTTGCTTTGGGTGTGTGGCAATGCCTGTGAACTCTGCTTGAGGGTAGACTACAGGAAAGACTCGGAGGTTCTCGTCGTGTCAAACTCATAGCAACCGCCCAAGGAAGAACTTGCGGTGGAGGCCGACCCCTGTGCAGCAGCTGTAAGAGTCAAGCCAAGAAGCCCGAATCGAGGTTAGAATAGGAGGAAGAGGATGAGAAGATGAGTAGAGGATTAGAGTGTAGGTGTTAGTGGAAGGCCATGCAGCCTAAGGGACGAATCCCAACTGCAAGTAAAAGAGCGCCCCGAGTGGAGAAGAGTGGTCTTAGAAGTAGGGACAAAATTGCGTGTGGACTGGGGTCCTGGGCGCCGTGATAGGCTCCTCACCGCTAAGGCGTGACCGCAATTGTGTTGTGTCGCTAGGTCGAGGATTGGTGATTTTCTGAGCAAAGGCAAGTGTACCGCAGAAGAGGGAGAGTAGAGGCCTTGCTTGTTTAGAAGGTCGAGAAGTTGTGTCTCGCAGTAGCGATCGATCACAAGACCTCGAACTTTCACACAAGTCTCATGGGGATCAAACCCAACGATGGGCGTGTGACAAGTGTACGCTTAGAGTGGAGGATCTCGAGCCGAGGGTTTTCCCTACCACACAAAAGGCGCGGTCTCGTGCATGCTTGGAGCTGCAGCGGCGCGCCTGTCGGCGCATGCTGTCAGGATACGTATAGCAGCTGCGGCGTAGTACGCTACTTGCTTGCGACTACAGCGCCAGTGCATGTAATCGCCTGCATGCGGCCCAATTGCGGTGGCCGGGCTGCAGTCAGCATTGCATGCCTGCCGGTTGTAGGATGCGCCAATAGGACTGCGCCATAAGCAGTTGCGGTTGCGTGAAAGGAGAATGTTGTCAATTGTCCCGCTTAGAGCCGAAGTTCTCGATCTGTTCACAAGTCAACTCAGTCTGTTCGTTCGAGTATATTCTCCATAACGCCTGAATTGTTGCCTCTCTTTCAGAACGGAATTGAAGAATGAGAGCAACGACGACATGGTCGACATCAAAGAAGGTAATCGTCATTTCCTTGTTTGACTGTCGAATAGCCGTTTCCTTTAAACTAATGTCTGAAATATACATTTTTACAGAGAGCAACCACGAAATGCATGGAACCAACAAACATTGGCGACGGCGGTGGCGGTCGAGACAATCTATGTTCCATGCCATGGGGATCCGAGAGATATAGGCACCAGACCGGAGTTTGAAATCCCACTTCTTGAGATACGAAAGATTGTTGAAAAAGGTACTAGTGTTAAAAAAGGTATTGTTGAAGTTTCGTCGCCATGTGACTAACTGAATGCATGTTTTCCAATTCTCTCGGAGCACACTATGTTCACATCTATGGGCAAACAAGACTTACAGCTCCTTTGCCAGGTGCCTGCCCAACTGGACAAAATTAAAAAGGTACGGAGTTTTTCTTCCGCAATGCCCTTACAAACGACATGACTGTAAAATTGTTTTCAACATGCTTATCAAGTTTGTCTAACTAAATGTACATGTATAGGATATTAAAAAGAATTTACGAACAACAGCACAGTTAGAGTTGGAGACAATGACTCTAGTGAGAAGGTTTAACAGACACCAAATCTCAATTCAATCGATACTAGAGGTAAACAAACAAATGCGTTGATACTATTTAGTATTGTACTGTTGATTACTTAACAATTGCTGATAGTGTCAAGAATCTTTGTCAAAGTATGAAATCAAAGACAAAATACACAAAATTGACGAGAAAATCAACAACACAGACATATCACATCAGGTTGGTCAAACATTATCATATAATGTTTTTCCTCTACTTAACAAATTTATGAATTTCTACAGGAAAAAAAGAGAAAAATAGAAGAGTCTCAAGACAATGCTCCAAGTTACGGCCCTTCAAAAGAGTTTACCGAATTTGGCAAATGGATGAATAACTTCCAGTATCCGCAAATATTCCAAGATTTCAAGAACAAATATGTTCCCATTTGGGAGCATAGTCTTAAAGACCCAGTGCAGCCAATCTTCAATGAAGATGGGTCTACACCAACTCTTTAGCAGCACATGGAGATTCAAAAAAGTAATATCTTAGGATTGTTTATTTTATAAAGTGAATTATATGGTTTAATATTTTATATTGTGATAATGTAGAGATATCAGCAGCCATTCAAAATAAGGAGCTGAAAAGTCCAGACTTGTTGTTCTTCATGGAGGATCCGGAAACAACGAAAAACATCCAAAAGGTATATTCTTGAATCCGCAAGGTATATTCTTGAAAATGAAGATTCTAATATCTGCCTTTCTTCCAGAACTAAAAGTCACACTTCTGCAGTGTGGGGAATCTTCACAGCACCTGCCTAACGTTAGTCAGAAAGGTATTTACCGAGCAGGATCTACTTCGACTTGAAATGGAGGTAAATTACTAACCTATTTTACCTTCGTTTGTAGTTATCGAAGAATCAGAAGGAGTTGTTTGCACTGTTTGAGGTTAGTATATGAGATTATTAGTGTTCAATCGTATTAAGTCGAATTTTTTACAAATGATATTGCTTGTAGAAATATTCACGATCTTTGAGATGATAAACTTTCTATCTGGACCGTACAACTAGCAAAAAAAAAGACATACTCTGAAGACAACGCACCACCAAAATCACCTGTTTACACCCCATCAACCCCAATAGAATATGACGTGTGATCTCAAAACTATAATGTCCGTAAAACTATGATGAGATTGAAACTGCTGGGACAATTACTAAAATAGCGAAAGCAGAAATGGTAACTTTTATTTTACTTCATATTTTACACTAAAGAGAGAGAAAAGAGAGCTATAAACTGGGTGGATAGGGCAGCAGCTCTTAAAAATCACGGAACCTCGGACCTGCTCGCCTCGTGCAGGTCAAGTGGGGCACGTCTCGGCTGACCGGCCTAAGCGACCTCGGCGCTCCCTTACGCCCGAGCGGACTTGCGTTGGGGCGCATGGCCTAGAACGGTCTCGGCCTACGCGGCCTTGGTCTGTTTCTCGGCCGTGGCAACGCCCCTCGGCGCGTCACGTTCCCTAACTACTGATTCGGATCACGAGATAGAAGCGAAATGTGATAGATATGCGGGGATATTTGAGAGGAAGAAACTATGCACTGTTATCATGGATGTCCCCCGAGGGTTTGGCATAGGATCTATGGACAAAAGGATGGACATCACGATAATGAATACAATGTTCCACAACTTTCACGAAAAGACCACCTGTAAAGAGTATCGGATTATCGTCATGCATGGTGTGGAGGAAGCTAATACGGTTAGAGAGTCTATGAGGAAGTGGTGTAGGAAAGGAGGCATGGTTTCATTTGTCTAGGACAAGACAAGCATGAGCAATGACAGAGGAGGGTTTGAAACCGTTGAGTATGTTACTATGGGTTGGTGTATGAAGGAGGGGTGTGCCAAGGACAGGGCCACGATGATGCCGAACGCCATGCATAGAATGTTCAACAATGGGAGGTTAGTCATTGCTTATGACACTGTGGTAAAAAAGCAGGTTTACCTCTCTAATGACAAGTTGGTGGTATGCCCATACCAAAGGCCTCTCGGCCTTATGATGAAGTTCATAAAGACATTTTCAAAGGAAGGGGACTAGGTACTTGATGCATGCTCTGGAAGCGGAACGACAATTTTGGCAGCCTTGCTTTGTAGACGTCACTATATAGCCATGGAGGCGGACTTGAGATGTGCAGGCTATATTCCGCAATGCATCCATGGGCATGAAGTCCTACCAGACGCAAAAGAATAGCTCACTTTGAGCCACATCGGAGGCCTCGGGTTTGGTGAGAAGGAAGTATGTCACCCATCGGTGAAAAGGATGGTGTCGGCCATACGGTAAGCACTTGAATTCATATAAGCGCACCTTGGAGCCAACAGCAAGCAAACAAATCTAATACATGAATATATGGGTGCAAACCAATCTTTGTCGCTAAGGTAAGCACTTGAATTCATATAAGCACTTCCTCGACCAACAACCAAGCAAACAAATCTAATACGTATATAGGTGCAAACCAATCCCCACGATAATGTGAGACTCCAAGTCGAACATTATCATTAGTAGAACTACATACGTCGCACCTCATGTAGTGCATTGTGCACAAAACCAATCTTCCTGGGAATGTCATCAAGAGGTGGTTGAACACAAAACATGTGGTACCCCCTATTGCACCGATCACAAACAAGCATTACATCATCATCATCAGTACGTCCACAAACCTAACACTCCAAGTCTTTGGGTGGACGCCACCAGAGGGGTAGTGGTGGGTCCAAATTAGGTAAGTGGCATGGTGCAGTTCTTGAGGTGATCCTTCCATAGGATCCAATTGATCCCTGTTGCGCTATGGCAAGGTTCTCCATTGCCATGGGCATGATCCGCTTGAAAAGCTCCTTTTCCAGTCTCGTAGGCAATCATCCGCATTGCGCCAATCCACCGGTGCTTGTAGCCTTGCTTGCCTCACGCTTGGCAAAATGGTTGTCGCCCATACAACAAGTAGTATGGTGAAAAATTGCTCAAGGTCGCTTGATTGCTCACCCCTGCACTTAGCACTAGGTATGGCATCCCTTCATCCCATGTCTTCGGTCATTTGTGAGACAATATTTGCGCAAGGCCGCTTGAAGGTCCGCACTGCCGCTCAAGAAGTCCATCGGCTTGAGGATGATCTCTCGACGCCGATGATCAATCAAGCTCCCCGCAAGCAAGTCTTGAAATTCCCCACCAATTCTTTGCCCCGGCCGTGAGAACCTCGCACATGCTCCATATCGACTAAGAACGGAAGCCAAGAACGCCATGGTAAGCCGAGAGTCACGCTTGGGTAAGATGGCAACCTCGCACCACTTGTCAAATGCTCCACCATTAGCATGACATGCTTGTTTCCAAGACGCCTCTCGCATGTCCGGCATGAGATCCACACTCCACCGTAGAAGAGTCCTCGATCGGCAGAGAGTGAAGCACAACATCATTGGTCGTGAACCTTGCCTTCACTGATCGCACACTCTACATTCTCGACCGCCTTTCCACATCTCCATACATCCTTGCCCAAAAGTGTGTGGGCTCGAGCGTCAGAGGTGCGCTTAGCACCAAAATGCCCTAAGCCTTCATGCACTGGGTGATGAGTCTCACCCGTCCTCCGGCTTGGGTACAATTCTATCTCCGTAATCACGACATACATTATGTCCTCCTTCCAATAGTACCGAGCCACCTTCTCGTAGCTTGGCCTCGCTCGAGATGAAAGCCCTTGTGGCAATTCCCGACCTTAGGAAGGTCACCGCTATTGCATCCGCCCATGTCCTGACGGACTGACAAAGCGCGATGAGTGGAGGGTCTCAAGATCCTCATGCAGATGGCCAACATGGTATCCGGACTACTCCCCCAGCGTTGCTCGTCATCCGAATCTTGCCCGGCCCCCGTAGTGTCTTCACGAGGTAGAGGATTCCTTGACAACCCATCAAGATTAGAGTGAACTCTACCGCTGTTCGACAAAGTCATACTCGGAGAATGAGAGCCCACCGCCGCCTTTCCGTAAGCTTGCGTCATCAACCAATGCAAGGGTTGATGGTGTGATTAGTCGAAATTGATGTCCAAACAAGTACGGACGAAAGTGTCCGATCGCCCACACGCAAGACATTCTCCTTCATAGGTAGTAGTTGACTCACCGGTTGTTGCTCCGACATAGGCAATGACATGTTCCTCTTCCTTGTCATTGATCCGCGCCAAGATCGCCTATGCCGTACTTGCTCCAATGTAAAGTACGAACGGCCATCAAGTTTGATGACCAAGAATTGGCGAGCTCATGAGTCTACCCTTCAACTCCATGAAAGCGACTCCCTCTTGAGTCCAACGCCAAGTCACCAACTTCTTCAACAAGTCATTCAATGGTCATAATCTCGCTCATCCGGAATGAACTTCTAGTAACCGCCAAACCCAAGAATGCCCTCAACTTCGAGATGTCGCTTTGGCCTGGAATGCGCACATTGCCTCCACCTTGGTGGCATGCGGCGAGATCCCGTGATCCAATGACCCAAGTACAACACCTTATCCTCTCCAAATCGACACTTCCCTGGATGGGCCTTCAACCCACAAGCCCAGCAAAGACCGCTCAAGATGTTGTAGATGCTCCTCAAAGGTATTGTCAGAAGATGATGACATCATCAATGTAGCACTTGGCGAAATGCAAGTCCTTGAGCTCATTGTCCATGTATCTTTGAACTGCGTACATGGCGTCTTCAACCCAAATGGCATGTAATTCCACTCGACAAGCAATCGCCCCTAACGCCGCTTTTCTTCTTGTCTTCTTCGATCTCTACTTGGTGAAACCCTAGCCTCAAGTCCAATGTTGAGAAGAACTTGCACCCAATGGTGTCAAGATCTCTTCACCGTCATGGGATAGTGGTCATGTGGGATTCGCTGCTCAATGGCCGATAGTCACCACACATTCTCCTCTCCGTCCACAATCCATTCTCATCCTTCTTTTCGGAAGCACTGCCGCATCACGATCATGAGTTAGATCGTCGAATCAGCCCTAGCTTGAGAAGCTCTTGGCATCGATTCTCAACCAAATCCCACTCACTTGAGCTCGCCTGCGAACACTGGTTCATCCGTGGTCCTCTATGTGGAACTTCCCTTTGGTGTACTTCCCCATCTCCGCAAGCGTGAAAGCAAACACATGTCGCGATGCCTCCAACAACTCCTTTAGCCGACGCCGCTGATTGCTCTTCAACTCGACGCTTAACCACTCATGTGGTGGCTCGATGGCTTGCACGCCTCTACGTGCTCGCCTCCTTGCCCTCCAAACTCGCCTTCTCGCTGAGATGCGAGTGCCGGAATGTCCTTCACCCACCGAACCACCGCTCAACCCCGCCTTCTTGGTTTCGGTTGGTAACCCACCGCTAAACAACCGTGTCATCATGTTCACGTCAAATGCTTGCCCAAGCAATCGACACCGCCTTTCTGGCCACTCCTGTCTCGTGGCTCATCAAATCCCATGGCCAACTCCTCTCTCTGTGGCCGCTTGGCTCTCCAAGGCCCTCTTGATGACTCTGCCCACCACAATGCCGGGCCATGGTTCCCCGATGCTACTAAATGTTGGAGCAAGGTTAGTCCACATGGACCTCAACCTATGAGCCCTCGAACCAAATTGAGCATCCAATAGAAGCTCCGACCCAACACTCCTGATCGTGGCAAAGTCCTCCGAACTTGCTTCTTCACGCTCATGCATGGGCACATTCTCCAACATGTATCCACAAGGCCTTTCTTGCCCTTTCTCGGATCAAGCGCAAGATCCTCATCATAGAACAATGCTGTTCGGATCCTTAGACCTTGACCCTTGCCTCGCAGAGGATAGTCCTTGACACTCCCAACTGTGATGAAGGTCCACCTGCCCAAGACAACTCAAATGGGACAACCCTATCATGCGAACATCCATCCAGCGCCGTAACCCTTCACCGACTCCCACGCCGAGGTTAGGTACTCCCCATCAAGTCTCTACGCTCGTGACACAATCCTTGCTTTTGGATCCGGGTCACAATGCACGATCTTCGCACTTTGATGCCACACTTTAGCACCGCCCAAGCCGCATCGATGCCTCCAAAGAGTTCCACGAGCACTATGCCGTTTTCCCGAGGTCGCCATGTGATGACACAGGTGTTTAGGTCACAAACAGCTCAACCCTAGGCAAGAACTTACAGCAGCCTCCTCCATAGGACACCGTCCTCTTGCACCATCCTCCATGCCTTTGCACGGTCAGCCACCGCCCGCCCCTTGACTTGAAGAACCTCCTCCGAGGGTGGTTGCAACCTAGCTTGTCTTTGTAGACTTATCCGACTTGGAAACCTGGGACGTAAGTGTTTTTTGTTTTGGATCCGTGGTGAAAATAAGTCGGGTTGGTAGTAGGCAAAGGTATTTATAGAAGAAATGCCTTGGCCTATGGATTCTTTTCTTGTTTTGATTTTTAAGTTAGAAAATAAATGGTCCGAATTGGTGTTCCTTGGCCCATGGACTCGGAATGTTCCCTAAAAAGTCTATATATGTGAGATAGGGGGTTGGAATAATTAGAGTGTGATAGGTCTATAAGTTGGGGTCGACCCAAGCGTGGGAATGAGTGTGGGGTTGTGGATTGGGATGTGGAAGCGGTCGTGAGGTCGAGCAGTAGGGGAACCAGGAAACTTAACCCTAGGAATGACAATCCCGTTCAAACAACGGAGCGCCGGGCCGGGAGCGGGAGGCAGCGGTGGGGCCGACGACGTGAGCCGGTCGGGAGGCATGTCGGGGCCGATCGGCGAGGCGCAGCGGCGAAGGAAGGAGCTCGAACCCGTCCGGCGACGCGAGGCGCAGCAGAGGAGGAAGGCGCGCGGACGCTCCTTCTTGAGGAGGTAGGAACCACGACCGACCCCTTGCAGGTGGCGTTGGTTTGTGGCGAGACCGGGAAGGCGTGAGAGGGATGGCGCCAAGGTCACCACCGAAATTGTGCTTGCCCAATGGCCGAACATGGATCATTGGAAAGTTCGAGCTGGGGAGCTGGTGAAGGAGCTGAAGCTGGGTTTCATGGAAGAGCGGTGGAATTACATGAACCTGGGACTGGTGCAGGAGTGTGCGCGTCACCTGAAGGACAAACAGCCAGGCGGGGGATTTAGAGCGAAGCCGCAGGATTGGGACCTGGAGCTGGTTAGAAGGGTGTATGGGCGAAGTAAGGAGGAGGCGGGCGGTTTGGTGATGGAGCCGTCCAGGAAAAGAAGCACGGCAGCAGCAGCAGCCGCCCTGGTTAAAGCGGGCGTAATTCGCGAACCCAACGGCTGGTTGACGAGGGATTTGGCAAGGATTGATGGTGCGGTGGCTCCTATGTTTCCACAAAGCGGGATTATTTGTCGACCACTGCTGTTCCTTCATGAAGTGGTCAAGGGGCGAAGATCGATTGAGGCGAATTCTCTTGACAAGTTGTGTGAAGAGAGGTTGAACTTGATTTCCTCGCCTCGGCCTCTCTAATCTCACCATTTGGTCCATCTTTATGTTTACGCTAAGCTGCGCGGAGGTGGAGATTGTAGCCTCCCTCCACATGTGGAAGCCGGTTAGGTGAAGTGAAGGCGGAGGAGCCCAAGGAGGAAAAATCGGATAGCGGGGAGTCGGTGGCGGCAGGCTTCGGAGGAGGAAGGAAATTCCCACCAGCAAAGGAGGAAGACCGGGGTGAAAGGCGCATCAAAAAAGGTGAAGGCGGATGCGCGTCACCCAAAGCAGGCGCCGCGCTCTGAAATGAAAGCCAAAGCGGCGGTTGGAGGTGGCGAAGGAGGCGCGATCCGAGGACAATTTTGACGGATGCGGATGATGAATCAACTCGGAGGGTTTAGGGGTGACCTCGAGGCGGACCCTCCTCGGCATGGGAAGAGATTTTCAAGGGGACTCCAGCAGGTGGATGCAACCGAATTGGTGAGGTGCGCACCTTCTGGGAGGAAAGTTCTCGACGGAGGGATGGCGTCGCGGGGCCGCCAAGTGGACTTGCGGGGCCGACCACGTCGATGATCCGGGCCCAAGCGTTTGTTGGATCAAGCGGCTTTAGCTCTCACGCTCGGTGTGCGGGGGCGGCGGGAGGAAGTGGTGAAGGCCAGTTTGAGAAGAGGAGCGCCAAGCAAGCTGGAGGAAGACAAGCGGAACCTAGAGGAAATAAGGGCCAAGATTCAAGAAGATTTGTGCAGGCCTGGGAGAAGTTGCAAGCCATGACGAGTGAGGAAGCACTCATGGCTCAAATTAAGGATGCCACGAGGCGAACCAGAGATGCGGGGAGTTGTTGCGAGCCAGGCGAGGCGGCCTCGTGGAAAAGGCCCATAAGCTAGCGGAGCGATATAAGCGAGGCGGGATGAGGCACGTGGCGGGCGAGAAAAGACAAAGGGAAGGGGAAGCGGGGTAGCAGGACCACGGAGTAGCGGAAGGACCTACGAGCGGAAGGAAGCGACGAGGTAGTGGCCGAAACCTCACCTACCGCGGTTCTTGAGCAGGACGGTCGTGGAGTCCACTACCGGTGGTCGCACCGACATTGGCGCAACCAACCCGGAAGCGAGGCGGGGGCGGGGCAGTGCGGCGTGGCGCCTCGCGAGGACATAGGCCAGTGCAACAGTGTAGCCTACGGGAGGAGGGGTAAGCACCTCGGTGCAGGGTCCTATTATATTACACATGGATGAGGAAACTTATGTGCCCGGTCTATATGTGAATGGAGAACGCGTGCTTAACCTCACGTCCATGTGCGTGTGGAAATAGGAGGGATCGGGGCCTACCTCAGTGAGGACCCGGTGCATACTTCTACCTGCGCCGGGTGTGGGGTTGGCTCCTATGCGGAGGCGACTTTGGAGGAGTTGAGCGAGGAGGAGGTCCAGCTTGGGTGGACGAGGCGTAATAATCCTCGGCAATAGGCGGCCCGGAAGATCACGGAAGCCCAGGCGGTACACCTCAAATTCGGGCGTCCAGTGGCGGTGAGGTGGAAGTAGTGTGGGAGAACTGTCCGACCAGTGGCGTGGCGAGAGCTCGTGGCGGCAGCAATGGAGGACGTGGGGCGGCCAAGTCGAGGTAGGGCGCAGCAGATAGCGTGGTGAGGTGGTAGCAACCTAAAGATAATTTGGTTAGGGTCTTGCTGGACCTAGGATCGCTCCGAATTGTGGGCGTCCCGCGATAGCCATCTTAGGACCTAAAAATCCGGGCGGTGCCCGGCCGATGTATAAGAGGGGCGGGTGGGTCCCTCACGTCGGATAACTCTGGTTGAGATCCCCACGCGCCTGTGGCTGGTTGGAGACGTCCGATTGACAGAGGTGGTGTGCGAGGCGCTCCTAGGGGTGGTCGAGCTTGCTCCGCTGGGGAGGAGGGGTGATAAAGCAATCTTGGCGACAAAGGAGGAGGAAACCAAGGGATTGGCGGGGCGGTGGAGCTTGCTCAACGCCTGTGTGGCCGGGGTTCTTCTTTCCTTCACACTTGTCCTGCTAGTTGTGTTCAAATTGAGAGAGAAGTGTTGAGTGGATGGTTGGAAGCCTGAGGCGAATTGAGAGAGAGAGAGAGGGAGAAGATTGGGTGAAGGAGTGACTAAACATCAGACGCTGGCGAGGTGTGAGAGAGGTTGAGAAGGGAACTAATTGAGAGACTAGCGGTGGAGATTTGTGTGAATCCAAAAGAAACCAAACCGGTCTGGTGGAAGCGTGCACAAGGGAACAGCGTTCCCTTGTAAAATGTGAGTGTGGCCCTTTTGTGTGTGTGTGGAGCGGTGAGGATTTGTGGAATTTAGGTCCCTAGGAATCGGTGTGTGTGTGCATGAAATGTGGAGTGCAGAATAAAGCGGATCCTGCACGGTGGGCCGTGAGATCCGCGCGTCTTGAAATAAGTCGCTAGGGTTTGGGTGTGGGACCCACCTCGGTGGTCGACTACCCGGTAGAGCCACCGCGGTGGTGGAATAAGATTTGCGGTCGTGGAATAAGAGCCGTGGTAGCTAGACAAGTCGGGGTAGTAGTGGTTGAGTAGATAGGTAAGAGGAGTAATAGCAAGTAAGTCTTGACTTAGGTGAAGGTCGATGGCGATAGAAGTTAGTCTCTTGGCACAAACCATTCCCTTGGGAGCGAATCCTAAGCCTACAACGACATTGAGGGCGAATGGACCCCTACGGTGTCCTCGGACACAACCACACTCCACATTTTGGCGCCACGGATCGAACGGGTCACCCGCGTGACAGTGAATACTCACCACTATACTACAACGCGACATATCAGGGCGAATGTGGACCTCACGGTGTCCCCGGACACAACCACACTCCATGCCTTCCTCCTCCTCCAAAATCCTCCATCAAGTCGATCGCGGTTGTTAGGATGACCAAGAGGTTCAAGCACGTATGGCGTGTCCTTCACCACCTGCGCCAAACACCTGGTAGACGCAGGCAATGAGGTTCTCATGATTCTTGCCATGTACCGCAGAGGATGCGGCAATCCGTTTTATGCTCCATTTTCCACTGGTCGATAGTAGATTGTCTCAGTCCACAAATCCATCATGACTCGGTTTGTACAAAGCGTCCGCCTCCCAAAAGAAGACATCAAATGTCAGACCAAGGGTACCTGACAAAGGTGAAGTCACTGTTTGGTTTGAATGAAACCTTCAGCTTGTACCTTGTCACCCCAACACATGCTTCGTGGTCCTAGTGCGGTCTAGATCTTCCACTTGGTTTCCTTCAACCTTTCTTGGTGGAGACCCAAGCCTTCACTCTTCTTCCAACGATCATCTACCGTTCGTGTCAACTCCTGCGCGAATCCATTGATTTCAATGTGCCTTCCGATTGACCAAAGCCAGACTCGTGCAGTAGCATCGCCACGAGATGCTTCAGGTCCTAATGACATCATCTATCCTGGGCAAATCTTGGACACGCTTTTGTCTTCAAGGGTTGTCAACATCCATCAGATGACTCATCTTCTTCGGCCCTCCGATGATGAATCGCCGCTTCCTTGATCTTCGCCTTCCGCACCAACTTCCAGCTTTGCAAGGTGCCACGAGCGCCATCGCCTTCTTTGATGCTTCCCGCTTTTGTCCACGGACACAAATCCACACACTCCACATTTTGCGGGCGCTTGGATCGAACGGTCACCCAGCTGAATACTCACCACTATACTACAAGCGACATTGAGGGCGAATGTGGACCTCACGGTGTCCTGACACAAACCACACTGTCTTCCTCCTCCTCGTCAAAATCCTCCATCAAGTCAGTCGCGGTTGTTAGACAGACGCCAAGAGGTTCAAGCACGTATGGCGTGTCCTTCACCACCGCCAAACATTGGGTAAGCGCCCAGCAATGAGGTTCTCATGATTCTTGCCATGCACTGCAGAGGGATGCGGGCAATCCGTTCATCGGTTTTGCTCCAGCTTCTCCGGCACGTCGATAGTAGGTGTCTCGTCCACAAATCCACCATGACTCGGTTTGTACAAAGCGTCCGCTCCCAAAGACATCAAATGTGTATGCATCGTGACCAAGCGGTGTACCTCGACAAAGGTGAAGTCTGTTCTTGGTTTGAATGAAACCTTGACCTTGTACCTTGTCACCCCAACACATGCCGTGGTCCCTGTGCGGTCTAGATCTTCCACTTGGTTTCCTTCAACCTTTCTTGGTGGAGACCCAGCTTCCTTCACTCTTCTTCCAACGATCATCGGTGTGCTCCGGTGTCAATCAACACCCTCCTTGGTGCGAATCCATTGATTTCAATGTGCCTCTCCCGATTGTTGACCAAAGCCACCCCGACTCGTGTAGCATTCCGCTTTTCCACAGAGATGCTTGGTTCGGAGGTCAGCAATGACATCATTGCTATCTGCTGTGGCAAATCTTGGACACTTGCTTTGTCTTCAAGGGTTGTCAACATCCGCCGAGTCAAACCCCTGACTTCCCCTGACTTGTGCTCATCTTCTTCGTCCTCTGATGATGAACTGCTGCTCTCCTTGATCTTCGCCTTCCACTGCTTCTCCGGCTTTGCAAGGCGTGCCGCGTATGTCCATCGTCTTCTTTGATGCTTCCGTTTCTTTTGTCACGGGACTTGGTGCCTCCTCCGGCGCCTTTGCTCTTCTGATTTTGTGGATGAGGTTGGCGGATGCATTGGCGGGGTTCTTTCGATAACCCGTAGGCGCAATTCGGATGCTTCTCCCAACATGCCGCTTCATTGTGCCGTACCTCCCACACTAGGGCATGGCTCCTCACCCTTGACTCCTCCCAGATGCATGCTCGCACTCATGAGGGGAATGGTCCGTCCCTCGGCACCTCAGCGAGGCTCGTCACTTGGGGTGTGTGTGGGGTGGCTTGTCTCGAGCTCCTCCACTCGACCTCCTCAGCGTCGGTCATGTCCACCACTCCTACTTGTCTTTGAGTAATCACTTGCAGCCACGAGAGAAAGTGTCGGGGCCCTATCTTGTCGACCATCTCGTACACTTCCTTGAGGGTGTAGTGTTGCCCCCTCTTTGTGCACGCTTGTTGCACCTTCATCGCGGTGCATATGGCAATGCCAAGTACTTCTCTGCGGCCCGATCGGTCACTCATGATCTTGGTGTCACGTACCAAGCGGTCGATTCTTGATAAGCCATCTTCGGTCGCTGACTTCATCTTGAAGTGTGTCGGCTCGGAGATCTTCTCATCCGTGCTTGCGAAACTCCGGAAGATGTCAAACATCTCTTGATGGGATCGTGCCCACTCGGTGCGCCACTCCGTCTGCTGGTTCCCAGCTACTACTCTTTGGTCCTCCGGATGTGCGCTCAACAAGCCTTGTGCTCGCGATAACGCCAATGATCATCCCCAAGTACTTGGCATTTGGATGAAGCCGTATCGCTGTATCGGTCTTCAATTCCATCTCCGCACACACTGCCGTACTTCTCGATGAAGTCCTCCGGTGGCAAGGTGCCGCTCGTCTGAACAACTCCATTCGATCCTTGTCTCCTCCCATCTTGGCGACTCCAAGAGACAAGTCCTCCTCATTGTGCTTGTTGTCGGCGGCACTAACGTGTCTTGTGTGTTGCCACTCACGGATCCTTCAAAGATTGTTGATTGTGTCATTTGGGTTCCTCCGCGTCCTTTTGGTACCAAAATCGAGGTGTTCGCACTTCTCTCTTGGTGGGACTTGAATTCGCTGATGGACTTTGGTTGGTAGCTCCGTCCGGATCAGTGTGTCGCATGCACTCCAGGCGGTTAGTGGCTAGATCAAACCCTTAATCAAGGTTAACACACCCCGCTATCTTAGATCGTGATTAGTGAAACCTCTAAGTATCTATGCATGTTAAATTGCATACAAATACTCTGCTATACAAAAAATGTGAGCTGGGTGAGTTGGATAGCAAAGGCATAAGAACTCCAGTTAAGCACCGTGGTGGATCGTACTGGATGGGGTGCCGGGTTGGGAGTTTTGGACAGAAAGTGAAATCAAATGGGTGATGACATATGTCTATCCACTTCTCCCTTATCCCTTGGAATCCCCAAGAGTAAAATACTCTTGTTTCTCCCTTGGTTGGTTGGCCTTAAAAGGCCACCCTTGTGGAGGCCTCATTCCTCCTTGGATGGGCTTCTTCGCCTCCTTGGCCTTGACTTGGGCCTTTCGCCTCCTCTCCTTGGCCTTGGACTTGGGCTTGCCTCCTCTCCTTGGCCTTGGACTTGGGCTCCCTCTCAGGCCTTGGCCTTGGGCTTGCCTCTCCTTGGCCTTGGCCTCTCCTCTTGGCCTTGGGCCCTCCCTGGCCTCAAGCCTTGGGCACACTAGGTCCCTTGCCTACTTGCAAGGCTAGCATCGCCTCGCGTAACCCTGCTTGGCGCCTAGCATCGCACTAAGCCTGCCACGGCCTATCTAGCGTCACCACGAGATCATAGCTTGTAACAATGAGGGAGTAGCTCGCACGCCGTGGCACAAACACACTCCCCACGAGAACAACACGCAAATTCCTCACACATCGCCTCTGAGTCATAGCTTTGGCCTCCTCACAACACCTGCATTAGATATCTAGAGGACAAGCTATGATCCGAGCTTGTCCTCAATGGAAGGGTCTATATATACTAGACCTCGCATCGGCATATTCCTAAGATATCCTATTGGCATGATATGCCAAATATCCTAAGAATACACTATAATATGCAAGGAATATGCCAAAGCATATTTATTACTTAAGCTTATCCACTTAGCTATTGTATCCTAAGAATACATTATAATATGCAAGGAATATGCCAAAGCATATTACTTGAGCTTATCCACTTAGCTATTGCTAACCATGTTTAATTAACACTAATCAATACTTAATTAACATAAGCATATTAGATTAATTAACACTAGTTATTTACTTAAAGATAAGTAATTAGATTAATTAATGCTAATCAAACACTAAATCCAAGTGCAGAGATTAGTATCACACGGCATGACAATGGTTTCAAGGCTCAGGTGGTTCCCGTCACTGCAAAACGAATGATGAGAACAAATGGAGAGCTTTTAGAGGAAGGACAACAGACTTTGGATGTCGCTTGGTCGCACTCTACGTTGGGGGAGGAGTCAAGGGTATACTAGAGAATACAACAAAGCTCTCAAGAGAAGAGCTTTGATTTAAGACGATATGGAACGAATACGCAATGTCGCAGCTGGGATGGATTCAATATCCGCTCAGGCGTCGGATGAGTCACAGCAGAGCCCCCTTCATATTCCTCTAGTTTAGAGTAGATAGATTGAAAGTATTGGTTCGACAGAGACAGGTTCGGTGTTTTTGTGGTATAGTAAGCCATCCAGTGGTCCTGGACATTGAAGTACAAGGGTTGGATGTTGTGATGGACCTGTGAGGGGGCCAGCCGGCTGGCACTCGTAAACATCAATGTAGTGCAGGCTACTATTAGACATGTCGTGTGGCATTGTATGAAATCCCGGAATGGGGCCGATGTTTTGAATATAACATCAAAGGGCGGTTTTCGGACAGGGCAGTATTTGGTCAAGAGGGTCCGACCCCAAAAGAAGAGGGTTTGTATATTCCCCCCCTTGCAAAATTATCAGGAGCAGCTCCTGATTCAAAGATAATGGCTTCAGGTGGAGCAAGGAGTGCAGGAGGAGGATCAGGGGCAGGGACTACTTTTTGTCCTGGTTCCACCTCTGCTGGGGCATCAGCCATATCGGTAGCCAAAAGAGGTAAATCTGCCTCGATACCATGGACATCTGGGATGTCCATGTCCATGACCAGATCACCATCAGCATCTAGATAGTAATCCGGTAATAAAGGGTCTTCATCAGGCTCCGGAGGTAAAGCTCCCTCTGTGGAGTGAAAAAGTTTTGTCATTTAGGTAGGAGGTAGGGAAGTCCCGTGGGTAGGTGGTTTCTGACCAGCGTAGCAGGATCGCGACTCGAGATGTCGTAGATGGTTGGTAGATAGTCCGGTAGGTCGGTAGTAAGAATGAGACTTAGAATGGGGTACTAACCTTTAGGATTTACAGACTAGCACTTAGTTTTATAAGCAAAAAGTCCTTGGGCTTTGGTAGGTCGTGGTAGGGAAAAAAAGTACTTTGATCTTCGGAGGATGGGGTAGGTGACCCTTGGCCTTAGGGTCGAAAGAGTTGGAGCGATTATTCCGAGGAGCAAGGAAGGCAACTTCCTTGGCCTTCGAAAATCGCGCATGCTGGAGGGCTATATATGCATCTAAGAGGGGGTTCGATATAGTAAATCCGGTTTTGAATGGTGGCACCGTTGATGTGCCACGTGGCGGTCATCGTGATGGAGCTGTGGAACGCCAAATTTTGGGTCCACGGTTAGAAGAGGGGTGGATGCCTCCTAGATTTGTTCATATTAGTTAGGTTTTATTTTTCTTTTTTTTTCTTTTTCTCACCAACAGATCATTGACGGAAGATGAACAGATGAATTGAGAAGCGGCTGACAGTTTTCCCCGATCGACGGGATGAAAGGAGGAAAAACGGGCTTCAAAACGGGTCCAACGGTTAGAAAGGACGGAGGTCCGGACGGAAGGTCTGGACAGGAGGGTTGGAAGAATTTACGCGCGAAAGGGAGGTTCGCGAAAGGCCGAACCTGCAGAAAAGGAGGGTTGGTGCCGGGCCTAGTGGCGGCGCAGTCACGCCTCCCGGGCCTGAACGCATGAGTAAGGTTCTTACTCCGGAAGACGCGCCGAGAGCTTCGCAGCGGCAGTGCGCCGCAAATTCCAGCATGAGCGAGGTTGGAGGTGAGCTGAGCGGACAAAGCGAGAGGAAGGAGGCGAACAAGACCTAAGGAGGGAGCGATGCAAGCATATATAGAGAAATCATCCTTGGCGCCGAGGAGGAAATCAGTCCCTTGGCCTCTGAGGGTTTCTGACAAAAGCGCAAGAATTAGACGGGTTAGGCCATCGACTTTTGCATGTCTCACGATTTTTCTTCCTTGGCCTTTGGGAATTGGCAGCCGGAGAATTTCTTCCTTGGCCTTCGTGGTTGAGGAATTTCTAACGCTACCAAGGGGAAAGGTCCTTGGCCTTGGGGGAAATTTTGTCCTTGGCCTTTGGGTGTGGAAAATCCTCCTCACCCTATATATGAAGTGAGGGGAGTGTTTAGCTCATTTCTTTGGTTGTGAGGACCAAGGACGGAGGACGAGGCAATCCGGGATGACCGGAGAACACTTAGAAGAATTTTGGAGGAGAAAATCGATCGCATGCAGAAGGATTTTTGGAAGAGACCGCCCGGCGGTGGTCGAGATGAAGACGCTGCACCCGAGGAGTGCGCAAGGCGCCAAAGAAGGAGGGAGCGAGCCCACAAGAAGGAGAAGAAGAAGAGAAAGCGGAAGGAGAAGCCCGAGAAGGATCAGCCGAGAAGGAGGGGCCGTGATTTCAGCTGGCAAGTCTCCTCCAGAGACTTATGGGATTTTCGACAAGGGCTACGAAAATGTGCCCAAAGGTTTACAGGGCCTTGGCCTATTCTAATGTGGAATTGGTTGAGTCTTGCCACAGCTCGAATCGACGGAGGGAGAAACAGAGGACCTGACGGAGAGGAATGTGCGGACAGATCCGAAGGGATGGACTGTCCAGCACATTCGTAAGGTGTATGGGAGGCCAGAAACCGAGACTGATGGTGTGGCTCCCACGGAGAGGAATGAAGATGGAAAGAGAGCAGTGGTGGCTGACCTTCCTGAGGAAGCTCTCAGCATGCTCATCGGAGGGATAGACGCGAAGACGCGGAATGGCCGGAGGAGATAAGATTGTCGACCTCAAGTGGAAGCTTTTACAAGGATAGTTTTGGGTGACTCCACCGAACCACCTACTTGATGCATTCTTTCATTTCATGTGGAAGTCAAGCAAGGAGCTCACCGACTGGGGACAACCATGTCAAGGCCTATGAGCATCACCGAGACAAGTCGAGGCCAAACATTGTGGATAATGAGGGGCGAGGCATACCATTTGAGTACTTACCTTGTGCGGTTGTGGGGGCACATGGGTTATCGACTAAGAAGAGCTGGAGGAGTCTTACCAGCTTGAAGTGGTCCCTCCGAGGGACGACAGGGTCCCTCTCCTAAGAAGGTGAAGAAGGCAGAGGAGGAACCCAAGGTGGAGCAAGGAGTGCTTCACCTCGTGTGGTGATCTTGGATGATGAGACCACCCCGGCCCCGACGCCAAGGAAGGAGAAGTGCCGTCTGTGGGGAGACAAGGGCACAAGAGGAAGAGGTGGCGGTGCCACCATGTGTGGAGGCAACCCCATGGAGTGTGGTGGTGGAACTAACCCACCCCAGGAGATGACCGAGTCACAGGAGTTCCACCCAATATCGACAGTCAGGAGTGGAGAGACTGCTCACCAAGAGAAAGGCAGTCAGAGTCGACCCCAGGAGGGGAATGAGAAGACAAAGGCTTTGAAGGATCTGCTGACCATCTGTCAGCTAATTGATACTCCATTAGTGAAGCAAGCCTTACAGGAAGTAGAGGAGTTGGAGGTGAGAGCTGTCGTGAGGACAGCCGAAGCGATTGCCCTACAATCAGGTGGGGAGAAGGATAGCAAGGCTATCAAGGAGATGGCGTTGGCAAAGGGGCGCCTAGTTGACCTGGAGAGAAGGTTGGGGCTCAGCAAGATTGAAGAACAGAGGCTGAGACAAGAAAGTAGGGAGCGAATGAAGGAAGTGGCTACCTCAACCGAAAGATTGAGGAGACTCCGTGGGAAGGAGTGGCGAGAACTCTTTTTGAGAAGAAGAGAATAGGGACAAGGCATCGGGGAGGCCGAGGCCAAGCCAAGAATGAAGAATCGAGGCCAAGCTCAAGGAGCTGGAGGAAGGACAGCCACATGGAGCAAGGAGCGTGAGGAGCTCATGAAGCAAGCAACGGAGGACCAGCGGTGGAAGGAAGAGGTAGCCCACCGGAGGAAAATGATGCATCGCATCTTGGTCAGAAGCAACGCTTCCAGCTGATTATGCATGGCGCAAGGGATCTTGGAGGCATGGAAGAGAGATGTCACTTCTGACCGTTTGAGTGAGGTGACGCTGAGAGGGATGCTGCAGTAAGATAGCCTCGGGAGTGGCACGAGGAATTTGATGAGATTTGTTTGAAGGGCCGGAGATGCAGTCCACTTACATGCTAGGGTCAACAAGTTTGCCAAGGAGATGCGTTCCTTGTTGACAAGGAAGTTGTTGGGTCCCCACGATGACGAGGAGATTTTGGAAGAATCTCACTCCTTCAGCCGAGAAGGAAGAAGAGAGGAGGAAGAAGAGCTGGAGGAGAGGCCCCAAGCCAAGAATGAAGAATCGAGGCCAAGCTCAAGGAGCCGGAGGAAGGACAGCCACATGGAGCAAGGAGCGTGAGGAGCTCATGAAGCAAGCAACGGAGGTCGACCAACGGTGGAAGGAAGAGGTAGCCCACCGGAGGAAAATGATGCATCGATGTCGGTCGTCAGAAGCAACGCCCAGCCGATATGCATGGCGCAAGGGATACCGGAGGCATGGAAGAGAGATGTCACTTCTGACCGTTTGAGTGAGGTGACGCTGAGAGGGATGCTATGGTAAGATAGCCTCGTGGAGAGTGGCCCGAGGAATTTGATGAGATTTGTTTGAAGGGCCGTGAGATGCAGTCCACTTACATGCTAGGGTCAACAAGTTTGCTAAGGAGATGCGTTCCTTGTTGACAAGGAAGTTGTTGGGTCCCCACGATGACGGGGAGATTTTGAAGAATTGCACCTCAACTGGAGATTCGGGACTTGGAGAGTGAAATGGATGCGAAGGCTCAATGTGGGAGGAGCCAATGGAAGAGGAAGAGATTTCCAGCAGCCGTAGAGTTGGTGGGGTGTCCGGCAGATGTGCCGCAGACCAACACCCAACCGCCTGAGGTAATTGCCGGGCTGTGACAGATGGCTACAGAGAGCCTCTACAAGAGCGCCTGCAAGAGGGGTGGCCCAGCCTCATCACAAGATCGCCGAGACAGGTGTGGAGGTTCCTGTCGCGACGACGAGTGAAGAGATCCGGACGGGGAACAGTCCCCCAGCAAAGAGGAGGAAGACGGTGGTTGGGCGCCTGGCCATGCCAACGCCCAAGAAGAAGTAGGCAGATAGTTGGTAGGGGAGTGAATGGGTCATTAAGACCCCTAGGGGGTTAGTGGGATTGTTAGGAGGTAGGTTAAGAACCTTTTAAGAGGCCACCTACTTAAAAACCGTAAGCAACCCCACCTACCCCACCAGACTTAATTAATGCTAGGGTTTGGGGGAGCTCCTATAAGAGGGGGAGGAGCTCCCATAATAAAATGTCATGCCTTGCCTCCGACCAGGTGTGCTTGTCTTGCTACACAAGCGTGCGTCACCGTGTGAGGTGCATGGTGTCCGTAGGGTCTTGAGGTGCGGTGACTGTGGTGAGGCGGGCCCAAACCTTTCTTCTGGAGGTAGCACCGGGTAGCGTCGAGCGTGAGGGAGCGCATTGTGGTTGCGTGACGGTGCGGCTGCATCGTGAGGAGGAAGACCCCTAGCAAAATCCAAAGACGCGGACGCCACTTGCAGCCAAATGTCCGGCCTAGGTCCGTGAGGGCAATGCCCTATGATCCGAGGCGCTGCCGAGGAGGCGGAGGGCGCCTGTAATGAGAAGTTAGCTAGGAAGAGTGGAAGAGGTAGATTAGAGAAGAGAAGAGAGAGAAAAGAGAGAAAAGAGAAAAGAAAAGAGAGAGAGAGAGAGAGCGAGAGAGGACGAGAGAGGAGCTAGAGAGGATAGGGAGCAAGAGAGGAGAAGGAAGGAGCAAGAGAAAAGAGAAAAGACAAAAGAGAAGAGAGGAGGAAGAAACCTAGAAAAGAGAGGGAAGGTGAAATTTCAAGGGTCGTGACAAGAGCTTGAGGGGCGGCCCCAAATTTGTCATGAGAAGGGTCTTAGGGGAGTGTAGGAACTGCTACTGGTGGGAGGATTGCCCATCAGACGGTGATTTGGGGTCCCCAAGGTCGCCGGCAGATTGGGCGGTGCCTCTCGCGACGAGGGTCCGCTACGGACGAGTCATCGCGCGAGGGTAGTGTGACTTACCGAGGGGTGGGTCACCGTGGTGGCGCCTGTAGGAGGCGCTTAGTCAGCCGGGCGACGGAGCCGAGAGTCGAGAGGTCGCCGTGGAGGGCGCACCCTCCATCCGCAAGTGGGAAGGGCTCCCCACCCTTCGTGGAACGAAACCCACGACGAACCGATGCTGGGATAAGTGTGGCCGCTACAGGGCTGAGGGTTCCGGGGGTCCCGGGAACCTCCCACCACAGGAGCACAACTGGGAAAATCGCCATTGAGATCGCATGTGATGTACTGAAAAACCCTCAGTGAGCCGTGGGGGCAGTTCGAGTAAATGGCGAAGAAGTCGGCGGCCGCGAGCGTGAGGAGGAAGACGTATGTGAGCGCAAGTTGGAGATTTTTGCGCGCAAGGAAGGGCGAGCCGGACTTTCTCAAGCGAAGGCAAGAAGAGGAGACCACCAGCATTTTTTTGGAGTGAAGAAGGAGGAAGCGCGAGGCAGTGCCCCGACCTCTTTGAAGGGAGCGATTGCGAAGAGGGGCGAGGTGAGCTGGAAGCAGAGGCCTGGCAAAAACACAAACTTAGGCACGCAAGGCCAAGAGAGTTTGTTGGAGAAAAAGCGAGTGGGTGCTAGGTGGTGTTTGAGCTGAGAATTGTGAAGGCGCGCAAGTTGGAGAGGAGCTAGGAGGGTGAGCGATTGCTGAAGGCAGGGGAGCTGCCTTTTTGGCGAATGTTGGAGGGGAGTTTGTGGGGTTTGATTCCAGTCTGAGGGAGGGAGACCACTTGATTGGCGACCTTGGTGCCTTTCTCTTTGCTTACTCTCCCTCTCTAGCCTGATAGGTTGCTTCCTCCTATCCTCCAAATTCCATCCTTGTGTGTGCTCCTTCTGTGCAGATGGTGAGAATTGTAAGGATGGGTGATGGCACCCCAACTGAAGGGGATGTGAGAAAGGCAGTGCCGCCCACACCTCCCAGTCGAGGCAAAGGTAGAAAGCATCCCATGCCTGAGTTCAACTACCGCCCCATCCAAATTTCACCTTGAGACCTGGACGCTTTCAAGCGATATGCTAAGGAATTGAAGATGGAGTGGTTGCATTTGGTGCCTGGATGGCACTTTTCAAGTCCAGCATTGGTGCAGGAGTATGTGCAGCAGTTGCAAACCACCAGAGGAGAAGCCAAGATGCCCGAGGACGTCACAGTCCGAAGTCACCCTGGAACGTGGAAGGTGCGCCATTTTCAACAGACATATTTGATACCCGAGGCACACAAGGGAGGGATCATCCCATCGGCCCAATTTTCTAAGAATCAGATTCCGGAAGCGGCCATGGATATGTTCCTACGACCCAAGGAGGAAGTTTGGTCTCCTTGAAATGGTTGGCGAGTTTCCATGTTCAAAGAGAGGAAGTGGAACCTCTTCGCCAAGATTTGGTTGGGATTGATTTGTGCAGCCAGGAAAACCTACATAGGCAATTCCCACCTCATGATGATCTATGAGATGTCCAAGGGCAAGTTGGTAGATTGGGCGAGCATTCTCTATGAGCAGGCGGTAGTTCATAGGAATCATTTGATGAGTGAGGAGGCCAAAATTAGTTTTGTCTCCATCTTCCTAGTGCATCTGTATCACAGGGAGGAAGTTTTGAAGGAGGAAGAACTGGAGAAAGCTAAGATAGAAGTGTCCTTAGTGCGAGTGGTGGAAGGAGAGCCGTCCCTGGCAGCAGAGGACCAGGAGGAGATAGACCGTCGACCACCTGGGAAGAGACCACCACCTCCAGCCCACGAGAATGAAGCTTCTGGGTCAGGAACCAAAAACGACAAGGGGAAGGAGAAGGAGCCTGTGGCACCCCCTACGGAGAAGGTAGGAAAAGACTCTCGACCACCTACCAGAGGGCTTCACATTGGTAGGCAGCCACCACCAGCAGGAGAGGGCCCAGTAGGAACCAGACCACCTACGAAGGAGGTAGCTCCTACGGGAGGAGCTACATCAGAGGAAGGACCTATGGTAGGAGAACAAACTCCTACCGAAGGAGGACAGGATGGGCCTGTCGCCATGGAAGTAGAGGGCGACAAGGAAGAATGCCGAGAAATGTTGGTGACCTACGCAGTAATGGAGGGGTACAGGAGGTGTGATGGCGCTGGAATCTTCAGGAGAATGATTACCGCAGTAGGCCTGAGATTGGACCGGGGCCCCAGATGCCACGGTAGATAGTTTGAGAGCGGCAAGTTCGAATCACCTAGATGTGAAGAAAGAGTTAGAGGATGTGGAGAAGAAACTCAAGGGAGCCTTGAAGACAACCTCCGAGAAGCAACACTCTATCCTAGACTTGGCCAAGGAGCGAGATAGAATCACCACCAAGTTGGTGAATGTGTGGGAAATGATAGACCAAGTCTTGGGGAGGGAAGCCAATTCAGCCAAGAAGGCTGAAGAGATGGAAGCCGCCAAGAATGAGGCAGAAGAACATTTGAGAACGGCCCTGGAAAGGGTAGGAGAAGTGAACAGGGAGAAGGAGGCTACTACATACCTAGTAAGGCCGAAGGACCTTGAAGATGAAAAGGACCTTCTGCTGTAAGAGATTGCACGGCCATGGACAAGCGGAATATACAAAGGGAAATCTAATGCCTAACAAGTGAGAAGGTGAATGGGACAATGTGGCTAGAGGACTCGGGAGGAGCTCCATCACGAGGGAACTCTGGACCAGCAGCGACAGCAATCGAACCACCTTGCTAATGCCTACGGGACAGAGGCAAGGAACTGCAGGAAGGAGGTGCTGACGGTTCGACATACCCTGAAGGCAGTACAAGCCCTCAAGGAGGAACAAGCTAGAGCCACGCACAGTAGCAGTTTGGTGATGATAATGCAAAAAAGATGAGGAGATTGGGAAGCTCACCTTGGAACTAGAAAGGGCGGAGATCGAAAGAGAGACCGCTGTAACAAAGGTGACAAATATGGCTGAGTGGGAGGAGCGCGTCAACCCACTACAAGTTAGGATCAAGGACGCACAGAAGAGGGAAAGTGGCAGAGTGGCCACTTACTACAACAACCTCCTGGAAACCATTGAGGAGAGATACAATGAGTAGGTAGAGGAAACGGATCTGGCCATCCTAACGCCTGAGGGCATGGCAGCTTTGGAGACCGATGTGGCCGGATGGTATGAGGAGAGACGAGCTGTACTGGACATAGCCCGACAAGCAAGTGAAGAAGTACCCGGGACCACCTTGGTGGGAGCATCGGACGAGGAAGAGGGAGGTAGGCCTAATCCTACCATTGCACCTACAAGGGTAGGCACTACAGCGGCCGAGGGGAATTCGTCTTCCTCGGCAGGAGGACAAGAAGAAAGGGGACAAGCCCCCGAAGGGAAAACTGTGGAGCTACCCAAGTTCACAGGTGGGAACGAAGAGGTAGGAGGTTCACCTCCTACTAATGGAATGGTAGGAGGAAAGCCTTCTACAAGTAAGGTGGTAGGAGGGGAACCTCCTACGGATGGACCGGTATGAGAAGCACCTTCTACCAGAGAAGAAGGGGAGATAGTTTCTTCCCCAAGAGCAGACCTACCTAAGGAACGGCCAGAGGTAGGAAGAGATGCCAGGGGCCGTTCCGATGAACGGTCCGAGTCCGGAGGAGGTAAGCGATGCGCCGAAGATGAAGGCGACAGTGGAGTTAGAATAAGCAAATGAAGGCGAACCTCCTAGCTGGTAGGACGATTCGTAGGATGACTGGTAGAAGCATTCTTTTTTGGACACTGACACTAATGCGGGGCCTGTATTTAAGAGGGGGACCCTATTTTGAGGGAGGTGGTGACTATGATGACTAGGAGAGGTGGCAGTTGTGAGCTGGACCTTACCACTGCCAGTCGCAAATTCCCTCATGGAATCCGGAGGCTCATCCCGCATTTAAGATGCACATATTTCGAGAGACCGCTCCACCTATAAAAGGGGGGCCATGTAACCAATTCAATATCAATCCTTGTGGCTCTTCTCCCTTGTTGTGCCCCCGTTGTGAGCGTGCGCAACCGACCACATCCGACAGGCAACGCGTCGACGAAGGAGAGCAAGGTTGATCGTAGGAACTGAGCTAATGGGGAGGCGCGCGCGTCACCCTCTTAACCGGTTTCCTGTTTCCTTGTGCAAGGTTCACCTTAGGATCGCTGTGTGCTTGTTGCTTGCTGGCATCTTGCAGGGCACTAACGTCAGAGACTCGTTTTGAAGCAACCTATCGGGAGCTTTCCTAACCCAAGAGCGCTCACGTTATAGGCAATCTCATGGCTACCGGCCCAAGTGAAAATCCTTCGATTTCGGTCACTCTAGGTGTTGGTGCTGTAAGAGCGACTTGAGAGGTTGTTGAAAATAGATTTAGCGGATGGTTGTGGAAGGAGGTATGAGATTGAGTTATTGCAATATTGTTGTTGTAGTGTTTTTTTTTTCTGTGGTCTTAGAGGTTAGAGAAACCTGGAAGGCTCAATTTGGGGCCATGGGCCAGTAAACCCAAAACCCATATTCGGTGAGGCAGTTTATGACAAAGAAGAAGGTGTGTGAGAGAGTGAGAATCGACCCCTTCGAGTAAGCGCATCTAGGCAAGTCTCTTGGGATCGAACCCACGTATTCGACGACCGTGGGATAAGTGTGGCCACTGGGGTTAGCTCTAGGTGACCGGGGCGAACCTATCACACCCTCTGAAGGTAAAGATACACAAGACAAGTCTCCCTTCGAGGAGGTTGGCTCAATAAAGGTAACACAGCGGGCCAGTAATAGTGTTTGATCAGAGGGATCATAAAGTTTGTATGCTTTAACAATATCACTATAGCCGACGAAGATCAGTCCTCGGGCCCTCATATCTAATTTTCTGCGCTTCTCCGCAGGTATATATGCATAAGCGCGAGAGCCAAATACACGCAGATGTAGAAGGCTTGGCTTTCGCCGCCAGAAAACCTCATAGGAAGTCTTTCCGGGCACTGAGCTTGTGATGATGCGGTTAGATATATACGTGGCAGCTACGACTGCCTCCGCCCAGTATACTTGGGGAAGGCCTGCCCATAAAAGCATATTGCGTGTCATGCCAAGGAGGGTTTGATTCTTTCTTTCAGCAACACCATTATGTTGTTGGGTATATGGCACAATAAGCTAGCGTTGAACACCATGTTTAAGAAGGAAAGTATCAAAAGGAGCATTGAGGAATTTCATGCCATTATTCGTACAAAGAATCTTGAGCACATGGCTAGATTGCCGTTGTGCTGTGACAAACCAGTCCTTGAAGAAGGACAGTGTCTCATGGGGTAGGTCCACGAATATCTGTTGTAGTCATCTGTAAGGGTAAGGTAATAGAGAGCTCCCCCAAGGGGTGGCCCATGTATCTTTCCAGATATGTCAGCATGCACTAGTGCGAGTACATCATCTGCTTTGCGTGCATACTTAGGAAAGGGTTGTTCTTTCTGCTTCGCCAATATGCATGATTCACAGACAGGTAAGTCCTTAAAGCATTTCAGTAATGCCTCTCTAAAGCAATCCTTCTAAGACATATCTATAAGCTTCTACCTATTAGCATGACCCAAACGGGCATGCCAAAGAGAAGCTAACTGTGCACGGGACATGGATGGGGCACCAGTAGAGTAGGGTGATGGTGTTGTGTGACAGGATATATCAAGACGATACAAATGGTCATCAAGAAGACCCTTGAAGACACAATAGTCAGGAGCACCTATTCTATAGAAACAGCAAACACCATCAGAGATTCTCATCTCGAAGGTTCGTTGCTTCATAAGCTTACTCATAGACATGAGGTTCTTTCCCATCTGCGACACATAAAGGACATTGTCCAGTGTGAGATATGTGCCATCTATAAGAAGAGACTTACAAATACCTTGCCCTTTGATGTACAGGCTTGATTGATTCTGCTCGTCTCCGATTAACACTCTCACTACTAGGAAACCATGCCCTTTAACACGGACTTTACAACGGGTTTTACAACAGGGTTACTACTACAGTAGTAAAACGCCCGTAGTAAACACAAAGCGTTAATTTCCGTGGTAATATCCTCATACCGTATACCGGGCTATATACTATAATTTAATACGGGATGTATATGGAGTAATTTATTTATATATAAGGTTAGTACGGACCTATAGTTTACTTTACTACATAAATTAACCCCATTTTTTACTACGGGTGTAAAACGTATAACCCTAGATCACCGGTTAATAAACCAAGGTTTGTTAACTAGTGTTAATTAACCATGATTTATTAACTGGTATTAATAAACCTATGGTTTGTTAATTGGGGTCTCTTTTAAAACGTCTGTAGTAAAATGTCATGTAGTAAAACGCCTGTAATAAACAACTATAGTAAAACTTTGTAGTAAAAGCTCTGCAGGAAACCACTTGTAGTGCATACTACAAGGGTTTCGATTGCTAAACTAGAAAAAGGCGAGTAAAACATCCGTAGTATAAGTAGCTTAGAGTTTAGGGTGTTTGGGAGTATGTTGACAAAAAATGGCTTGAATCTACTATCCAGACGAGATCACGCAACTATTCTACACTCTAGTCTTTAGCTCATCCCTACATTCCACTAGGTGCAATTCCTGTCATCTCCACCAGCTGCGCAACTCTAATGCATGGCCCCAAGAATAATCCAACTTCCAAAAAAGGATGCCATTAGCAAATTCAGAACAAGCATAGACAAACAGAGGTTGTCTCGCAACACGAACCAAGACTCTCACCTAAAGCAGGCTTATGCATCCTCAGATCTCAGCATCCTTCGCCAATTTGCGGGGAAGATAATCCCTCACCATCCACCCATCATCAGCAACATTTAGCTTCATGATGGCTTCCATGATCTTCCCGTCGCATTCATCAGTTAGGTATCCTGCCTCCTTCAACATGTCCCACACCACAATAGCCTTCTCCTTCTCCCCATTTGCCCCAACCTGCGGACCCAACTCTGGCTGTCCGGTTTGGGACTCCCTTCAAAACACTCTCAGCTTCGAAAGCCAAGACCCATGATTGCTACCTACAGCCTTTATCTCATCCAGGCTTGGTTCCCTAGTGTACTTTGCTCTAAACCTCTCCAGAAACCCCTTCTGACCACCATATCCAAAGCAAGAATATGTATTGCTTCCTACCTCCTTCACTCATGGCGCCGGTTTTCTTGACTAGGGGCCACAACTCCGCTTATCTTGTCTTGCTCCTCCTTCAAAACACATCCCAATACTCTTGCTTCACACCTTTCGGGACATCTTGGGGTTAGACTTCTTCCCAGCAAAAATAACGGGCCTCCTTTCTAACATTGTTCCTCCAATACTTCAAATTAGTGCTCAAAAGCGCAAGACAATAGGCTGAAACTCCCATGGCCCAGTCATAGTTTGCACGATACGTCTCAACATGAAGGGTGGCGTCTGTTTGTTTCAAAAGGGATATATGAGTGGATTGCATATGTCGGACATAAAATGGACTCTGTCCTTCATGGGTATGAATGAGGGACTCTCTTGGTATATAAACCCTGAAAAACACGAGGAGTTTAGATTAGTACTATGACACCAGCAAAGTTAGAGTTTAATCAGGCCTAATTCAGTCTTCAAACAAGCTTAGAACAATGACAACGTTAACAGGTTTGATGGCTGAGCATTATATCGCTATCATTTGCTGAAACACCCGAACTTAAACTTGACAAGGCGTGAAAGCAGGATGAAATTTAATTCCTGCACACACGGCCACCATTATGCTCTTACAATAAAAACCATAACAAGAGCTACAAACTACCGTGCTTACCAAAGGGGTGCAGATGTGAAGGAAGCACTTCGTGACAGATATCGTGAACCCTCTTCCGCTTTGGGCCTCTCTTTTCCTTCACCTCCACATCGCGGCATTCAGGTGGAATGGTGTCTGCATCGTCTTCCACATCACGACATTTAGTTGGAAGGGTGTCCACATTTTCCTCCACATTGCGGCATTCCCCAATGAAGCCACCTGCATCCAGATATTCAGCATTCAACCTATTAGAATTGGCAGGCTCTGTAGATGCATCTTCAGCAGCAGGGTTCTCGTGGTTCGCAGCCTTCACATGGCGAACGAAATTCGCCCACACAGTTGGTTTTTTAGGACTGTCTGGTACATGGCATTCTGCGCCATGTGCTTCGTTCTCAAAGTTCGGTGGAGCATCAGTCTCTAGCCCCCCATCATTATCAATCAAGGCATCCTGGTTGCCGACGAGGGTAACCTCTATTGTCGCATCCTGCGAAACCAGTTGTGTTGCTTGTGATTCCGACGCGCCGAACCCATCTACGCGTGAAATCAGACATCGTCCATAACGCCCCGGGACATAGAACACGGTATCTTTTGAAGGGGGTGAATATTCACGAAGGGGGTTTTCTGAAATTTATCTTCTGAAGGGGGTTTGACATGGATCTTGAACTGGTGGTTTTTGGGGTATGAATAAATGTAAGGCAGAAAAGAAGGGTGGAAATTCCTATGAACCAGTGATACAAGGTCCATTTCATGCCAGCGGAGGGTTATGGTGCAAGAGGTAACCCTATTTGGGATGCATTTAAGACCCATGACAAGGGCCATTGTTGTCGATCACTGCGGATCTTTCTCGCACAACAACCCTAAAGATTCGTAAAAAGCACGGTGATCAAAATTGGTTGAGAGGCGAACCCGCTGATGGCCGGGGAGCAAAGCATGTCTGAGGAGTAGGGCGCCGGCGCCTCTGGCATTGCGATGATGCCTTGCTAAAGGCAGAGAGTAGCAGGCCTATAATGGGATGTGTGTACAAAAAGACTTTGGGTGTGGGGTGGGTGGGTGGCTTCTGCACACCCTCAATTGTGCCCGCAAATATAATCACATGGTTCAGTCCCACATACTGCAATCGATGAATGAAGAAAAGTGTGGGCAACGGTTCCCCAACATATCGCCGCGAAAAACATGCCCGAGGCTCATCGTGTGTTACTGTTAGTATGCCGCAATGCCGAGCGCAACTACCGCCACACTCCCACATGTCCTTCGCATGTAATGGAAAAAGCTTGAACATTGGAAGTTATTAAGCATGGGAAGTCTACAACGGCACCACGAGAACACAACCAAATTCCTATCATGGGCCTAGACTCTTTTGAAATATGTCTGCGCTTGGAAATGTGCACTCCAAACTACGAATTGAGCTTCACGCATAACCTCACCAATTGCCCGTTGAAGATGACCTAACATTGAGGGTTTCCTACTCTTCGCGGACTCCACGCCATCATCTTCGTTGGCACGGCATCATGACCATCATCTTCACTATCCTCGGTGGCACTTTGACTCATTGGTTGAATAAAGCCTCGCAATTCAATTAAGTTATTCTTGATTGCCTTCTTATCCACAGTACAAATGTTTCCGCGTCAAGTTGAACTCATAATAGAGGATGACCGTTTGGTGAACAAAAACCTCTACTTACACGACAGTCTATTTCTACGACAGTCTCAAAGTAATGCTATGCTTCACGTTTTGGCGGGTACCTGAACATGCCCATATATTCTTAGAACGTGCACATAGTATATGCGAATGAATGAATGAAAATAGGTCCATAGGTGTTTTTGAAAATGTGTGCAACCATGGCATGAGAGGAGTTTCAATATACACATCCATAAAGAAACTGGCCGGCCGCCTTCCCCAACAAGCCTTGTACATGGGCGCCGGCCGCCCTAAAGCCTTGTACATGGGCCGGCCGGCGCCTTCCCCAACAAGCCTTGTACATGGGCGCCGGCCGGCCAGCGCCCTCCCATGTATGTTCTCCTCATGGGCTGCCATTTATAAAATAAATAAATTAGTGCTTCTAATGTTTTAACCTAGGATAGTTACTCAAGTGGTTTGGAAATAGTTTGTATGATTAGGTCATGGGTTCGAGTCTTGTAGAGGTGTGAAAAACTAGTCTTGTTGATTTTATGGGCGCATGGGCACGGCCATTTAAGGGCGCTAGCATGCCCTCTATTGAGGCTGACTTGAGATGTGCGGATATATTCCACAACGGATCCATGGGTATGAGGTTTTGCGATGTCGATTTAAGAATTGACATTAGAGGCCCAGAGGACTTATGCACTGGGCAAAGGAGGTGTGTATCAGCGAGAAGGACTCCCTGCAAGCGCAAGTGGTTTCCTTAAACGCTAGGCGGCTGAAGACCAAAACTGGAGCCCTTTTGACAGAGGGACAGCAATCCTTGGATAGTATTTGGCAGCCTTCCACGACCCCTAACGACGACAACACACGACTAAACGAAGACACAAGGGCCTTGGGGGAGAAGAGGAAGTGGAGCGCATTCAAAATCTGGCTATTGTGATGGATTCGGAGTTTGCTCTAGCCCCGTACGAGTCCCAAGTTAGCCCTAGGGAGTAGGCTTAGTGTTCTCATGTCATGTGCATCTGCTACTTCTCTTAATTCGCAATCACTTATGGACCCGTTGCATTGAGACAATTGATGTCTTCAGTTTTCCTTGTTCCAAAGAAACAATGAAAAGGCGCCGGCCGGCGCCCTCTCGCCGTTTTGATGTCTATGTTGTGCGAATACAGTTTTTCTCAATACCTACTCGTTGGAACATGGTGGACCTTTCTTTAAAAAGAGATAAAATGCATATTTCGGGACTGTGTGTAATGTGTGAAGAGGGTTTTCATTTCACGGAAGGGGGTTCGGATATTCACCCCCTTCACAAGATATCGTGTTATAGATCCGGCTTGTTTGCTTCACTTTGCGGCGCCCTTCTTCGTCGATGTCTGAATCGGACTCGGCATCTTTCCCCTCGAAACGCGGACGCCCCTCGTCCACGGCATCCTCATCAGAAACCTTGTCCGCATACCATGCCTCCCGCCACATCATTCAAGCTCGAAAGCACATGGGCGGCCTTTGCCTTAGCGGTGGGCGACGGGTTTTGGGCCGCCGACTGAACATGTGAGAACCCACGGCCACGCTTGCTCGCGCCATCTTGGCTACTCCACGCTCTTCCATGGCCATCGCAACCTAAACCTCGCCATCAAGGACACACGGGATGCATCCTTTTTTCCCATTGCCTGTCAGCGAAACCCCAGCCTCGAAGCCCGGTTCTTTGTGAGCTCTACATCCTCGCTTCCCCTCATGTATAGACATCTTCCGTGATTCTTTAACCTTCCGCCAGTGCCCTTTAATCTCTCGGGGTTGGTCCGAGTAAATTGGCATACCACATCCGTGTTCTTGTCAAGCGCAACCAACTTTGGGTCCGCACGGTCATCCTCCAGCTTGCCTCCATAAGAAGATCTCCGCAACCATTGCCACGCGCCACCGCCGAGTGTCCTTGTTCGCCCGAACTCGATCTTCTCGCGATTTTGGCATCCTGGACCCATGGTTGGTTGTGATTAACAAGAGCAATGGAAAGAACGGCATGCCCATACTTGAAGCTTGAAATGGAAAGAACGCATCCGCTATAAAACTTGCATCCTTACCCTAAGTCCTAAAGTCTCCAAAAGAGGGCTGATGTGGCTTCAATCCTCGTCCCGCCGTTTATACGCCAAGTGCCTCAGAACCCGCAATTGTAGCTGGTTATCTCTACCAACGTGGTAATCGACATCAATCGAGTAGACTCCCGACGCGGTTCGCTGCCGCTTAGGGTTTTGGGGTTTTAAGGAACGTGGTCGCAATGTGAGTTCGCGGATACCATCCCTACATCCACCGCTTTCTTGCCGTTTGAATTCCGTTTGCTTGTATTTATACTATATGTAGTTTTATATTGTCCTTGAGCCATGGGAAAAGAGCAGATCTCGGTCGCCGTTCTCAGCAGAAAGGAACCTTAATTATTTTTTGTCCTCGGGCCATGGTAAAGGGCATCGATCAGCGGCCTCGCGTTTTCAACAGGCCGGGAACCCTATCGATTGCTTGTCCTCGGGCCTCGGTAATCCTAGAATATAACCTATACTATCGACCATGGTAAAATGGGATATTCCATGGAAACCCGAGACCAAGGAAATCCGACTTATAAGGCCTTTGAAGGAAACTCTTTTAATGGAGCCATTGTATGTACGTGTGAAGCTTTGACCCCGATGGTGTATTTGACCACTCGAGTTCTCTAAGAACGCACGCTGTGCATAGACCACGTGTCGGCATGCCGTTCAATGTAGCATTGAACGCTGTCTAGCGAAGACACGTGGCGATGAGCCATTGGCGGTCAAGCCATAAGAAGGGCCACCGCCTCCCCTTCGCATCGTTGGGTGTAAGTTAAGCTTGCGGGCGATTCTGATTGGCGTCTGCGAACTCGTTTGGATTACGGTGAGCATGTCCCAATTTCCCTTCACATGGCGACAATTTTCGCTGTTGATTACGGTTGGCATGGATGCACCCTCTTGCGTATCTACATGTGTACGGGGTTGTTTTGAGAGGCGACCATATCACGGCGAGGACTTGCATGCCATGGCCAGCCGAGGATATGCTTGTGCCTCGGCCATGAGCGCGGCACATCTTGATGCCTCGGCCATGTCTTTAACCATGGCGCGCCTTGGTGTCGCACATATACGCAACCCGATCGCGACTCCCCAAAACCTAATCGCCATTAGTCACGACATATGTGAATGCTTTTCGGGGTTTTCCAAGTTTTGTGGTTGTGATTAACAAGCATCGATGGCGCTGAGCGAGATCTCCGAGATGGATGGCGGAATACCGCTCGATGTGAGGCCACCATCCGCGCCACCTTTGATCACGCATGGGCGGTTCGAGGTCAACTACCCCACGCGACACCATCGTGAGCGGAGGACGCCATAGAATTGTTTGTCCCGGCGAGTTTCGAGTTCGCATGCGGTTCATGGTAGTGGGCGTTGCCTTTCGGAGATAGATTCAATGCTGGAATTGATGCATGCGTGGGCGCGGGATACTCACATGGGTGGATGACGACATACCATCCCTACATCCACCGCTTTTCCGCTTGAAGCTGCTTTGCTTGTATTTATACTATATGTAGTTTTATATTGTCCTTGAGCCATGGGAAAAGGGCACCCCCGATTCGCTGCAACGCAAGGCCAAGGAACCTTAATTATTTTTTGTCCTGCCATGGGAAAAGGGCATCGGGCCAAGGCCTCGCTGCTTTCAACGCTTGAGGCCTGTGAACCCTATCGCTTGTCCTCGTGCCTCGGTAATCCTAGAATATAACCTATACTATCGACCATGGTAAAATGGGATATTCCATGGAAACCCGAGACCCAAGGAAAGGAACCAAATTTTTATAAGGCAATCAAGGAAACTCTTTTAATGGAGCCATTGTATGTGTGAAGCTTTGACCACACCGTGTATTTGACCACTGAGTTCTCTAAGAAGCACGCTGGTATAGACCACGTGTTTCATGCCGCTCAATGTAGCATTGAAACGCCTGCTAATCAAGACACGTGGCGATGAGCCAAAGCCAAGAAGAAGGCCACCGCCCCCTTCGCATCGCTGGGTGTAGGTTAAGCTCCGCGATTCACAGCTGGCGCCAAGTTTGGAGCACCGAATTACGGTGAGCATGTCCCAATTTCCCTTCACATGGCGACAATTTTTATTGTTGATTACGGTTGGCATGGATGCACCCTCTTGCGTATCTACATGTGTACTGTGGGTTGTTTTGAGAGGCGCTAAGGGCGACTATGCGAGGGCGAGGACTTGCGCATGCCATGGCCATGAGCCGAGGATATGCTTGTGCCTCGCCATGAGCCGCGGCACATCCGATGCCTCGCCATGTCTTTAACCATGGCCGCCTTGGTGTCGCACAACTCGCAACCCGATCGCGACTCCCCAAAACCTAATCGCCATTAGTCCCGATATATGTGAATGCTTTTCCGTGGTTTTCCGTGTTTTGTGGTTGTGATTAACAAGCATCGATGCAGCACCTGAAGCGGATCTCCGGAGATGGATGGCGGAATACACCTTTGGCGAGGCCACCATCCGCGCCACCTTTGATCACGCATGGGCGGTTCGGGGTCAACTACCCCCACGCGACACCATCGTGAGCGCAGAGGACGCCCATAGAATTGTTCAGGCTGTCCCCGAAACAGAGTTTCCAGAGTTCCGCATGCGGTTCATGGTAGTGGGCCGTTGCCTTTCGGAGATAGATTCAATGCTCGAATTGATGCCTGTGCCGTGGACGCCCGGGATACTCACATGGGTGGACGAGCAACATACCATGCGCCTTCTATGGGATGCCATAAAGGCTGCTTTGGCAACCCCATTAGTGTGAGTATATAGGTGTGCAAATTAGGGTTTGTGGCAACCCCTAAAATTCGAAAAAAAGCCATCTTTGTAATGCTTTGATAACTTAGTAAAAGATTTTAAGTACTAGTAAAAAACATGTTGTAAATCCGTGCATGTAGTAAAAAATATAGCTGGATAGTAAATAAGAGTCTTAGGAAAAGGTAAACTTTCACTGTAAAACACTTCTAAACCTGAAAAAACTAACCCACCAGTAAAACTCCAGGTAGTAAGTTCCATACTTGCGTAGTAAAGTTTTCTATCTTGTTGTGATCCAAAATTGCCTCAGAATAAGAGACTTTCGCCGCCATAATCGTATTGAGTCGCGAAACCCAACCGTAGTAAAACACCGCAACCCATGTTGTAAAGTCTAGTTGTATATACGGAGAATAACCGCAAATAAAGCCCCATAGTAAACGCAGTGCTCCGCTCTCTCATCTCTCTAAAAAACAAACGTTAGTAAAGGGCATGGTTTCCTAGTAGTGTCTTTTCTTCACCGGAGTCAAATCCAGGAAATCAAACTGAGTTTTTTCATTGCAGATGTGCGTCGTGGCACTAGAATCAAGGTACCAGCCAACATCTCCGGCAATGAGCTCGTCAAGCATACGGTAAGAATCTTCACAATAGATTTAGAGTTATCACTGGAAGTCCTATCTTTGACAACCATATTTGCAGACTATCGCAAGCCCTGTTTCTGAGGTTCGCCAGACTTCTTTTTGCGGCACTCACGTGCCCAATGCTGCAATACCACCACCAACACTCGCGCGATGGGTGTTGATGAAACTGCGCCTCGGCGATTCATCGCCTTCCCTTTCTCGCTGCTTTGTATCGAACAGGTAGGGCCTTATCATGCCTTAAGCTTTGAGCCTCCACTAGAAAGCAAACGACTTTTCTCTTCCTGAAACAATGTGCCAACAATATCCTCCACTGTAATGGTAGGTGTTTGGCCAACTTGTGATGCCTGATGTGCGGTCCGCACTGGAAATTCTGATTAGAAACGAAGTTCTAGTATGATGCAGGGAGGCTTGGAAGAAGCTCGGCTACTGCATTAACTTCTCTCATCTCAATACCAAGAGACTTCAATTGCCCTCATAGGTGGCGAAACTTGGTAACATGAGAAACCACCTTGTCTCCCTCTCGCATACGTAATCCATAGAATTCCATTCGGATTGCACACAGTGTCATGGCATTACTAACATTGTACGTGGAGGATAGTTTTCCCATATAGTCGAGGCTTTTGTCAGGAACTCAACATCAGGTACCAAGTTCCCATCCAGGCCTCCAACCATGAGGGCAACAACAACATTGTTAAGCTGATCCCACTTGGTTATGTCCGCAGGTGTGGGGGTGGTGTAGCAGCAGGATTCGGCTTCATCAAAGTCCCATCAACTATGGGCCACACCCCCCGAGCAACTAAGGTGGACTTCATGCGGACAAGCTAGACCTGGTAGTTTGTACCATTAAATCGGTCTTTTTCTTTGAGCTCATAAGTAAAGACAGCTCCAAGAGACGAAGAGGTTTGACTTGAACCACTAGACATGTTTAGCATATGGTTACGAATTGTTCTGAAGTTTTCAATCAATGAGTCTAGAGGTGCATTGGTCATATAGTACTAAGGTTCGTCGGGTTGGTAGGGATGATTACTAGGCAATGCTTAGAGTAGGATGCATCAAGGAGCTCTGCATTCCTATCTATGCCCCACCTTAATGATCTCTCTGAACGACAACCAAAAGAAACGACACTAGACAAGCTAGACCATTAAAGTGGTCTTTTCTTTGAGCTCATAAGTAAAGACAGCTCCAAGAGACGAAGAGGTTTGACTTGAACCACTAGACATGTTTAGCATATGGTTCTGAATTGTTGCTGAAGTTTTCAATCAATGAGTCTAGAGGTGCATTGGTCATATAGTACTAAGGTTCGTCGGGTTGGTAGGGATGATTACTAGGCAATGCTTAGAGTAGGATGCATCAAGGAGCTCTGCATTCCTATCTATGCCCCACCTCAGTAATGATCTCTACAGGCATGACAACCAAAGAAATGAAACGACACTAGACAAGAGATGTCGTTTCAGCATGAACCCTACTGCATAGGACAAAACTGACAGTTGCCTATGCTGGAAATAGGTTACAGTGGCAAGGTTCCACTATGCTCGCGTGATTAGGAGAGGCGCATCCTGTCGACAAAGGGACGCGCGAAGTGCCTGATGAGCAACGTACCTCCCCGCCCATCCCTTGACACCTTGGATGCATCTATTCAGATCTCTTCAACTCCCAATTGCAGTGGAATTAGTAGAGGGTGCTGCAAGATCTTGTTCTTGAAGACCAACATTGGGATGAAATCGTGGCCGAGATTCAGGAATTGGAGAGAGTCTGCGATACACATAAGGCTTCTTTGAATCATCAAGTCCCCTTGATGTATCATAGATTGAAAACGACTATATTTATCTTTAATTCTCTGATTGAATCTCCTCTGGTCAAGCATTGTGTGCGCGCTCGGCAGGTGATTTGGACTTGGCTGTAAGGGATATGATGTAGATCCAGCACCTTCTCTTTGTGTAAGGGTATTAAAGCCCAATGTACTTAGACTAATACACTTAGTCTAAGTTAGGTGTCAGTTAAGTATCATTAGTTTAGTTGAAGCTAATCACTAGGAAGCTTCTTGTGCTCCTTCCTAGGAGCTTCTTGTGGAGCTTCCTAGGAGCCTATTGGAGGTATAAATACCCTCAAGCCTCATCTCAATGTGAGAGAGCTACTCTTGCCTCCTCCTCTCCTCTCCTCTTTCCACCATCATGGTGCCCACGATCCTTCAAGCGGTATCGAGCCATGGTTTGGTTGTGTTGTGATGCTAGAATTTTCTAGCGAGGGTGCGGCTCGTGGGTGCAGGTGATCCGGATCGCGGCTGCGCGCGCAGCGCGGGCGGCGTGGCGAGGCCGCGCCGCGGCGCGGGCCGCGCGCGCGCAGCGGGCCGCGGCGCGGCGCGCGGGCCGCGGGCGCGGCGCGGGCGCGCAGCGCGGCGCGCAGCGCGCCGGCCCAGCCGCCCGGCCGCGGCGCGGGCGCAGCGCGGGCGCCAGCGCGGGCGCCGCGGGCCGGCCGCAGCCGCGCAGGCGCCCTTGCGGGCCGCGCCGCGGCGCCGGGCCTTGGCGCCGGCCGCAGCCCGCGGCGCCCGGCCAGCGGCCGCAGCCCGCGCGGGCGCGCCGCGCCGCAGCCCGCGGCCAGCGGCGCGCGCCCAGCGGCGCCCGCGGCGCGGCGCGCGGGCCTTGGCGCGCAGCGGGCCGGCCGGCCGGCCGGCCAGCCGCCCAGCGCGCGGGCCGGCCGGCCGCCGCGCGCGCCGCGGCCGGCGCGCCGGCCGGCCGGCGGCGCGCCGCGGCCTTGGTAGGCCGGCCGGCGGCGTGGCCGTGGCGTGGCCGTGGCGGTGGCGGCGCGCAGCGCGGCGCCGCGGCGCGGGCGCGGCGGGGCGGCGCGGCGCCAGAGTTATGTGCCGAGCGCGGCGGTGGCGAAGAAAATTCGTCGAAATATTCGGATACTCAGTGGAATAATCAGGCCACGGACCGCCGGGTATGTTTCTTCTTTGACTTTTCTAACAAGGCGAGTTGAGTGTTTTATCATATCGATTTTTGAGTCATGATGTCTTCATCATCGAGCGTCATGTTCAATATCGAGAAGTTAGATGGTACTAACTTCCCGTTCTGGAAAGAACAAGTGTATAATGTTCTAGTGCAGAAAAAGCAGATCAAGCCCATAAAGCTGTTAGGCGTCAAACCAGATAGTATGACACAGGATGAGTGGCAGGACCTGGATGAGCTTGCTAGATCTACTATCATGCTAACATTGTCAAAAACAGTGTACTTCAATGTGAAAGATAAGACCACAAGTTACGAACTGTGGCAGAAGCTGTGTGACCTGTATGAGAAGCAAAGTGCGGCTTCTCAGGTGTATTGGTTGAAACAGCTGGTGGACTTGAAGATGAAGGAAGGGACGAGGATGTCCGATCATCGAATGATTTCAATACCATTTTCAGCTCTCATCTCAAGGTATCACGTTCCCAGTTAGTGAGAGCTATGTTTCATTGGTCACATTACGAGAGTTGGGACACCTTTAAATGCACTGAGTAGTGCACTTTGCTAGTGGTCTTACCATTGTAAATGTAGAAGGTAGCACATTGGCGAGGTGAGCAGGAAAAACATGGAACCTTCCAAAGGTTCCGGTGCCCTCATAGTGAGAGGGAGGTCCCGCTGCGAAGGGAAGCAGACGAAGCTTCTCTCGTAGCAAATCTCGTAGTCGTAACAAGAATGTGGAGTGTCACTATTGTCACAAAGGGTCACTTCAAAGAGTGCGAGAAGTTCAAAAGGACCAAGGAAAAGAGAAGAAGCGGGGCGACAAGAAGGCGACTTGCATCAGTTGGAAGAGTTAAACTGTTGAGGACGGAGATGTCCTTATCTCTTCTTACTTGAATCTTTGCACAATTAATGACCGTGGATAGTCATTTATTACGCAATTGGATAATTGACTCGGTGCATCTTTCCATGTTACTCCTCATAGAGTGGTTTACGTATGATGCTACAAGGAAAGGATCGTTAGGCTTGGAAATAACTATGCATGCGGATCGCGGCGTGAGGTGATGTGCAACTCAAGTTTGACAACGGATCTTCATTCATCTTTGAAGGGCGTTAGGCATGTTCGAAGTTGACAAAGAGCATGATTAGCGGGGCGGTTGGATGATCTTTGGTTACCACTTTGGTTTGGGGATCACTCTTGGAAGATCTCCAAAGGTTCTCTTGTGTTAGCTCGTGGATCGAAGTGTGGCACTTTGTACTCACTTGATAAACTTCAAAGATCATGTGATCTGTGTGACAGAGCAGCCAAATGTTTCCTTGTGGCATTGCGGTTAGGACATATGTCTCAGAAGGGAATGAAGGTTTTATCTCGTTCTGGTTATATCCCTGTTCTTAACTTCTCTGATCTCTCGATGTGTGAGCCTTTGTTTATATGGGAAACAGACAAAATCATCACATCGAACACGAGGTAAAAGTAGAAGTAAACCTCTTGAGTTGGTTCACAGTGATGTATGTGGACCTATGCCTGCATCATTAGGCGGTGCCTCTATTTTGTCACTTTCATAGATGATTTTCTCACGCAAGGTGTGGGTTTTATCCTTTGAGGAAAAAGGATGAAGTTACGGCGGTGTTTGAAATTTGTCACCCTTGTAGAGAATCGATCAGCCACCGATTGAAGTGTCTAAGGGCGGATAATGGTGGCAGTATGTTTAGCTTTCGGTCATTACGTGATTCCAAGGAATCAAAGAGAATTAAACTCCTCCACAAAATGGTGTGGGTGGCGGATGAGCAGAACCATTCGAGAGGATCGTAGTTTGTTGTCAAACTACGGATTGCCTAATGGGTTTTGGGCGAGCGGTGTCTGCAGTTCATCTTATTAACGATCTCCTAATAAAAATTGATGAGCGAGTTCGGAGGAGCTATGGTCCGGAAAGAAACCATCCTACAAGCATCTGCGAGTGTTTGGGCGTGAGGCATCTTGCCATGTTCCAAAAGAGTTTCGGGACAAGTTGGCACCTAAGTCCAAGAAATGTATTTTTCTTGGCTATGGTGATTCGGTGAGATGGGATACCGTTTGTGGGATCGAGGCTAGAAAGGTTGTTCGTACTAACGACGTGTTCTTCAATGAGAACAAGATGCACAGGAAGCCTACTCCAAGCTGTGGAGGTGCGAAGGGTGATCTTCCAAGAAGATGGACATGATCATCATGGGGTTGATAGTGGTAATGTGCGAGCACATTCCTCCACCGATAGATGAACCAAGAGTCGAACAAGCACCTATAGAGGTGCACGTGGAGGTCGGTGAGGATTACGACCTCACGGCGGTATGATCCATCTGGATTATGTTATCTTGTGATTGTGGGAACCCTCTTCTTACAAAGAGGCCATGTCAATGAGTAACAAAGAGAAGTGGGAGAAGGCCATGCGATCGAAATGAATTGCATAAGAACCAAACTTGGGAGTTGGTTGGTTGCCTAGGATAAGAAGGCACTACCTGCAAATGGGTGTACAAGATGAAGGTCATACCTTGATGGCAAACCAAAGTACAAGGCACGATTGGTTGCTAAGGGTTTCAAGCAACAACAGGCATTGACTTTGATGAGATTTTCTCACCGAGTCAAAATGACAACTGCGATGTGTTCTTGCTTTGGTTGCGGATGATATGGAACTTATGCGGATGGATGTCAAGAGCATTCTTGCATGGTGACCTTCAAGAGGCGTCTACATGCAACGGAAGGTTTTGTTGAGAAGGGCAAAGAGCATCGGTGTGCGAGGTTGAGGAAGAGCCTTTATGGTTTGAAACGGGCACCAGTGGTATCACAAGTTCCACTCATTTATGCTTTCTCAAGGCTACAAGCGTGGCGATGAGGATCATTGCCTCTATCTGAAACAAGCTAAGGATCAAAGCTTGCTCATTTTGATCCTCTATGTGGATGATATGCTAATTCTTTGGGAACATCTTGATGAGATTTGTTGAAGTCAAAGTTGAATGCTCACTTTGAAATAGCAGACTTGGGAGGCGAGCCATATACTTGGCATGCGTATTCGGAGCAGACATAAGCGTCGCTTTATTTGTCTCGACGGAATACATTAGAGGTGCTTCAACGTTTCAACATGGAGAAGGGAAGCCATTGGGTACTCCATTGCCTCCATATGTGAAACTTTCAAGCGGATTGCCCAAGCTACGAGGAGGACAAAAGCTGAAATGGAGAAGGTCTCATGCTCATCAGCTGTAGGGAGTTTGATGTATGCAATGATTGCTACACGTCCTGACATTGCCTTTGCAGTGGGAGTGGTTAGCAGGTTTATGTCAAACCCTGGCAAGAAGCATTGGGAGGCGATAAAAGGAGTTATGAGGTATCCGAATGGTACAAAAGCTTTGTGCATATGTTTTGGTAGTGAAGATGCATGTGTGGATTATCACGGGGATATGGACAAAAGGAGGTCCACATCAGTTATGTCTTCACGTGCCTTTGGAGGCGATCTCATGGCGATCTCGTTTGCGATCGTGCATTCGCTATCTACCGGTATATGTTGCAGCGAGGCTTGCAAGGAAGCCATATGGCTTGCTCGTTTAGTGGGAGACTTGGGGATCAAGGTTGCCGGTGTTGCATTGTGATAGCAGTGCTATCAATTGGCAAAGAATCCGATGTTTCATGCGAAGACTAAACATGTGGATGTGAAGTATCACTTCATTCGAGAGGTGTTGGACGACAAGAGGGTACAACTTGTCAAGGTTCACCGGCCGAACCCTGAGATATTCTTACCAAGGGACTCTCTACGAGCAATTTGCACAAGCTCGGACGATGGGCATGAGATAGTCCATTCTCCTGAAGGTAAATTGGCCTTTAAGTGGGAGGTTGTAAGGGTATTAAAGCCCAATGTACTTAGACTAATACACTTAGTCTAAGTTAGGTGTCGATTAAGTATCATTAGTTTAGCTTAAGCTAATCACTAGGAAGCTTCTTGTGCTCCTTCCAAGCTTCTTGTGGAGCTTCCTAGGGAGCCCTATTGGAGGGCATAAATACCCTCCAAGCCTCATCTCAATGTGAGAGAGCTACACTTGCCTCCTCCTCTCCTCTCCTCTTTCCACCATCATGTGTTGCCACACGATCCTTCACTTTGCAATCGCTGATTATGCCTGGCAAAGTACAATCTGTTTATTTTAGCGGCCTTTTTAGCAGCTTTAGAGATTCGTGCCTCGTGCTCAACTTCCGAAGTTTGATTGGGTCGATTTGCCTTCTTGTATAATCCAAGTTCCTTGGCGTCCTGCTGCGCGCACTCCCGTACACCCCATTGCTGGTAACTCCAGCAATTGCTATGTCGGTCTCTAGAGCAGGGTCCTCCACGTCCTTTACGGCAGTTGCAGAATAGAGGCCTAGAAGCACGTCCCTCACAGCCGTAGAGAAAGGGGCCACTGGGACGAGTCATCATGCTTGCATAGATCAAAGATTATTTGTGTGTTATGATACCATATCGGTTTTCCGGAGAGAGAGATCTTGCAAAAAGCTCACTCTTCATTAGGAAAAAATAGAGAACAAAAAACAAACATTCATACTTGACCCATTATGTATGAAGCTATGCACCCTTTCAAATAGGTAACCTAACTATAATGTAAGCTAGGTTTATCCCTTTAACAATGGGATTTCCCATCTCGTTTTTTTTTCATATACCGTACCTCGAAGGGTGGTTCAACAGGATAATGCCGAAATAATTATTTTTTGAAAAAAACAAGGTTCAACATAAATATTTATATTTTTCAAAATTTCAACATTTACAAAAAATAATTTTATCAAATTTCAACATTTATTAAAATATATAGGTATATATAAAACTAATGGATATGTATAGATCTCCCTAAATAGGCCTAATTTTCCACACAAACCCTAGTTTCCTTATTTTCGCATCATAAACTCATAAATTTTTACCTATTCAACATTTTAAGTATAATAATTTCTGGATTTTCAACTTTTACTAATTTTAATTAATTAATGCCGAATCACCCCTTGGGGTACGGTAGTCTCCATTTCCTCATAACACGTTTTGAATTATACTAACTCACAGGTTTATGTTCCATTTATAACGATAATTGTTACACACACCCTTAAAGAGCAGCTTACACAAAATTAAACCTGTTCATACTGCAGGACAGATCAAAATGATATAAGAGTGAAAATGAGTGTCTAAACGACCAAGACACCGGTGGAGTACACAGCAAAAGGCAGGATGGTACACGATGGGCGACATCACGGACTGTACGCAGGAAACAGCTTTTTCTAGGTGTAGGTCTAAGGAGCGATGGGAGCAATCAAGCCCACTAGAAGCTTCAAGGCATGGACATTTCTGCTCCATTTTGCATTCGACGGATCCGTTTTCACAGCGGATTGTTAATTTTACAGTCAGGCCCTCAGTCCAGAAGTGATGTGAGCCAACATTGAGTGGACGCCACCTTCTGAAGGTCACCGATGTAACAGCCTCTAATAGCTGGGAGCCAAAGGTGCCTAGTAGGTTAGTTGTGAAAACTCACAATGGGGCCAATTGGGTTGTTGGGATCTTTAAGTTAGCAAAATGACATACAAGCGCCAAGAAACCCAGTTCGACAGACAGCTTTATCTCAATTTACTTAGGAGGGGTCCTTTTATCTTGGAAAAGCAGGAGCATGTGATGGCAAAAAGGAATCGGGTCCATGGTTAGAGCACTGTCTAGACGTCAAGGATTCATTTGGGCCACGGACAGCACCGTCATGGCCATGATCTGCAATGATTCTCCCTTGTTGGGCTTCAGCCCCACCGCGCGTCGCGCGCTCAGCATCGGGCTGCCATTTGTCTGCCTTAGTACTGTCCCTTCCCTCTTGAACCCAATTACCATTTCCCTGACCCCCTCGTGCCAGGTTCTTGGTCTTCTCCAACCCCCGTCCTCTGTCTCCCACACCTGGCCCTTCTCTTCGGCGCCGCTTCCAGGCCTCTGCATTGCCCCGCCCATCCCTTGCAGAACCTCTACTGGTGTGAGGTGCACTTGCCACATGACTGTTAGGCAGGAAATAAGGGTCGGAAGATGAACTGAAATACAAGTTTTGATCTCCATCCCTTCCACTAGGCCCAGCTGTGGCACTGTGAACATCAGTTGATGAAACACCCACATCTGGACCTGCTTTCAACTTCTCATAAATCTCAGATAGCCTGCTCCCAGACAAGTTCGAAAAAGTTGCAACATAGTTCCACAACCTTGTTGCCATCCCTGCACAGCTTAATGTCATCAGGAGCAATTATTCTAGAGCATCATATTTTCGTGCCACATTCCACTTTCTAAACTACTTTGCAGCTCATCAGAATTCAGCAATTCACAAATCCAGTTACTTACTCTCCAGATTTTTGGCATTCTGATTCTCGATGAGAATCTGGTCGATCTTCCGACCTAATAGGTCCAGGTACTTTTTCACTTTATTTATAACCTGCAAGGATTCAGCTATACAAGCTGATAACATCCACGGCATGCTTACAGCACACTAAGCAATCTCAATGATAATAGGACGGCAGGCCAGGAAGCAAAATCTAAAAAAGGAGCACAAACCTCAACTTTTGGAAGATCCACACTAGTTGTTTGCAGTTTCTGCAACCTTTTCAAGGTGCGCATCTGGTCTGACATCATCTCCGCACACCAGTCATGCCACTGTGCTTCTTTTGTCTCTTTATCCAGTCTCCCACGTCGAATAGGTGCAGACACCTCCACATCTGAAATCTCTCCCTCCTCTTTCACCCTTGCCTCAGGTTTCAACGGTTTACCCACCTGCTCCTGATGTGCACTAACACCATGAACTTGTTTTGGCTGCTTGCTGCCCCGCCTTTTCTGCTGCTCTCTGGAATCCAGAGCTCTGCTGGGTTCTTCTACACGCTGGCGCTTTGGATTCCTTTTTTCTTTCAAAATCTTTGCGCCCTTCATCTCCCCAGAGACTTCAAGTTCCTGCATTATGAAAGGACGTTGTATCTTGCCTCTCGTTAATTGGATGGTCAAATTAAGGGGCTCCCAACACAATGCTAGCCTCAATACCATAGGAGAATGCATCAGGAGCAGTGGAACTGTAGAGCAAAACAACAGAAACAAGAGAACAGAGTTGCACCTTTTTCAACAGAGCGTTAGCTCGGGCATCGAGGTGACTTGCTCTAGGCAATGATGTTTCGGTGGCAGCCATACGAGCTGGAGCAATCTTGTCCATTAAGCACAAGCGAGCATCATTTCGGATCTTCTCCCAATTACCAAATCCGTGATAGTGCACACCAAGAAGCAACCTGGCATCATCCACTGTACAGATTGGATCTTCAGAATACTTACGATGGTCTGTAGGCCCAGTCAACTTGTCACTATCCCTCCAGAAGCATTAAAAAAAAATGCATGGTATCTATGTCTGTTAACCCCTGATCCTAAAAGCTTGCCTAGCAACCAAGACACTCGTCTGGGAGACTTCATATGGTTAATTCATGATTCACAACAGTACATGTGATGGACACCATAGAGACAGATCACAAACCTTGATTCCACCCGCATGCTTTTGACCACATCGGATTTCGGAGATTTGAAAGCAATCGAAACTGAGCTGGCGGATCAAGAAAGCGTTTAACCCGCTTTGCAAGCAACACCAACTCACTGACTCGCACAAGAACTTCATGGGCCTTGACAGGAACCCCAAAGAAGTCCAAAATCGCTGCCTACGATTGCCACGTGGCAATGTTACAATCTGGTAAGTGGAAGTGAGCATGTGTGGGAATTCTATGCTGCCAAAAAATTCGCAAACCACTGAGTTGAGTAGAACTTGATATCAACTAACCCTAAACCTTGCAAGATACTTGAGACATACCTTACTATCATTCCCAGCAGTATTTGCTGCTTGCTTGCAGCCATGTAGGAGAGCATCAAGAAGTTGGCGCTGGGCAGCAGGACTTGCATCTGCAACTACTCCTCCAACTTCCATGCAGATGTTTTTTGTCCTACTATAATCACCATGTCGTTTCACCTGATACAGGAAAAACAAATTAAAACCTGTTAAGAGAATATTGCCAGTGATAAACAAGTGCCAGTGACAAGATGGCCTTGATTCGTTTTGTCTAAGCTAGTGAAAGACAAGTCAGCAATATTGAAAACTGGCACGTATAAAGGTCTGGGGACAGTTCCAGAGACAAATTGACTCTGAAGGTGTCCTGTCTCACCGCCCGAACAAAGGCATTTGCATCTTTCTTCGAAAGACCTCCAGAGGCCCAGTCTGTTACTCGAGCAGCGGCACCATCCAAAGGAGCAGCAATTGTGAAGCTGGCTTCTGAGCTTCTCACGGGTCGTTTATTCGCCCGCTCTTTGCCCTCTCCAGCAGATCTTCGCTTACCATTTCTTTGCAAGCTGACATCTTCAGCATAAGTTCCAACATTCCTTGCAGCACGAGGGCCAAGAGCCGCCTACAAGAACCAAATGCAATTTGAGATCGTCAAAACCAAAAGCATCACAAGAACATCACCAGTTAAAGTGATGTAAGCTGGTATACAAACAGCTAACAATTCCGTCTGAACCTGTGATTGGGACACAGATTCTGGTTGAATCAAGCGACTCCAGAATGTCGAATCATCTTCTGTGTTGCTGAAATTTGCAACCTGCAGCAAACAGTGCGGATCAGACATGACTTTGGGCACATTTATAGGCTTGACCCTTCAGTCATTCACTCGACATCAGAAAAACATCAGAGCTAGAGTGTTCAACCACAGCCGATAGACTTTTTAACAATCTATGTTCACCTTGAATGCACTCAGCAGCTCGTTGTCTGTACCATCTGGATCTGATAGTTTTGATTCCACCTTTTCTGCTCGAGCTAGAATTTCATCAATATCCATGTTTTCCAGCTTGCTCTTAACCTCTTCATCGGTCTTCTCCTCTTTGAAAAGTTCTTCAGCCCCAAATCTCAAAATAGCAGCCAATTCATTCTACAACAGGGACAGAAGTACAAACCTTAAATTGCAAGCACATTGCCCTTCCGTATTCAGTCTCAAATGAGAAAGAAAAAAAAAAAAACTGCAGTATACTCTCCAGCCCATCCAGGCTAGTATGTACAGAGCAAGCAACCTTATCAAACAAGGATGACCCCTTCTTTGCCTCCTTCTTCTCTAAACGTCCCTGCGCATTTAGCTTCTGAATGACCAAATGATCAAGCACCTGCAAAAACATACATGTGCAGAACATAAAAGTCCGTCCACAGGATCAACTTGACGCAGATGACAAAATAGCATGCAAGTGTTGCATTTCGTTCAAAGTGGGAGCACAGGGATAGAAAATCTGGTGATCAAGAACGACGATTTGCATGGGACTCTTTGTAGGGAACAAGACAAAGCAAGGAGGTTGAACATTTCCTTCACAGTGAACACGTGAGCCATGATGCCCAGATAAAAACAACAAGGATGATTCTCAAATAACAAGAACAGTATTCAGTTTATTGGTGGCAATCACAGTGAGAAAAGCCCAAACATCAAATTGTAGACTACTGAGGTTAAAAATACCATTTTTTTTTTGGCACGCTCCAGTATGTCCTCCTCCACACTTCTACTGGTGACAAATCGGTAAATGTTCACCACCTCTTGCTGCCCAATGCGATGTGCCCTGCTCATTGCCTGCTTCACACATTACAAATGTAACCACAGCCTATGACAGAGTGGCTCTCTCATAAAGGAGGAATTCATTTTGCATGCCACACATCATGACATTAACAAGCAACTGGTTCCACCTCTGAACATTTTAGGTACAAGACAGACTGTGAATGGAGCAACCCACCGCTAGCACAAGATGGTCATACCCAAAATGCTAGAAAGTTACCTGGAGGTCATTCTGAGGATTCCAATCAGAATCAAAGATAATTACAGTGTCCGCAGTAGCAAGGTTTATTCCTAGTCCACCCGCACGTGTTGACAGCAGAAAACAGAAGTCATCACTCCCAGGTGCATTGAAGTGCTCCATAGCCTGCTGTCGCAAGTCTGCCCTGGTACTGCCATCTAGCCTTTGAAACTGGAAACCTCGTAAGCTCAAGTACTCCGACAAAATATCCAGCATTTTCACCATCTGAAGACCACGTCCCACACATAGTCCCCATTAAGATCTGACTGTAATACATGCAAACCATTCCAGTCATAAAGAGGCAGGTCACGGTCCAACATGTTCGTGCATTAAAACTAAGGAGTATCCTAGTTACTAGTCATCAATATGCCACAGTGCTTCAACGATGTAGCATTGCAGAAAATCATAGTGCAATTTCCAGAACATCGCACCTGTGAAAATATTAGGACCCGATGCTTTGTTTCCTTTAATCTCACCAACAATTTATCAAGTATAGCTAGCTTTCCACTGCTCAAAACAATCCTTTGAACTTTGTTGTTGTCATTTGTACTTGCATCACCTCCATATCCATGATCTGCACTTTCGAAAAGGAATGGATGATTACAACACTTTTTAAGCTCGACCACGATATTCAATAGGGAGACCTGCACATGCAACAACACATGGTCAACAAAGCTTCAAAGTTGCACCTTTTTGTACATGGGAGAATTGTCCATTCAGTTTTAGACAATCAAAGAGAGAACAGGGTCCTGAAGTCTACCTGATTGTTACTGCGGACACCCTTGTTTAGGTCCTGGAAGTTGCGCTCCAAGATCCACTTGTAGTACCTAAACTACCAAAAAGTGAGGCTCAAAGGCAATAGCCTAGCTAGAAGAAACAGCACCAAGCATTTGCGGTCTTCGTTCAGTCCGAGATATTACTGCTTTTGAAGAGGTGACATTTCAACCCTCAGGATGCGCTCAATCTTTGGAGGCAACGATTTCTCAACATCTTTGATTACTCTCCGCAGCAGATGTGGACGAAGCTCAGTATGCAAACTTGCAAGCTGGAGAAGCAAAGCTTAGTAAGGCAAGAAGAGGAAAACTGTACTGCAAAATCCATCGGCATCAACCGAGCATGTGGAAAAGATGACCCACCTCCATCTCATTGAACGAATTAAGGTTTTTGTATCTCTCTACAAACTCGTCCTTACTCTTAAACTTCTCATGATCCAGAAAGTGCAGTAACGCCCTGAAAGTTACCATACAACTTAGTACAAAGCTGTTTCATAAAAGCAAGAATGTTCTACAGTGGATGCAAGGAAATGGAATACTACTCAAATCTATCACTAGCGTTCCCTTGAACTGATAATCTTGTCTCAGTCTCGTTGTCAGTCTTCAAAATTCATCCAGGCACTTTCGAACATGGGCAAAGAGGTCACACAATGCTCTGAGAGGAGCATACTTACCATAACTCTTCCACACTATTCTGGAGGGGAGTGCCAGTCACCAGGACTTTGTTCTTTGCTGAAAATTCCTAAACAGACACCATGTTCATTCAGACAACCTCATACAAAGCTCAAAGACTGCAGCGTCAGAGCAGCACTATCATGCCATCAGAACTTCGCAGCGGAAAAACTTCCCATCAGTCCTTAAGTAAGCCAAGTCTACTTACTGCCAGTGTTGTGTATAAGGATGCTTCACTGTTTTTCAACCGGTGGGCTTCATCTACCATCAGGTAGTTCCACTTTATTTTTGACAGCACTAACTTGTCCTTGAGTACGACTTCATATGTCGTGAGCAGAGTGTTGAACTTGATACTTCGACCAGTCTTACGCCCCGTGTAGAACTCATAAGTTTGACACACCTGCTCAAACACAAGCAACTGATCCTGTAAGAAACTGTCTGAAGCAGTCCATGTTGCCGCTCTTGCCCAGGTCCTAAAACGAGCTTCATTTTTCGAAGTTATTACAATGTCATGACAGCCATTCCTCTGTACCAGTCACTCTACAGCCCCAACACACGATCTACCTCAGAAAACATAAAACTGGATATATACTGTTCATGGCTAGCAAAAGCGCTGCTTCTACAAAAGTCTCAGCAAGTGGAAACTGACAGAATTGCAACCTATATCAACAACCCAATTCTATACATCACTGCCCAGGCCCTAAAACCTCTCACAACAATGCCAAATCCTACAAAATAAGCACCAAACACAACAGCAGGTACCCCGTCGGATAATTTTGAAAGAACCAACTTCTTGGATGTTAAGGTTCAAACTCCATGGGTCTTTTTAGGCACAGATGCCAATTGACAGTGGGTTACCTCACGGCTGGCCCGATTCCCGACATAAACCACAACATTTGCATCAGGTATCCACTTTCGAAACTCTCTTGCCCAATTGGTGATTGTCGACAAGGGAACAACAACAAGAAACGGCCCATGTATTTGCTGTGAATTCTGCCAATCCCATAAGCAACTGATCACTATATGCAGAAGTTCTCGTGGGTCTATAAACAATGAAAAGATGCCACTAACCTGTAAGAATCCCAGCATAGACACACTTTGAACAGTTTTGCCTAAGCCCATCTCATCAGCAAGAATAACATTGGTGTCATTTCTCCAACTGCATGAATAAAATCTATCAATTGAAAGCAGCAGACGACATGAAATTGACTGCGAGTCTCTGCTCAAAAAAATACAAAGCAAGATGAAGCCCTATTTACCTATTCACTAAGAAGTTAAGACCTTCAAGTTGATAATCACGGAGCGTTCCCCCTTTTAGCCAGTCTGGTTGCTCTTCAAGCTTGCGCAGACTTACTGCCAAACAAGCGTGTTATCAGGGTTTAGGCATGCTCATCCAGACAGCACAACAAATGATACTCATGCTTCCAGACCCTGGTTCATCACACTAAAATAATTGGAGAGTCAGTGAGAATTGCACAAGAAACCTTTTCCCTTTTTTCTCTGTGATTCGACGGACTTCCCTTGTACAGTCATTGCTGCCTCGCGGACCTAAACTCGATACAAAAAACAGTTCTGAGAAAAAGCACATAAACAGTCTCTATATCGGACAACATTCGACAGATTGGACATAGCGAGAAGAGGCACAGGCAGACTTGCCCTCGCCTCCAATTTCAGAAAGATGCAAGATTCCGCTTCACCTTTGGACTGCTTTCACATGGAAAGCAAAACCCAAATCCACTCGAACTGCACCCAAACAGAGTCCTACTCTGAGATGCAATCATTCTGTTTCTGATGATGACTAATGCTTGCAGATCATCTACAAAACGACCCATCAAAGGCCACCTAACATAGATTTCAAACCTCTAGCTCATGTCAAATTCTCAGCTGCACAGGAACAATGAGAACTGAGTACAGGACAGAGGCACCCGGCTGTCACATGGACTTTGGTCTCTGGTTCTGCATCAAAAAAATAGAAGCAGTAGAGGACCGCCTAAAAAAAATACATGTACATCTGGCTCCCAATCTTCATTGAAAACACTGAGCTACATCTTCAAATCGGCATATTCTACCACATAACATTGAGCTAAGATTCTCCTTCTCATATGGCATAATCCCTTCCGAACAACCATGAAGAGCCAAGACTGGAAGTTCAACAAATCTGCAAAACTGACCATGGAACAAACAGAACTGCAAAACCAATATAGTACCTTGAACTCATCAATCGCGTCTTGTGCAAATGATATGTCTATATACTTCTCCCTGAAACACAAACAGAGGATCATGGCAATCCACACAGCCAGACAGTACCAATGTTGCAGGGTTGCACACCGTACTGAGAACATGGTGCCCCATATCCACAAGGGTTTGGATTTCAACTGATGAACAACAATAAGACATCAAGCTAGAGATTGGGCTTTTACCATGTTGACTCAGCATAAGACAGTCCTTTCCACTTTACAAAATACTCTTGAATGTCCTCATCTCCGTCCGTGTTTCCAGTCCTTGAGGCAAAGACCCTGTCAACCTACAAACTAAGACCATCTTGAGATTCTTTTCACCAGAACATACACAAACTTGCAACCGTCATAGAAGGCATTCCCTTTGAAGTTGACGAGTCATTTTCTTCCTGCTACTCCACTTCAGAATTACCTGCCGATATTGTTTGAGAAGGTCTAACTCCATCTCCTTACCAACGTCATGTACTTCAACCTGCAGTGGACCAAATGAGACAGACCAAACAAAGTCACGCCTCAGCAGCAACCCAAGATATCTGAACACGTTAGAGGCAACTCCACAAGGGCAACTCTGCCTCCAGATTCAAAACCACCAAATGCTCAACATCCACAGATATGAATGACGGCAAGTAGAAGAACAGCTTCATATCGAAGTGATATCCTTGCCAAGAAGCTTTTGGAGGTAACTAACCCTCAATGACCTACCCAAGGGATTCGGGTACATGGATGGTTCAACGTGTGTTCTGAAACAGGGTACAATAGATTGGCCAGTGCCAGGAATCTGACCTCTTCAGGAGACAAGCCCTGCCTCAAACTCCAGTCCTCTTCTACTTTCTTCATGTAGTTAATAACCTTCTTGTAACCACTCAGCTGCAAGCTCATAGATGGAAGAAATGGATGACCAGAATTACCTTTCAGCATCGATAACCAGGGAAAAACTTTGGCAAGCTTATCAACCTGTATTCACCTGAGAAAGCTCAGACAGGATCTGCCACTGACAATGAATATAGGACTGCCCTTTCCACTTGATGTAAAACTCCTGTTCTTCCCAGTTTATCTGTGCACGAGGATCAGTATCAAGCATGCAGGGCTCTGCCTGTCTACCCTCTTCAACTTCAGCCTCGGCAATACCCTTTGGCTGATGCCACAGAACTCTCTCAATGGCATCCCCATCATCCTCCTCTGCTTCGTCTCCAGCAATCTGGTGAGAGCACATCACTTCCTTAAGCAGGCAATTTGTCTAAAACAATTCAACCGATATATCCTCTATGCGATGAGAAAACAGCAGTCACTTGCAGCATGTGTTCATAGACAAAATACTTGAATTCAGAAAGCAGAGTAAGTGCATGAAAGGACCAAAAAGGGAGAGCATCCACTGGATGAACAACAACAAGCAATGACCAACCTTCACCCGTTTCTTGGCCCTGTAGTTCTCTTCATCCTCACTTTCCTCGGCTTCTGCATATGACTTTCGTGGGACAGATCTGCTAGATGTGCGCGTCTCTCTAGCTGGCTTATGATCAAGTGTCTGGAACCCCGCCCTTCCAGTGGCACATGACTGTACTTGCCAGCTCCCACGAGTGCCAGCAGCAGTCCTCCTCAGTAATGAAACACCATCATCACTCTCATCAGTACCTCTTGTCGAGAATTCATCCTCTGACACAGTCTGCGCTTGTCTGGAGCGTGTCATCCTGGTGCTTCGAACCTGTGCTTCTCTCTGGTGCTGTGCACTCCTTGCCGTTCTCGATTTTAATCGCCTACGAGCTCTACCAGAATCACCATAGCTTTCCTCTGAAAAATCACTAGTGCCATCCTCTTGAGAGTCTTGACTTCCATCTGAGTCTTCACTATGCTGCAGGCATAACAGGGAACATTCAGCAGCTGAAGCCATAACTGTAGAGGCTGCTAATGCTGATTACTTTGCAAGAATATCTAAACGTACTAGTATACACATCCAACATAACGTGATGACAAATGCAACAGATGTACAGACGTCTAGAAACGAGGGAAAACATTGAAGCCCCCTACACTGCTGGACTACTGCGCTGAAAGGCATCTGAATCTACCCACAACAGCATTTGCGTCAAATGCGCAAACCGAGAGTCCTATGGAGGACACACACGCATACAAATGTACTCGGACAGAAAAAATCTCATGGCAAGGCAGCCCCTTCAAAAGGCGAAGGGGGCAAGACTTGCGACTCTACTACATCGTTCAGACGTGTCAAGGCACATCATTAGCGGGAAGAGATAGCCTACTCACGTGAGATGCCCTCCGAAAACTTCGAGTACCCGCATCCAGAGGATTGAAATCTGCATCATCTGGGTCATCCTGAGTACCTGCAGTTCAAAAGACCGCACCACATGAAAGACAAATTATAAAGGTAGCAATGAATAGGCTTGGGGTGAAATCAGGAAGCCAACTCTGCCGCAGGGCAGTGATGCCTGGCTCTTACCATCGTCTTCATCCTCGGAGTAATCGCCCTCCTCTTCACGCGGTTGGTCGTAGTCATCCTGAGTCTGCGCATCTGTAGGTATCCCAGAGCCTTTCCAACTGGGGAGGCTGGTGTTGTGGGCAGGAGGGAGGTTCCTAGCATTTCCGGATACTGCGCAGCTGGGGGCCGACCCCAGGCGCTGAGAGCCCCACAGCCCGTCCTCACTACCATGCCCTGGCCCTGAGGCACTGACCTCTTGCGACTGCTTGGCATCGCCCTCCTCAGCAAATGCACCTTGCGAGTGGACGTGACGTAGCACTCTGTTGCGAACAATCCCACCTTTCCTGGCTAGTCCGACAGTAGGATTAGCCCAATAGTCAGGGCTGTTGATTTCCGCGGGGCCAAGCCCTTCAGTCTCGGAGTCCACTTGCTTGAGATCATCGCAAGACATACCCTCGGAGTCGTTTCCCAGATCACTGTGCGCAGCCAGCGCTGGCAAAGAGGTGGTAATTGGCATCGCCCTGTTCTGCTCCACCGTGTAAGCGAGCCCACGCTGGTGGCTATGCCTGATCTCGTCACTGGCTGCATTCTCCTCAGCTGAATCTGTATCCTCGTCAGGCTGGCTACTAGCCTCAAACCTACAGTCGTCGTCGCTACTGGTGCTCATGGCGCGGGTGCGGGTGCGGGTGCGGGAGAGCCTTGGGAGCGCACGCGAAGCACGGTAAGCAGCGACCTTGTCATCATCCTTCATGAGTAGCGGAACCGCAGCGCGTCGCGGCTGACCGGCGGATGCGCGGAGATCCAAGTCGAAATCGGCCCTCATGTACGAGAGGAAAGTCCGGGATAGACGCCGGGCATGGGATCCTGCCAAGTCCGTGTATTATGGCCTGCAGGCATGAAGAGAATGCCCAATTGCAATCGAAAATACCTTTCACCAACACAAAGAAAAGAACGAGCTAGCTTGCTTGCTTGCGAGCTCGCTTGTCTGGTTGCTGGCAGTACAGGAACGCACCAGCTCTTGCAGTCTAGCACCGGCGGTCTGATGCAGGTTTCCTCGCATCCAGCTATCCCTGCAAATCCAAATGCCTACACATGTGAAATGAGCATCCCATGTGCCTACCAAGGAATCCCAAGTCAAGCACCAGCGCATGCGAGCACGCGATCCGTGTTACAAACAACAAAGCAGCTCCCACCGAAACCTCCATGTGTCCTTTTAACCCCAGTTTCCGCTTTTTGCGCACATACATATGACTCCGCCTTGCGGGACGATAACTCTTCGTGTGGCAAAACCCTTCGCACCCTCGGTTGGTGCGATCGGTTTCTGCAAAACACCGTATTATAAACCCTAGCCTACCTGCCTAGTCAGCTTGCGGTGGTTATACATATTACACATAGGAAAGACACACACTACGGTACTTAATTTGCAAGTTGTTAGGTGAATATGTATGTAGAAGATTTATAACCTAAAATTCTAATTTTTTTCATTCCGTCCCACATCAAAGGATTGAGTACAGAATACGTAGATATTTTTATAACATGTTAAAGGTATATTATTTATATTACATGCTAAAAATATGTGTACTAAGAAGACTCAATGTTGTTTACGAAATTGCATACACTTAATCTGGTCAAGCAGCTCAATGACGGTCTCGCTAGAGTAAAGAAGCGGATCAATGGGATATATATGTTTCCTCAAAGTGGATCAATGGGATTTGTATGGTTGTTCAATTGAACGTTTTATCTGGGGCCAAACCTCAAAAAACCATCTTATTGTGAGTGCCTAGTTTCTATATGTCTATGCCCATGCATCCATGGCCATGCCCGATGTTCAAGTTAGTTCCCAACAATTTAGGACCTCTCCACACTAACAGTTTGGGTGTAGTTGAATTGTCGTTCGGCTATTGGTTGGCCACATGGCGGATTTGAACTACATGAACTAGAACACAAACACAATCCGATGTGGCATGTAGGTAGGGGGTGCGGTTTAGTTTAGATCGAACTGATTAGTGAAATAAACTAGTTGCAAATCCTCCATTATTCGGTTAAATTGAAGTAAAATAGTAAATATATTTATTACTTATTACTACTTGACTTTTTTCTTTTACCAAATATCTTTTACGTTTAGTCTCATTCGTTGTCCTTCTCCTTCTCTCCCGCTTCCTCCCATTTCCCTCCACATCTCCGTTTACATCGCTTCGACCATGGTCGCATTTAGATAAGAGCTCGCCGCAAAGTTCAAGCCTAGCAAAGATGCTGTATTTAAAGGCCCAAAGAAGACGCATATTTATATACGCGTACCCACCACTCGAGTGGTGGACTCCCCGCGACACAACTCATGGTCGCACACTTGTTCGCAATAAGAGTACTTATATGTTGAACGGACATGATCATCTACAAAACCAAAGCATCATCATCCTATTGCTCCTCCCATCAATGCTGTTAAATGCAACGTGATGGAGTGCACCGGTATTGTGTTTCTTCCGGGAGATGGAGGCAGGTTGCAAAAACAAAGATTTCCAGTGGGTGGTGTGTCGATATTGTGTTCCTTTCGGGAGATGGAAAGAGGGTTGCAAAGACAAGGATTTTCGATGCACCACCCACTAAAAATCCTGGGGTGGTGCATCAAAATTCCTTCCATCTCCCGGAAGAAATACAATCTTGTTGAAATCTACAATGCTATTTAATGGATACTTATACGTGTTTATAAATTTAGATTTCCAATCTCACTATTGCAAGTAGTAGGCGATTACATTGGAGAATGCAAAGAAGAGCTAGATCCGGACAATATCATCTTCGTCCTGGACTCTGGGGCGAAAGAACGAAATACCAACGTTTCCGACTGAAAGTGGAGATGCCTAGGAATAGACCTTCCTTCTATTATTTGCAATTATAGACTATCGTGTTTGCTCCAGGCCTTTTTGTTGTTGTTGTTGTCAATAGAAGAAAATATGCCGGTATATCGGCGCATTGTCTTCAACGGATTCTACTTTTCGTACATATTGAGTGCTTTTAAATAAGTTCTCAGCACCACTTTCCCAGCATCTCATTCCTAAAAACATGATAAACCTACATTTCTGTGTTAGCTGCTGGGTTTCAAGGTTGTGTATGTATGAAGGAAAAAAGGGCTTTGTGGACTAAGCCCTTATCCCTAGACACTATTTATAGTTTTAACCTTTGCCCTTTCATACTATTTTAGGAATTAACCTCATATGTTTCATTTTGGACTCTGTTCTTAATGCCGTTGTTGTGGGCGTTTGTTATTGTAGGTGTCCTATAGACTTGTGGGCGTTCGCTTAAGGATGGCTTTGATGATAATCAAATGCTAGAAGTTTTAGATCCCCATAGATGTCATACCTTCTACTCCAGTGGCTAGCTTCAAAGTTGAAGCATGCCGATGGACCTTGGTGAAATCAACACATTCCATATTAGTGAAGAGGGGAGTGTTTGCTTTTCAATTAACCTAGAAAACTTTGGTCGGCTAGCAACTTCTGCGGGTTATAAGTTGTATGGAAAGCAAGATTGTACCCTCCATGATGAGACTGTAGGTGTGATAGAAGCTTTAGTGGGTTCAACAAAATCCCTAAACACAAGTTTTGGAAGACGAGAAGGTAGTCATGATGGTATTCTTTAAGAGGATCAGTCATTGCAAGATATTATGCAGGATATGAATGCTCCTGACGATGATGACAATACTGTAGAAAGACGAAGGAAGGTGCTAATTTGGTTGTTGCTGGAGATGTGTTTTCTTGTTCTCATTATTGTAATCAAGGAGTTCTTTTTCCTCCCATTGCAACATCCTTGCAATTGTTGAGCCCATCTATGGATGAGCTCTATATGAGACTTGAGGACACATCCTCAAAGTTGTTGCAAGCTGGCTCGGGTCATGCTCTTCCCTTCCTTCCTTGCTCCAAACTTCATGTTGCATGCTGCAGAAGGTAGGACTTCCCAGTCAATTCCTCTTCACCTCTTTCCTGTCTCGTCCATTTTTCATAAGATCTCTAGTCTTCGCATTTATGGTAGGAAGTCACTAGGCGTTCTGAGCAAGCTCTAGACCCGCCCAATCCCTCAATTCCTCTTCACCTCTTTCCTGTCTCGTCCATTTTTCATAAGATCTCTAGTCTTCGTACTATGACTGGGAAGTCACAGCAGGCGTTACGAGCAAGCTCTAGACCCGCCCCACGCCAATCCCTCAATTTCCTCCTCCGTTGTCAGCGGGAGTGCTCAATCACCCTCCTTCCCCCCGATTGCGGAGCAAGCTCTCGACCACCCCTAGGAGCGCTCCAGCACACCACCTCCGTTGATCGGACTTCTCCAACCAGCCACAGGCAGTGTGGGGATCTCAACCAGGAATTATCTGATGTGAGGGGCACAACCAAGCCCCTTTATACAATTGCTGGGGCGTCATAGCCACCAGACTTTCCAGGTCCTAAAAACGGCTGAACGCGAAGAGGCGCCCCTACAATTTCGGACGTCCTTAGGTCCAGGATGGCATCCTACCTCATCCTATCCAAAGTTCTATTCCTAGGATGCCACTACTCCCTGCCCATGTGTGGCGCGACTTTCGCTGACGGCCAGCCGGGCGCGCACAATCCCGTGTCATTGTAGCAAGGGGTCCGTTCCCAAGAGATTGATGGGCTCCGTTTGGCACATTTTCAACCAATTCTCATTCCTACGCAATGACCGCTTCGGACTTAAGCGCGCACGTGCACAATTCTACGGCTAACCACTCTTAACGTCCACCGAACAGGCCCGGTGTAGCCAAACGTTTAAGGACTCGTTCGCGTCCGTACCCTATCAGTCCGTTCTTGTCCGTCTAGTTCGCCCTCCTCACCGCTCTCAATACACTCATCGTTCTTGGGAAAGAGTGGGTGGGCTGCGTGGTCCGGACCTCCTCCGTCGTATCGCCGGGCCTCTCCGTCCGGGCTCTACACACCCTCCCGGAGTCCCCTAGCTCACGCGTTCCGGTCCGTCCGCCGTCGGGCCGCTGCTCCGGAAGAGCAGGGGTCTCTGACCGTTCGCTCCTACACACACCACCACACGTTAGGGTCCGTCACCAGGACCTTGATTAGTCTCTCCGGAGTTGTCGTGCCTGCTCAGTGACTCAGGACTCACGTTAGCAAAGACGCACAAGGGTCTACAATGAAACGCGGTATCCACCCCAAGAGAAAGATGCTTTACTAGAGCAGCCCCTGCCCTCTTATACTACGCCCAAGGTCGGCGTCTTTATTACACTTCTATTCGATGGTAGCCGTACCCTAATCGACGCCTACTATCTTCCCCTTCCGCCTATCTTCGTCGTCGGTGGGCCTGGAGTGCCCTTGGCTCGCAACCGATGACCCACCGCTCGACAGGGCAAGGCACCCAATCGGATGATCCGCGAGGCGGGGCCCCTTCCCCTTCCCGAGACCCTGTCAGGTTGGGCTACCGGCGGCGGTCTGACAACCGCGGTAACCACCACATCCTCCTCTCCTGGCCTCCGAGTGGGTCCCCGCCCTGTAGGGCCACCAGGTGACTGCTCCGCCTGAGCAAGCCGGTGGTGACTCCCTCTCTCCTCCTGAGTCCGGACCTCGGGGTCCGGTCTCGACTCCGGGGTCCGATCTTCAAGGATCGGCCTTATTTCTGGAGTCCGGACCTCAGGGTCCGGTCTCGTCTCTGGGGTTCGGACCTCGGGGTCCGAACTTATTACCGGGGTCCGGACCTCAAGTCCTGGACTTCCCGGTTCTTGGACTTCTGGGGGTTTCCCCCCACTCACCGGACCCTCCTCCTGGCCCGGGTCCCTCCGGTCCTCTTCCTCTTCCCCCCTTTCGGGGCCCTCGTTCCTGTTCTCCCCAAAGGGTTGCGGCTGGCTTACCTCATGCCCCGCCACATCGGCCGCATTCTGCTCCTCCTGGGGCTCCTCTCCTTCGCTGCCGTCCTCCCCGAACAACGCCACCAAGGCCCCAGTGCTGTCCCCGGGCCCTTCTTCTCCTCCGCCTCCTTCTGATCCCTCCGGAGGTCCGTCCAGTTGTCGTGGGTGACGCGAAACCTCCAAAGCCTTGAGAAGCTCAGCGTGGTAGTAGGCAAAGTCCGAGTCGACTTGCTGTATTGCCTCTTCCACATGCGCCCGGAGCACCCGATACTTCCTTCGCCATAGGTGCTCCGGCAGCTGAGCGTGCTGCCCGGCTTGCTGGCCCGTCTCCATCGCCAGGTTCGCTGGGCTTGGAGCATGAGGCCACTGTGAGGCCTCCGTCACTTCTTGGCCCACTGTCACCCGCTCGGCCAGCCTCCCTTTGTTTCCGCACCTCAGCTAGCTTTCCTGCCATGGCGCAGTGCTCCCCCTCCGCCTTCCTCAATTGGACCAAGAGCTTTTTCGCGGCCAGGCCTCGCTCCTCCGTCATCCCGGCCTCAAGCTCCGGCTATCTCCTTCCCAAAGTGGTCGGCAACTCCGCCCGATTCCTTGCTTCGTCCAGGTCCCTCTCCATTTCTGCCGTGGGTACGCTGCGACTCCTAAGTTACTTTACCTGGCGTACTCATCCGTCCGGCTCCGAAGAGTTGGAATTGCTAATGCGGAAGCAGACGCATCAAAGATGATCTATTAACAATTGAATAGGTGGGTACATTGGTAAGCCTTAAATAACGGTTACCGAAGGAGTGCGTCCTATTAACTAGCCTGTTAGTTAATTAACTACCAATCATAACTAGGTCTAGTCAGACTAACCAACGTGATACAGAACCACGTGGTCTGCCTTATATTCCAACTCTCCCTCTCAGACACGTGCTGGTTGCTGTGAACTTAGAGCTCCTAAGAACAAACGGAGATTACCGTTGTTGACGCCAAGCTTCAAACATCTCCAAATCGGCTATCACCTAGAGCTGTCCTTCCACTTGGCCGGAAAGGTCTATGGTCTCAGTTGAAGAACACCACTCTTGTGACCAGAAGAGAAGCATGCTTGCAGCTTCGAAACATCAACCTAAGTGACGGAACAAATGTCATGGAGGTCCTACCGGATGAGTGATCCGTCTAGTGTCATGAAACTACTACAATCCACCAATCCAAGCCCTTCCCTGTGGAAACAGTGTTTGAACTTAGGCAAGGATTTTGTCAACACATCTGCTGTGTTGTCGTCAGTGGGCACATACTGAACCTTGACGATACCCCTCTCTCCAGCATCCCTAATATAATGATGTTGAATTTCTATATGCTTGGTGCGTGCATGAAAGACGGGGTTAGCAACCAAAGAAATTGCTGACATGTTGTCACAACGCAAAATAGTTGGCCCCTCTTGCTTCATACCCAAATCTTCACAAAGCTTTCTTTCCCATTCAGCCTCCTTAGTAGCTTCGGTGAGTGCCTTGTACTCAGACTCTGTTGAAGATAAAGATATGGCAGCTTGTTTTCTACAAGACCAATTAACTACGGTGGAGCCGGCAAGAAAGCAATATGCTGATATACTCTTACGGGTATCAGCGTCAAAAGCCCAATCTGCGTCTACATAACAAGTAAGGTGCAGACGCTTCTTTCCGCTAGGCTTATAACAAAGGCCATAATTGGGTGTACCCTTAAGATACCTCATTATGCGCTTGAGTGCTATCCAGTGATCCTTCCCTGGATTCTCAAAGAACTGTGCAACAGCATTCACTTAGTTAGAGATATCGGGTCTTGTCTGATTACTTAAGAACATAAGAGTACCCACTCCCATGCGATAAGGAATATTTTCCATCTCCTTCTTGTCCTCTTCAGATTGTGGACATGATGCGGACGAGAGCTTGATGCCAAGAGCACCTGGAGTGGTAAACGCCCTAGCATTCTCCATGTTGAAGCGTTTGAGCATACCGGCCACGTATCTACCCTGATGAAGGTAAATAGCACCTGTACTATCTCTGTGTACATGCATACCAAGGATATACTTAACCTTTCCCAGGTCCTTCATCTTGAATACCTTGCTGAGGTCAGCCTTGATCTTGTTGACTAGTTCTACGTTATTTCCTGGAATGACTAAGTCATCCACGTAAAGAGCAACTAGCACAAGTGAGCTATCCTTGCGTAGTACATAGATGTTAGTATCTGCCTCACTTTGGATAAAACCCAGTTGCTTAAGATAGGAATCCATTCTCTCAAACCACACACGTGGGCTTTGCTTAAGTCCATAGATGGAGCGATTAAGTTTACACACCTTGTGCAATGCCTTATCTTCGTAGTACTCGAGGCTGATCCATGTAGATCTCCTCTTGAAGATGTCCATAGAGAAATGCCGTACACACATCTAGCTGATAGATCTCTAAGTTGAGTTCAGCACATAGAGCTAGAAGCATCCTAACTGATGCAGCTTTGACAACGGGTGAGTAGACCTTATCGCCTTGATAATCCACTCCCTCTTTCTGACTATACCCCTTAGCCACTAATCTCGCTTTGTAGCGAATGCGTGGCTCAACCTCCTGGAACTTAGTCTTAAGAACCCATTTGCACTTGACGGTGGTTCTGCCCTTGGGCAAGCTAACCAAAGTCCAAGTATTGTTTTTGATCAATGAGTTATACTCATCATCGACGGCCAGTTTCCATTTAGCTGCCTCGGGTCTGGAATAAGCCTCCTGCAAGGTTAAAGGATCTCCCTCTGCTGCAGCAACACTTAAGGCAAAGAGAGTATCCGAGACACCAACATAGGTCAATCCAGCTTGATTAAACTCAATGTCAAATGGTTGTTCCTTCCAGAGATGCCTAGGCTGTCTCTCACGTGTAGGATATCTACGCTCGGGAGCAGGCACAGGCCTAGGAGGGGATGGAGGAGTGATCAAACCTAGATCAACATGTTCAACGGCACCTGTTGCTATGGATCTTCGCTGCTCGTGGTTTATCTCCACTTCCCCCTCTCGGCAGAGGGTGCACCCTGGCTGCATGGGTGAAGCAGGACCAACAACCGTGATTGAATCTGCTGGAGGAGAGGAGCCACGGAGGCAGGAAAAAGAGCGGAAACGAGAAGGCGTAACAAGGTGATCAATAGAAATCACCGACGAGGGAGGCCGAGCCGGAAGGAGCACCGTGAAGGACGTCGAGGAAGACTTCAATGACATTACAAGAGGCACTATCTTGGCCTCATCAAAGGTGACAAGGGCATAGATTGGAGTCCGAGTAGCAAGTCCACAAGCTTGTAGGCTTTGCGATCGTCACCATAGCCCACAAACACCAGCTTCCGAGCACGAGGATCAAGCTTGTCACGGTGCTGCTGGGGGACAAGAGCATAGGCAGGGTAACCAAAAACACGAAGATGTGAAATTAAAGGCTTGCTTCCGTGCCAACACTCGAATGGCGTACGGCTTGAAACCGACTTGGTAAGAACTCTATTTTTAATGTATGCCGCAGTAGACACATCCTCAGCCCATAAGGACTTGGGCAACTGAGACTGGGTGAGCATGGCACGGGCCATGGACATCAAATCGCCGTTAGCCTTCTCGGCCACGCCATTCTGCTCAGAGGTGTAAGGCACGGTGAACTGCCTTAAGATGCCGCGCTCCTCACAAAAATCATGAAACTGATGGTTGTTGAGTTCCCCCGCATTGTCGGATCGGATACAGCGGAGTTTACGGCCAGTCTGTAACTCAGCCATAGCAACAAAGGGAGAGAACACACTAAACGAGTCACTCTTAAGACGGATTGGAAACGCAAACGTATATCGACTGAAGTCATCAACAACGGTCATAAAATGGTTGGCTCCGCCTAAAGACACAACAGGGAGAGGGCCACATAGATCTATGTGGACCAGATCAAGGGGTGCCGTAGAACGACTAGCAGGAAGAGAGGGATAAGGAGAACTTCTCTGTTTTGCAAGCACACAGGCCTCGCAGAGAGGCTGGGTCGAGGAAATCCTTGGAAGCTTATCTCTATACAGATCCTGCTGAGAGGTGGCAAGCAGCCGGGCATGATGGAGATGCCCAAGCCGGCAATGCCAAGGAGGCGTCACCGAGGTGTGACCTCCTTTGAGGTGGGCTTCGTGAGAAGGGACCACTGTGAGGAGCCACGAAACACGGCTGGCTGAATACATACAAGTCATGATGGGGCGACCTCTGCAACGATATCGATCAAGTCATCAACAACGGTCATAAAATGGTTGGCTCGCCTAAAGACACAACGAGGAGAGGGCCACATAGATCTATGTGGACGGATCAAGGGTGCCAGCGACTAGCGGAAGAGAGGGATAAGGAGAACTTCTCATTTGCAAGCACACTCAGGAGGCGGGTCGAGGAAATCCTTGGAAGCTTATCTCTGCTCTCAGATCCTGTGAGAGGTGGCAAGGGCATGATGGAGATGCCCAAGCACAATGCCAAGGAGGCGTCACCGAGGTGTGACCTCCTTTGAGGTGGGCTTCGTGAGAAGGGACCACCAGGCTACAGGAAACACGGCTGGCTGTGAATACATACAAGTCATGATGGGGCGACCTGCAGCAGCGATAACACGAGGTTAGAAGACCGATATAACAAGCGATCTCAAAGCCGAACTCAAGGCGGAAGGAGCCGTCCACAAGTTGTCGAAGAGATGAGGTTCTTGGCCATCCGGGGAACATGTAAAAGCGTTAGATAGATACATGAAGGATCCGGCGAGTGAAGGCAGGAACCACTCCCAATCGAGACCGAGTCATCGCCAAAGACGGCCTGGCCGAGGTGGTCGAGCCTCGTCTTGTGTGAACATGGTCTTGTGACTACGATATCTTGGGGCGGAGTCTATCGACCATGAAGTTTGTACTCGAGGCCACATAGATCTATGTGGACCGATCAAGCTGAGAACGACTAGCGGAAGAGAGGATAAGGAGAACTTTGAAGCACATGTGCCTGCAGAGAGGCGGGTCGAGGAAATCCTTGGAAGCTTATCTCTATGGCTGATCCTGAGAGGTGGCAAGGCATGATGGAGATGCCCAAAGAATGCCAAAGGAGAGCGTCACCGAGGTGTGACCTCCTTTGAGGCTGGGCTTCGTGAGAAGGGACCACCAGGGAGGCTGCTGCCGGAAACACGGGCTGGCCTGTGAATACATACAAGTCATGACGGGGACGACCTCTGGCAACGATAACACGAGGGTTAGAAGACCGATATAACAAGCAGTCTCCAAAGCCGAACTCGAGGCGGAAGGAGCCGTCCCGCACAAGTTGTCGAACGGAGATGAGGTTCTTGGCCATCTGGGGAACATGTAAAACGTTAGATAGATACATGAAGGATCTGTTGGCCAGAGTGAAGGCAACGGAACCACTCCCCGCAATCGAGAGACCAGAGTCATCGCCGGCAAAGCGTACCGGGTGGTCACCCGTCTGTGTGAACATGGTCTTGTGACAGATATACCGACGCTGAGTCTATCACCATGAAGTTGTACTAGGCCACAAGACAAACAAAGGAGAGCAATCCCAGTTGAAAAGAGTTCTTGGCCTTAGGCGAGAACGTTAGCTGCTCGAGGCCCGCTTGGCCTCACCAGCTTGTTTCTTCCTGCACTCCCGTTCCCAATGATCCGTGTCCATTACACCGCCACGCCTTGCCGTTTTGATGTCTTCGACGAGGAAGCTGCCGAGGAAGCAGGCTTGTCTAAGCCTTGGGAATTGTTCCTACGGTTGTTTTTATTAGAATTCTTACGCTGTGGTGGACGTCCTTTAGCGACGAACATGACCCGGTCTCCTCCATGTTTTGAAGTCCCGACGTTGAACCTGGCAGACTCCTCTTGAAGGAGAGCTCCATCTCTCGACACGGTAATGTTGGGCACCTGGCCCGACTTCACAGTGGAGCATTTCTCACTCGATTTTGTGAGGAGACAAAGGTCGGTAGCTAGCCGGAAGGCTAGCAGTAACAACAAAGAACAAATTCTGATGGTAGTCCCAGCGCAAGTCGTTTCGCAAATACCGAAACTTGCTAATATGGTGAGCAACACTATCGTTAGGCCCCATATGCAAAGAATAAAATTCTAAGCGTACTGTAACCAACGTCATAACATTGGTTGATTGATAGATGTCGGTTATTTGCTTCCACGCTTCAGCAGAAGTGGACGCGCCATCCATGTGGTGTAAGGTCACCTCGTCAAGACCAGACACAAGCATCTGCATGGCCTGTCTATCACCAAACCGTCAATGGCTGGTTGGGGACGAGGAGGGCCGACCTTCCACTATGGGAGTAAATCCCTCGTATTCATCGCTGTCTTCATGCGCTTGGACCACACCTTGAACTTAGTGCCGTTGAACCTGTCCTTCTCCTTGAAGTCAGTATTGACGTTCACGATGTTGAAGTACGGCAATGAAGGCCCAGGTGTCGTAGTAGAAATCGGTGGTGGTCCGATGGGTGCACCCTGTGGTGGTGGAGTGGGTGATGGAGGTCGTGAGGGCGACACCGGAGAGCCATACATGCCCGCCATCTCAAGAGCACTCAAACCGAACGCGTGAGCCGACGAATGGTTATGACAAGGCGCCGAGAGCACGAGTTAGAATTTAAAGCACGATATTCTTTAAAGATTGGCGGCAATGTTACCCCACTCCGTCAAGCCAGCACTCCACGCACTAATTACACCAGCTCGGATCGCGGATCGGCTTGCAAACTTGGAGTTGCTGAATTTTCCGAGTGCGAACACGAGCGCTAGATCCACCAAGAATCTTGTTGTCTTATGCAAGCTGATCCCACAAGGCGTAGCATGAGCCAAAGGGAAAAGGATCGGCGGTGGTGAACTTGGCTCAATCTTCAGGGGAGGATGTGTCTCGAAATCACTTGGGAAATATGAATCATCGCCAAGAAGAACTGAAGAAATTGTCGGAAATCCTGGTGGTGTGATGGAAATTCCAGGATACGGCTGCAAATGTGAAACGGCACAAGTAAGAACCGGTTCGGAACCGGTGCCAACATCGGCCGCGTTCACACCGGTTCGGGGGTATAATGACCCCCCCCCACCTCGAAACGACAACTTAAGTTGTCGTTTCGCGGTGGTGGGCGCGACGCCCTCCCGGCAAGCGCCACGGGCGGCTGCGCTCGCGGCAGCGATGGCGGCGGCCGCGCTCCTCGTTGAGCGCTGCGCCTCGCGCTTCGCGATGGGTCTTGGCGGTGGTGCGCCCCAGTCTTCCCCGCACAAAAATCGGTGGATTTTGAGCTCTGTCGAGAAGATTTGCCCTGCACACGGACTCAAATCCATCGCAATCCGGTCTAATCGACAAATCCATCTCTTGGGTTAGAAGATAACATTATCAAGTACTCCTCGTGAATACATACAAGTCATGATGGGACGACCTGCAACGATAACACGAGGTTAGAAGACCGATATAACAAGCGCTCAAAGCCGAACTCAAGGCGGAAGGAGCCGCCCGCGACAAGTTGTCGAAGAGATGAGGTTCTTGGCCATCCGGGGAACATGTAAAACGTTAGATAGATACATGAAGGATCTGGCCAGAGTGAAGGCAACGGAACCACTCCCCGCAATCGAGAGACCAGAGTCATCGCCGGCAAAGCGTACCGGGTGGTCACCCGTCTGTGTGAACATGGTCTTGTGACAGATATACCGACGCTGAGTCTATCACCATGAAGTTGTACTAGGCCACAAGACAAACAAAGGAGAGCAATCCCAGTTGAAAAGAGTTCTTGGCCTTAGGCGAGAACGTTAGCTGCTCGAGGCCCGCTTGGCCTCACCAGCTTGTTTCTTCCCCGCACTCGCTTCCCAATGATCCGTGTCCATTACACCGCCACGCCTTGCCGCTTTGATGTCTTCGACGAGGAAGTCGCCGAGGAAGCTGTGCTTGTCTAAGCCTTGGGAATTGTTCCTACGGTTGTTTTATTAGAATTCTTACTGTGGTGGATGTCCTTTAGCGAACATGACCCGGTCTCCTCCATGTTTTGAAGTCCCGACGTTGAACCCGGGCAGACTCCTCTTGAAGGAGAGCTCCATCTCTCGACACGGTAATGTTGGGCACCTGGCCCGACTTCACAGCTTGGTGAGCATTTCTCACTGTCTGATTTTGTGAGGAGACAAAGGTCTGGTAGCTAGCCGGAAGGCTAGCAGTAACAACAAAGAACAAATTCTGATGGTAGTCCCAGCGCAAGTCGTTTCGCAAATACCGAAACTTGCTAATATGGTGAGCAACACTATCGTTAGGTCCCATACGCAAAGAATAAAATTCCAAGCGTACTGTAACCAACGTCATAACATTGGTTGATTGATAGATGTCGGTAATTTGCTTCCACGCTTCAGCAGAAGTGGACGCGCCATCCGTGTGGTGTAAGGTCACCTCATCAAGACCAGACACAAGCATCTGCATGGCCTGTCTATCCTGCCAAACCCAACCGTCAATGGCTGGTTGGGGACCGGAGGGCTGAGGGACGGTACCTTCCACTATGGGGAGTAAATCCCTCGTATTCAGCGCTGTCTTCATGCGCTTGGACCACACCTTGAACTTAGTGCCGTTGAACCTGTCCTTCTCCTTGAAGTCAGTATTGACGTTCACGATGTTGAAGTACGGCAATGAAGGCCCAGGTGTCGTAGTAGAAATCGGTGGTGGTCCGATGGGTGCACCCTGTGGTGGTGGAGTGGGTGATGGAGGTCGTGAGGGCGACACGGAGAGCCATACATGCCCGCCATCTCAAGAGCACTCAAACCGAACGCGTGAGCCGACGAATTGTTATGATAAGGCGCCGAGATCACGAGTTAGAATTTAAAGCACGATATTCTTTAAAGATTGGCGCAATGTTACCCCACAAGCCAAGACTCCACGCACTAATTACACCCGATCTCGGCATCGAAGCTTGCAAACTTGGAGTTGCTGAATTTTCCAGGGTGCGAACACGAGCAGTAAGATCCACCAAGAATCTTGTTGTCTTCGCAAGCTGATCCCACAAGGCCGTAGCATGAGCCAAAGGAACCGAAAACGAAGGATCTGACGGTGGTGAACTTGGCTCAATCTTCAGGGGAGGATGTGTCTCGAAATCACTTGGGAAATATGAATCGCCAAGAAGAATCAAGAAATTGTCAAATCTGGTGGTGTGATGGAAATTCCGTGATACTTACCGCAATGTGAAACGGCACAAGTAAGAACCGGTTCGGAACCGGTGCCAACATCGGCCGCTGCTCACAGTTCGGGGTATATCGATCATCGAAACGACAACTTAAGTTGTCGCTCGGTATGCGGGCTGGTCAGCTTCACAAGGGGCTTACACAGGCGCGCCTGGCGTCGCCCAACGCGGCGATGGCGGCGGCCTCCTCATTGAGCTCGCAGCCGCCTCATGCGATGGCTTGGCGGTGGTGCGCCCAAGTCTTCCCCGCACAAAAATCGGTGGATTTTGAGCTCGTCGAGAAGATTTGCCCGCCTCGCAGCACTCAAATCCATCGCAATCGATCCAATCGACAAATCCTCGCCCCATCGGGTTAGAGAAGATAACATTATCAAGTATACGCTCCTCGAAGTGGCAAGAGGCTCCGAGACGCCCCGGGGACGAGATCGGCTTCAGAAAAGCCGTGTTGGAAAGAGTTTGCTTTTGGGCTGGATGTGGTGCATGTGCATACGGATGACCACTTGGATGAATCCTGGCCGGCAAGGATCGTAGGAGATCCTCTCCAAGATTTTGCGCTGCAGACTGCACCCACCTTGGAGCAGAATGCAGCCCGTAGATGCTGCGATGGGCAGAAGGGAATGGCCGATTCTGCCGCGAATTTTGATGATTATTGGAGTGCCTTGGGCGGCGTCCAGGATGACGAGTCCTTGCCATCGCTTGCGCTAAGAAATCCAGGCTGGTCAGAAGGGCAGAGGGTGAGGAGAGGCCGTGTGCCTCTCCACGGGTTTCTGTTGTTCATCTTATACTTTAGAACCGCTCATATCCCAAAGGCTTCAAATGGCAAGCGTGCTCAGAAGTAAGAGTGGTGAATATCCCGTCCGGCAAAAGAACTCTACAGTTAAGCGCCCTTGGGTCCGATAAGCGCTGAGATGGAAGACCTATCATGGTATTTATTTTTGACGTTTCTAAATTAGAACTTCCTGTTCTAAAACCAGAATGCATAGATCAACTTACAACACTAATCCAAATCTGTTGTATGCAGATTTTATTAGGGAGAATCTTCTGCTAAGCATTCTAGCGGTAGCAACAACCTCCTTATCAGATTGATCAAGGGATTTGCTACCTTGGAAGCCATGAATCTACATTGGCTCTGATACCAAGTTGGAATTGCTAATGCGGAAGCAGACGCATCAAAGATGATCTATTAACAATTGAATAGGTGGGTACATTGGTAGGCCTTAAATAGCGGTTACCAAGGTGCGTCCTATTAACTAACTGTTAGTTAATTAACTACCAATCATAACTAGGTCTAGTCAGACTAACCAACGTGATACAGAACCACGTGGTCTGCCTTATATTCCAACTCGGAGTGTAGTCCGGACTTACCCGACACTCCGAGGCGGTCCGGTGTGGTAAGTGACCCGGGGCTTCCGAGATTCACCCCTCAGAGCGCCCACACTTATCCCACTGCCGCTTAATTGGGTTTCGTCCCATGAGATCTTGGTTGTGATGTGAAGGTTCAACCCATGCACACATTTATTTACAACCACCCAGCCCCCTCAACAAGCAAGGCATCATCCTACTTCCCCTCAACAGCAGCTACACTACTTGCACTGCTTCGAAAATTCACCAATTCCTGGCCTACAACGACACGACACTATCGTAGGCCATGCCTCAGCAAGCGTGGAATCACCGTGGGCACCCAGGGACCCCCTGATCCGCACCGCAATGTTATCCTCCCCGCTGGGGCTAGCTCCCCTTACCACTGGAGCACGCTTCGCCCGCGTGATTTGGGACACCTCCTTAGGCTCGCCTTGGGCCTCGGCTATGATCTACACGCTAAGTCCCTCCTCAATATTCGCCTCTACCATCATCAACGCTTTTCTTAGCCCTACACACCTACTTACTCTCCTTCCATGACCTCCTACTCTAATACCACACTCTAGCTTATTGTTTCCAACTCGCCCTTACGCACAACCGCCTGGGTCCGTCTCTGAAACAAGTTTTTCCTTGGGCGGTTCTTTGTGTAGTTTACACGACGAGAACCTCCAGGGAGTCTTTCCCTGCAGTCTACCCTCAAGCCGAGAGTTCCTTGAGCATCGCCACACACTCAAAGCAAAGCAATTCACACAGCAACCATTCACAAGGGGAGCAGCTCGCAGAGACACTTGCAGGGAGCAAGCCCTCCGCCAAGCACTCCGACCGTCGCAAACTCCCTCTCTACCAGACGCTACGTTAGCTTGCAGCCGGCACGAACTTCCTTCACAAGGAGCAAAGGACTCGCGAGGTAGGGAGCGCAAGACACGATAATTTTACTTCACAAGCTCCCTCCTTTTATAGGGAGGTCCTCACATCTGACCTCCCACAGCGCGCCCTCCGCCAAGCACTCCGGCCATGCCTCACTCCTTATTCTAGTGTATCCTATTGTCGACTTTAAGTTCGACATCCAAGCATCTTGGGTGAAATTATTCTAGCAAATTCTACCTATGTGAGCCTTAATGGCTCTGTCAACATTCCTATCCAGCTAGTCAACACACCCTCTGGGTTGACAAGCATTAATACTGTCCTCCCTAAAGAAAAGTCTTCCCCTAAGCAATGAGCCCACGCCCAAGCTACCACCACCCTCTTCAATTACCTCTAGATGCCGTCGCACGGTGATCCTACGGATGTAGGGCCACCCTCTACACCTCCTACGGACGTAGGGTCACTTCTTATGGCCCTACCGCCTCCACGCTCTCCACTGCGAGAAGGTCTCCCGTGAGCGGATCTTGCTCCATGCCTTCCTCTTCCTCCTCCGAGTCATCCTCTACGGCTTGCTCATTCATTTCTTCCCATTCTGACTCATCTGACTCCACCGTCTCCGCTTGGGTCACAAGGTCCGCAGCCTTCAAACCTTCTGCTTCTAGCATCCTTCTATCATCACTGTGGGGGTGCCAACCTCTCCCTCAAAGCTCTACCCAGATCAGCCTTGATTCTAGCATCTATTGGCGAATTAACTCAGAGGTTGCGATATTTGTTCTTCAAGTCTTCCAAGTCTGCGGGCCACTCGCCCGTCCACACTTCTCTTGCAAAGCCTCCCTTTCCACGCCATGCCCCACTTGTATGGACATAGCATGATACTTCTCCTCCGCATCATGGACGCGCCTCAACATCCTCTTTTGCAAGGCATGATCGGCCCTGAACCTTCTCTTACGCACAACCATCAAGCGACGTACCATGTCCTCAGCTTTCTTGCGACTCTCTTCCTCTTGCGAGGCCCTACGATTAGCTTCACTCACAGCCCCCTTGGCTCCTTCCAACTCCGCTTGGATGGAGTCCCATGACTCTTGTAGGGTCTCCTTCTCCCTTCTCAATTCTCCTACCTCGAGGTCCTTGCCATTTAATAACTCATCCTTAGTCTCCGCAAGGCTCTGGACCTCCTTTACATCCTTCTTGGCCATCGCCATGGCACACACCAATTGTTGGACTTGTTCTCGCATCCCTCTCTTCTCCAAGACCCATCCTTCCTTCTCCTCAACCTTCCTTTCAAGCTCCATAATCGCAATCCCCTCCTGAGCCTCCTCATTTGGTCTTCCATATACCTGTCGGATGTGTTGGGCTGTCCAGCACCCTGGATCAGTCCTTGCATCCCTATTTTCCAGTTCCTCCAGTTCCTGCCGTGGCATAGTGAAGTTTATGAAGCACTCCTCTATCATCTCCAAGTTGACATAGGCCCAGTGGCGGCCATACACCCATTGCAATTGCACGTTGGGTTCTCGCCTCCTGAATGCTACCAAGTGCCTAGCCTCCACATGCGGGGAAGCAATTAAATTCGCATCCCTCTCTTCTCCGGCTCCTAGCAACCAATTTGCCCTTCTTAGGTGCAGGCGCTTTCACCATCTTGCACCTTCAAAATAACTACACAAACAATACAAGCTTGGGCACGCCCACGTGCTCGTTTCCACCTAGTTGTCACCTCAGTGCCTACACACAATTGTGAGATTTCTTCACTCGCCACACAAGATCCACCAAGAGAGCAACTTCAGCCCCTTTTCCACTTACTTCCTCTTCACTCCACAGTCCCACCTAGCTCAAACTTGGTGTCCTCACAACATACACCTCCTTACGCGCCCAAATCCCTCACTTGCAAGGTTCTGGGCACACACAAAAAATCAGCGCCCTTGCTCTCTTCACAGTCGTGCTTCAAATCCCTTCACACACAACTCCTTACGCACGCACACCACCTTCTCCTTGCACACACACGGCACCGCGTTCCCACCAAGTCCTTGCTCTAGCTTTCCGTGCATGCCCAAGCTCTTCCTCGCGATTCCTCACAGACTTCCTAGGTGCCACTCCCTACACACCCCGCTTGCATGGCCCTTTGGTAGTGACAGCAAAAACTCTTGATATAGGCCGTTGATTCCTTGCCATGTGGCACTATTTCCACCGTCCTCGATTTAGTAGCCCTACTTGTTATAAACACCCTACACTACCTGCCTTACATATTTATGGATTATTATTCCTAATATACCCTATTTATCCTCAACCTTGCATATACCTTTTAACAACTTCCTAGGTTGAAACCCCTAATCTGAAAAGCTTGCTTCCCAAGTATCCAAGTATGTCGCGCCCACTGCTGCCCACGCTAGGGAGACACTCTCATGACACTCTCATCCTACCTACCTATCCAACTATCACCCTACTATGTAGGGTGTCACCTCGTCTACTATGTAGGGTCACCTGTCACCCTACACCTCCTTCTCCCTTCTCAATTCTCCTACCTACCTATCCAACTATCACCCTACATCTACCCTTGTAGGATGCACCTCCCCTACGGGAGTGCCATGCCACGTCCACTACCACCCTACACCTCCTTCTCCTCAAAGCATCCTCCCTATCTATGTAGGGTCACCTTTGTCACCTCGTCTACTATGTGGGTCACCTTTGTCACCCCCTACTATGTAGGGTCACCTTGTCACCTCGCCCCTACTATGTAGGGTCACCTTTGTCACCCCACGCCTACTCTATGTCACCCTACCTATCTATGTAGGGTTAGCTGACACCCCACGCGCCAACTATCACCCTACATCTACCCTTGTAGGATGCACCTCCCCTACGGGAGTGCCACGTCCACTACCACCCTACACCTCCTTCGCGTAGGGTGCACCACTCAAACACTCTCCCAATTAGCTCTCATGTGACTTCTGCAAATATAACAAGCTGAAACACCCCACACAAAAGGTGCCCCATCCCGGTACTGATCCACCCCTAGGACGCTTAACTCTGGAGTTCTTACATTCCATTGTCCAACACACCCAATTGGCTTGTGCATAACACTCATCAAGAATAAAATGAACTTATCCCTCGGTGAACTTCTCACGCCTCCACAACATCTCGTACCAACCCTCCTTGCTATCCATTTCTCCTCGCGGCCATCACACGGCCTCCCTTCACTTCACTTCACTTTCACTTGCAAATTCCGTCGTGATGCACACCCGTGGTGATCTCTTCCCATGTTGCACCGCAACACCCTTCGTGGTCTTGCCTCTACCTAGATCTCTACTTGCACTCACTTGAGTCTGAGCTTCCACCAAGAAATACCCAGCAATTCCTTTGGCACTTTTCCGAGTTCGTTTTGATCCAAGTTTTGTCAACTCCAACCAAAAAAAATGAATGGCCCAAAGTTTTGCATTTCACATGCTCCCCTCCCCACTTGTTTGCGTCCTCGCAAACAATCTGCTTCCTACGGTGCAAAGTACTTCTTCACTTTCCATCCATTCACCCTGGTAGGGAGTGGCTCCCCGTCTAGCTCCTTCAATTGTACTGAGCCGTTTTTATACACAGCCATGACCTCATAAGGTCCCATCCACCTCAACCTAAGCTTCCCTGGGAAATCCATATATCGGCTATCATAGAGAAGAACCAAATCCCTGGACACAATAGCACGCTCTACGTAACTTCCGTCATGTCTATCCTTCCTAAGCTCACGGATGCGTTGGGTCTCCTCCAAAGCATCCTCCTATCTTCCTCATGCCCAATGAAAGACTCCAATCTAGCTAGTGACTATCCTCTCTGAGACATCGCTCATCCTCCATGATCCGAGGGTAGGTACCTCAAATTCAACAGGCATCACGGGAGACATCCCATATGTTAAATAATAGGGAGTCTTCTTGGTGGTCACCTTCTCTGCTGTCCTGTAAGCCCATAGCGCTGAATGTAGCTTAGTGTCCCAATCGTATATGTGAGTCACAGTTACCTTGGTCAAGATTGTACACAACAGCCCATTCGTTTTCTCCGTCAAACCATTCGCTTTGGGATTGTAAGGAGTTGTCTTTCGATGCGAATGTTGAAGTAGGTGGTGAGAGTCTCGATCACCGAGTTGAGGAAATGAGTTCCCCTGTCACTGACCAACTCCAAAGGACATCCATACCTTGTTATAATGTTCTCAAAGAGAAACTTTGCTACTGCAGGTGCGTCGTCCTTCCTTGTTGCTTCAGCCTCCACCATCTTTGTACAATAGTCCGTAGCCACCAGGATATATTGCTTCCTCGTCCATCGTGTGGGTGGCTTGATTGGACCTACAAAGTCTATGCCCCACTTCTCGAAAGGTGCCAAAGGTAGGATATAAGTAAGAGGCCATTGTGTTGACAAAGTTGGCCTCCCAACCCGTTGGCATGCATCACACCTCCGAACAAAATCCCACACATCCCTCTGCATCGTGGCCCACCAAAAGCCTGCACCTAGGATCTTCTTCATGGTAATTTGTACCGAATAATGGCCTCCAGCCTCTTCTGCATGCAAAGCTTCTATGACGAGAGTAGCTTCCTTCACTCCCAAACAACGTCGGATCTTCTCATCCGGACCAAGCTTGTATAAGACCCCATCTCTTAGACAATAAGGCGCGCTTGTGAAGAAAACAGCACGCCCTTCCCTAGACAAACCATCGGCATGATCCATGCTCTAAGAATTCGTACCTCACCGTTAGCAAATACCGTGGACACGGAGTCCTTCACGTCGACCTCCTCTTCCATGTACACCTCGTTGCCCTCTAGTTTGCCCACCAGGTGCCGTGGTCCATGCCGCCTCAACTTGGCTTGCAAACCATCTGTCCAGAGTCCGCTGCGCCGTGCTGCACCATCCGCACACTCATCTCGATGCCAGCCGCCTCTTCATCTCTATGCTCCTAGTTTCATGACCAGCCCCAGACCGTGCTCTAGCTGCGATCTCTTCACATTGCTGCATTTTCCGGGTAGTCACTTCTACAGTCGACCGTAGACCTGCCGACGCTCTTTCCTGCAGCTCCACTGCAAGCACTCCCCGAGGTGTGGTTTCTCTACAATCCTTCTCCGTGTACACCACCAATGCTGAGCTTCCTCTGCTCCTAGATTCCAATGCACAAACCTCCTCTGCACACCATTTTCGTGTGCCGCCTCTCACTCCTTCAAATTGCGATTTCTCACATTTCTCCTCCTCCAACGTGTGGCCTCCCTTGCAGCCCTCTTGCTCACCCTTAAAGCACCTCCTCCTCGCACCCATATTGCGCCACTTCACCTCGAACTCCTAGATCGTCCTCCTCCAGTTGTCACAAAAATCCTTTCCACAGGCATTTGGTCCCCTTGCAACACCTCTTGCTGCACAACCTCAATCATTTGTACTTTGCTCCGTCCTCCTCCCAAGCTGCGTGCTACCAACTCCTCGTCGGAAATCGGTCATCGTGGCCACAATCCGTTTTCCAGTTTTCGGGCGGAAATCGGCATTCATATGTTGCCTCCACCTGGTTTCTACATCATAATCAAACTCTTGCAGCAGGACCCACCTAGCAATCCTTCACGATAAATCGGCTTGTTCACAAGGTACTTTAAGCAAAATGATCAACATGGAGCGTCACCTTACAAGCAAGCGGTAGTGTCTAAACTTCTTACACAGTATATGATGCCAAGACCTTCCCTCTCGGTGGTTGAATAATTTCTCTCGGCATCCGTAAGTTGCACTGACATAGAAAATTGGATGATCCGTTTCTTCTCGTCCTTACGGCTTAAGACGGTCCCAATAAGCGTGTGGCACATCTACGTATACATGGAATGGTTTTCCCAATCGGTGGTTGTAGCGTTGGTGCGTTCACCAAGCTATCCTTTAAGCTGAAAGGCTTCACCTTGCCTCTGTTCAAAGGGCATGTCCTTCTTGGTCAAGCTGCGTCAACAAGGCCGCCTTCTTGGCAAAATCCTTGATGAATCTTCTATAGTACCAAACCTATGAAAGCCTTTCTTGACCGTTTGTGGCGTCCATCTCGCTATCACCGACACCTTTTCCTATCTACGCAAACCCCTCACTTTGAAACTCGATGTGCTAGTAAGATTCCTGTCATACCGAATAACACTTCCTGGATGAAGTTTCATGTTCGACTCCTGCACGGAAACATTGTCTCCCTTGCAGCCCTCTTGACTGCTCACCCTTAAAGAGCACACCCCGCTCCTCTTTGCACCCATATTGCTGTTCTTTCACTTCACCTCGAACTCCTAGATCGTCCTCCTCCAGCAAATTCTGCACAAAATCCTTTCCACAGGCATTTGGTCCTTCTGCTTGCAACACCTCTTGCTGCACAACCTCAATCGCATTTGTACTTTGCTCCTGATCCTTTCCTCCCAACTGTGCTACCAACTCCTCGTCGGGAAATTGGTCATCAGTGGCCACAATCCGTTTTCCAGTTTTCAGACGGGAAACAAAATCGGCATTCATATGTTGCCTCCCTGGCCTGGTTTCTACATCAAAGTCAAACTCTTGCAGCAACAGGACCCACCTAGCAATCCTTCCTGATAAATCTGGCTTGTTCACAAGGTACTTTAACGCAAAATGATCAACATGGAACGTCACCTTACAAGCAAGGTGTAGTGTCTAAACTTCTTACAGTATATGATGCCAAGACCTTCCCTCTCGGTGGTTGAATAATTTCTCGATCCGTAAGTTGCCCGCAGATAGAAAATTGGATGATCCGTTTCTTCTCGTCCTTCCGGCTTAAGACGGTCCCAAAGCGTGGCATACATCTACGTATACATGGAATGGTTTTCCCAATCTGGTGGTTGTAGCGTTGGTGCGTTCACCAAGCTATCCTTTAACTGCTGAAAGGCTTCCTGCCTTGCCTCTGTCCATTCAAAGGGCATGTCCTTCTTGGTCAACTGCGTCAACAAGGCCGCCTTCTTGGCAAAATCCTTGATGAATCTTCTATAGTAACCTACCAAACCGATGAAAGCATGCACCTGCTTCACCATTTGTGGCGCGTCCATCTCTGCTATCACCGACACCTTTTCCTTATCTACCTGCAAACCCCTCACTGAAACTCGATGTGCTAGTAAGATTCCTTCTGTCATACCGAAATAACACTTCCCTGGATGAAGTTTCATGTTCGACTCCCTGCACTTCTGGAAACATTGACTCAGGTGCTCCAGATGCAATTTCCTTCTTCCAAACACTCAAAAATCATCTAGGAAGACCTCCATGAACTTCCTCAAAAATCTCGGAATATGGCATTCACTACCCGCTGAAAAGTAGCAGGGGCATTGCACAACCCGAAGGGTAACTTTGAATAAGCGTAGGTTCCCCAATCCGTTGTGAACGTTGTCTTGTCTGGTCCTCCTTCCTCAGAGAGATCTGGTTGTAACCCGAATAACCATCCAAGAAGCTATACATCTCATGACTGCCACCGTGTCCAGCACGCTGTCCATGAAAGGCAAGGGATGGTGGTCCTTCTTTGTGGCCTCGTTAAGCTTCCTAAAATCTTGACACACCCGCACTTTCCCTTGCTGTTTCTTTGGCACAATCACGATGGGTGCCACCCACTCGCTTGTTAGTACCGGATAAATTACGCCTGCCTCCAAGTACTGGTCTAGCTGATCCTTGACCACCATAGAGTACTTAGGATTCAGCCTATACTGCTTGATCCTTACTGGGTACTGCCCTCCTTCAAGTCTATTCGATGTACCCCCAGTTCTTCGGGAATTCCTGTCATGTCAGTAATCTTGAAAGCAAATATGTCTACATATTCCCTAAGCAACCTACAAAACTCCTCCTTCTCTACCACATCTAAGTACCTAGAAATCTTGACTGCTTTGCTAGGTTCTAGCTCTAAGTCTACCAGATCGGATCTACGTGGGTACCCTCACGGACTACTACCTACCTGCTTCACGATACTTCATCGGAAAATCTCGATCATATGCTCTCCCTTTCCAAAAGGCTACCCTTCCACATGCTCCACCTTGAATCATCTTCTACGGTAGCTTCTACTTGTAGGCGAGTACACCAACTTGGGTTTTATTTCCACCACTTTGAGGGTCCACGATAAGCCGGTCACTACCGAAGAGCTTACCCTATACCTCTGAAGTATATCCATCGGACGGGAGTTCGGTTTCCCCTTCGTAGGGTGCCTTGCTCCATGACACAAAAGCTACCTCAGGTGGCCCTACTCTACGGGACTTAAAGGTGATACCACTACGACCAAAATCGAAAACACACGCAGTTCCGTACAACCAAGGTCTGCCTATCAAGACCTTGTAGCCTAAATCTGACACTGGTCTCATGACAATGTAGGTAAGATAGAACGTGAGACCTCCAATCACGGTTGGCACATTTCTCAACACTCCTAACGGTTTCCTTCTGGTCTGGTCCGCCATCCTCAAGAATACCCGAATCGGACTGAACTTGGTGAACCCAAGGCGATGCGCCGTCTCCTCTGTCATCAAGTTGACCCCTGATCCCGAATCTAACGGCACATTGGGCACCAAGCACCCTGCAATTTCGATTTCAATTTCTGGTGCCCCCAGATCAACAAGCTCAACCACGTTTACCTCCAGATCCATCGGCCTCCTTCGCGGCTCCACAGGCTCGGGAATTCCCCTGATCGCCTCCTTCACAATTTTGCGGGATCTTGGACTCACCGCAAGAAGCTGCCTCAAGCTGACCACAAATTCTCGGTCAAGCAATGCATCGGCGAAACTGGAGATCTTATCTGACAAGGTTTCCTCCCCGTTTGCAGCCCCGATGCTGGTCGGCTCCGACCTTATTTTTAAACTGTCCACACCTATGGCCCCTCCTATCGACTGGGTCTCCATAGCCGGCGGATTCACAACTTCGGGTTCCGCAACCTCTACCTCCATCTTTGCATGCTGAGTGAGCCTTCTTAGCTCATCCTCCAACATTGCTGCTACTTCCCTACTAATGTCAGGAGGAAACACCTTTCCTCCCCCTCCTCCGCTTGTTGGTAGGTCGCCCTCCCAAGCACCAGTAGTTCCCTCATGGACCTCCTCATTTTCCTCCTCCTCTGCCAAATTCCGGCTTCCACGAGTCTCCGGTGGCCAAGGTGAGTCCTCCCTCACCTTCCTCTTCTTCCTCTCGCTCACGCACGGTCCTTCTCCCGTCGCTCGGATCTAGTGGTGACCTTGGCCACCAGCAACCCTTCTTCCTCACTCATTTCTCCCTCATATCCTTCTTCCACAATCCCAGAGTACACATTGTCTCCATCCAGAAGATCGAATTATGCTTCCACCTTCAAAACTGGCGTTGAAGTCACAGTGATAGCAGTTTCGGGGTTGGAAGGTGCTCCTTCTGTTGTAGGCTCTGTGAACCTCACTCCTGGACGTGTCGGCACTACTCGTGGCACCCCTGAACACCTCGGATCTCCAGCCTTGTGTCCCAGTTCTTTGCACACTTGACAGAAAGGTACATACCCCATTTGTCTCTTTGGTTCTGGGCAATCATTGGAATAGTGACCAGGTGCTCCACAATTGTAACAACATCCCGGTGGAATTGCTGTTGGTCGCTGAGATGGTTCTGGTCTCCATGGACCTAGCGAGGTAGGCCGAGACGCGTACCTCATGATTGGCGGTGCTGCAGGCTGGTAGGTTGCCCTCATCGACTGAGGCGGTCGACCTCCAGTGACTGCCTGCACCTGGTAAGCCTCATCCACATACCAATAATCACCGGGCATGACCGGCTCCACATGATTCACTGCATGGCGTGGGGCTCGTATACATTCCCGGTTGGTGTGCCCAGATTGGTGACAAATCGAGCAATACACCAACTGTCTTGCAGGGGCGGGCGATCTACGTGTGGCTTGATTCTTCACAGCCTTGACTTCCAACTCCGTTAATCGCTTGGTCAAGGCTTCAACCTGACCCGCAATTCCTCCTCCTGCAGTGGACGTTTCTCCCTTCTCCATCCGCCGCACTGTTTTCCCTTTTCTTTCCTTCTCCAGTGCGCGCTCAGCCTCCTCTTGCCTCTTCTTAACCTTCTCTAGATCTTTCCTCATCCGTCGTTCGTAGGCTTTCTCAGATTCTTCATCGGATGACGAGTTTTCCTGGGTACCACTCTCCTCACTCTCGGAAGATGAAGATGAAGATGAAGAGGGGGAGGAAGAAGAAGAAGAAGACAAACTAGATCTCCTGGACCCCTTCCTCTTCTTATGACTCCTTCTCTTTTTCCTCCTCCTGCCCAACTCTGCCGACTCCCACTCTTCTGCCAAGCGGATTGCTCCAGCCAAAGTTTTAGTCCCTCGTCGACAATGTACCTCCATTTTCCTTGATAGACCGCTCACAAACCAATCCAGCGCTTGCTCCTGCGAGTAACCCGATGTGGGAGGATTGCCCGGAGTCACAGGTGCACACTTGGGGACTCGATCCAAATATCCATAGAACCGTTCAACGTAATCAAACAATGACTCCCGTTTCTTCCTGCGAAGGGTTCTCAACTTTGCCAAGGTGTGGTGGGCACGAGCCCTCGGCGATTGAGCGGTCTTCAAAGAATCCCAATCTCACAGGCGCACTTGCCCGTAAGTTCGACCAGCCTTTGGGCATGCCCCTCGGCCGGGAAAATTCGCAACCGATCAGCCACGGTGTCCTCCAGATTAGCATGAGACACATGCTCAAAAGTGCGCACAAATGCCTCCGCATCGTCGCCCTTCTTCTTCTCCCCAAACTTGACATATTGTTGCCGACTGTGAGGTTGAGGCAAACCTCCTCCCCCTCCTGCAGTTCCACTCATGTTACTTGACCTGATTGCACCTGACGAATTCAAGTTACCTCCTCCTCGTGGCGCGCGATCAACCAGCGTTCCCTGGCGGGATGTCGGCACAAAGTCTCGAACACGGCCTGGGTGAGGTGTCCCCTCGGACGCGTCCACCAAGGTAGTAAGTCGAGGTAATCCGGTCAAGACTAGCTGCAAGATCTTGACCACACTTGGAATTACTACTCATCCGTCCTCCCTCCCTCTTCTTCCTCTGAAGATGAGCTAGATCCACCACGGCTACGGGGTTCCCAATGTTGAGAAGGCCCAGCTTCCACAAATGAAGCTCTTAAATTCAACCCGTATCCTCGTTCATGCACCTCTTCTTCACGTTCGCCTTGCAGCACCAATTCTTCCTCGACAACCTCCTTTCTTTCGCTATCCGTGACCTCGTCGCCCTCTTCTTCACTAGCAGCAACCTCCTCCTCTTCTTCGCTCACAGCGCCCTTGCAAGCAAGCGCAAAAGCGGCTTCTTCCTCAATTGCCCGTGCCTCTTCTTCCTCTTGAATTCGGCGTGCTGCAGTTGCAGCACTTTCTTCTCGTAATCGTTCCCTCCTTGCAGCTCGTAGATCTCTAGCAGAGACAGGTGGAGGCGATCTCCCTCGTTCAACTCTTATCCCCTTCCTCCTGCTAGACATCTGCAACCATCCTCATGACCCTTCAACACACAGCTGTCAATATGGGAAACCCCCCTGCACGTGCCTCCATCAGCGTGGGAGAGTTCACCAACAACAATCAACTACCAGAGAGATGGGTTTCCCCCCCACACCGCACGTCTATCAAGGCACAAGATCCCCGGCAACGGCGCCAAAAATGTGGTGGGCAGATCCCGGGGCTTCCGAGATTCACCCTGTAGCGTCCACACTTATCCCACTGTCGCTTAGCACGTTGGGTTTCGTCCCATGAGATCTTGGTTGTCAGCCGAGCGCTGAAGGTTCAACCCATGCACACATTTATTTACAACCACCCAGCCCCTCAACAAGCAAGGCATCATCCTACTTCCCTCAGCGGCTACACTACTTGCCTTGAAAATTCACCAATTCTGCCTACAACGACACGACACTATCGTAGGCCATGCCTCACAAGCGTGGAATCACCGTGGGCACCAGGGGACCCCGATCCGCACCGCAATGTTATCCTCCCGGCGGGGCTAGCTCCTTACCCTTTGGAGCACGTTCTGCTTGTGATTTGGGACACCTCCTTAGGCTCGCCTTGGGCCTTGGCTATGATCTACACGCTAAGTCCCTCCTCAATATTCGGTTCCTCTACCATCATCAACGCTTTTCTTCCCTACACACCTACTTACTCTCCTTCCATGACCTCCTACTCTAATACCACTCTAGCTTATTGATTCCAACTCGCCCTTACGCGCCTGGGGTCCGTCTGAATCAACAAGTTTTCCTTGGGCGGTTCTTGTGTAGTTCACGGACATGAGAACCTCCAGTCTTTCCTGCGGTCTACCCTCAAGAGAGTTCCTTGAGCATCGCCACACACTCAAAGCAAAGCAATTCACACAGCAACCATTCACAAGGGGAGCAACTCGCAGAGACACTGCGGAGCAGGCCCTCCGCCAAGCACTCGACCGCAAACTCCCTCTCTACCGGGCCTTCGTTAGCTTGCGGCACGAACTTCCTTCACAAGGAGCAAAGGACTCGAGGTAGGGAGCGCAAGACACGATAATTTTACTTCACAAGCTCCCTCCTTTTGTAGGGAGGTCCTCACACACCTCCACAGCGCGCCCTCACAGCCTGCCTCACTCCTTATTTTAGTGTATCCTAGAATTTTTAAGTTCGACATCCAAGCATCTTGGGTGAAATTCTATTCTAGCAAATTCTACCTATGTGAGCCTTAATGGCTCTGTCAACATTCCTATCCAGCTAGTCAACACACCCTCTTGGGTTGACAAGCATTAATCTGTCCTCCCTAAAGAAAAGTCTTCCCCTAAGCAATGAGCCCACGCTCCAAGCTACCACCACCCTCTTCAATTACCTCTAGATGCCGTCGCTTGGGTGATCCTACGGATGTAGGGCCACCCTCTACACCTCCTACGGACGTAGGGTCACTTCTTATGGCCCTACCGCCTCCACGCCTCCACCTCGAGAAGGTCTCCCGTGAGCGGATCTTGCTCCATGCCTTCCTCTTCCTCCTCCAGTCATCCTCACGGCTTGCTCATTCATTTCTTCCCATTCGACTCATCGACTCCACGTCTCGCTTGGGTCACAAGGTCCATGACCTTCAAACCTTACGCTTCTAGCATCCTTCTATCATCACCGTGGGGGTGCCAACCTCTCCCTCAAAGCTCTACCAGATCAGCCTTGATTCTAGCGGTCCTATTGGCCGAATTAACTTTGTAGGTTGCGATATTTGTTCTTCAAGTCTTCCAAGTCTGCCACTGGGCCCCCCACACTTCTCTTGCAAAGCCTCCCTTTCCACGCCATGCCCCACTTGTATGGACATAGCATGATACTTCTCCTCCGCATCGTGGGGCGCCTCAACATCCTCTTTTGCAAGGTATGATCGGCTCGAACCTTCTCTTCGCACAACCAGCGGCGTACCATGTCCTCGGCTTTCTTGCGACTCTCTTCCTCTTGCGAGGCCCTACGATTAGCTTCTCTCACACCCCTTGGCTCCTTCCAACTCCGCTTGGAGGAGTCCCATGACTCTTGTAGGGTCTCCTTCTCCTTCTCAATTCTCCTACCTCGAGGTCCTTGCCATTTAATAACTCATCCTTAGTCTCCAAGGCTCTGGACCTCCTTTACATCCTTCTTGGCCATCGCCATGGCACACACCAATTGTTGGACTTGTTCTCGCATCCCTCTCTTCTCCAAGACCCATCCTTCCTTCTCCTCAACCTTCCTTTCAAGCTCCATAATCGCAATCCCTCCCCGAGCCTCCTCATTTGGTCTTCCATATACATCGGATGTGTTGGCAGACCCCTGGATCATCCTTGCATCCCTATTTTCCGATTCCTTCTCCTGCCGTGGCATAGTGAAGTTTATGAAGCACTCCTCTATCATCTCCAAGTTGACATAGGGCCAGTGGCCATACACCCATTGCAATTGCACGTTGGGTTCTCCAAGAACTGCCGGAATGCTACCAAGTGCCTAGCCTCCACGTGCGAAGCAATTAAATCTCATCCTCTTCTCCTGGCTCCCTAGCAACCAATTTGCCCTTCTTAGGTGTAGGCGCTTTCACCATCTTGCACCTTTAAAATCACTGCACAAACAAGACAAGCTTGGGCACGCCCACGTGCTCGTTTCCACCTAGTGGTCACCTCAGTGCCTACACACAATTGCGAGATTTCTTCACTCGCCACACAAGATCCACCAGGAGAGCAACTTCATCCCCTTTTCCACTTACTTCCTCTTCACTCCACAGTCCCACCTAGCTCAAACTTGGTGTCCTCACAACATACACCTCCTTACGTGCCCAAATCCCTCACTTGCAAGGTTCTGGGCACACAAAAAATCAGCGCCCTTGCTCTCTTCACAGTCGTGCGTCAAATCCCTTCACACACAACTCCTTACGCACGCACACCACCTTCTCCTTGCACACACACGGCACCGCGTTCCCACCAAGTCCTTGCTCTAGCTTTCCGTGCATGCCCAAGCTCTTCCTCGCGATTCCTCACGGTGCCCTAGGTGCCACTCCTACACACCCGCTTGCATGGCCCTTTGGTAGTGACAAAAACTCTTGATATAGGCCGTTGATTCCTTGCCATGTGGCACTATTTCCACCGTCCTCGATTTAGTAGCCCTACTTGTTATAAACACCCTACACTACCTGCCTTACATATTTATGGATAATTATTCCTAATATACCCTATTTATCCTCAACCTTGCATACAGACCCTTTTAACAACTTCCTAGGTTGAAACCTGCCTAATACGAAAAGCTTGCTTCCCAAGTATCCAAGTAGGGTGTCGCGCCCACCTCCGCCCACGTAGGGAGACCAGGGGAGACACTCTCATGACACTCTCATCCTACCTACCTATCCAACTATATCCAACTACCGTCCGTAGGGAGTGTCACCCTACCTGCTACTTCACGACACTGTCCGTAGGGAGTGTCACCCTACCTGCTACTTCACGACACTCCTACCTGCTACTTCACCCCTACCTGCTACTTCACCCACCGTCCGTACTGCCCATGACCTATCTATGTAGGGTCACCTTTGTCACCCTACGTCTACTATGTAGGGTCACCTTTGTCACCCTACGTCTACTATGTAGGGTCACCTTGTCACCCCACGTCTACTATGTAGGGTCACCTTTGTCACCCCTGCCCACTATGTAGGGTCACCTTTGTCACCCTACGTCTACTATGTAGGGTCACCTTTGTCACCCTACGTCTACTCTATGTCACCCTACGCCTACTCTATGTAGGGTTAGAAGAAGAAGAAGAATTTTATTTGAGTCCACTAAGGACGGATTTCCGTCATGGGACTTGGTACTTGACAACTTGTACCATGGTGTGCCTAAGCTACTTGCACCAAGGGCATCCACTCCTTTAGGCACCCCATCTAAGCACCGATCTAGGCTCGGGATGCTTAATCACGGCGTTCATAAATGTGTGTCCATTTGGCCTAAGCCATTTGGACACCCCACGACGCCAACCATCACCCTACATCTACCTTGTAGGATGCACCTCCCCTACGGGAGTGCCATGCCACGTCCACTACCACCCCTACACCTCCTTCGCGTAGGGTGCACCACTCAAACCTCTCCCAATTAGCTCTCATGTGACACGCCTATAATGTGAAACACCCCACACAAAAGGTGCCCCATCCCGGTACTAATCCACCCCTAGGACGCTTAACTCGAGTTCTTACATTCCATTGTCCAACACACCCAATTGACTTGTGCATAACACTCATCAAGAATAAAATGAACTTATCCTCGGTGAACTTCTCACGCCTCCACAACATCTCGTACCAACCCTCCTTGCTATCCATTTCTCCTCGCGGCCATCACACGGCCTCCCTTCACTTTCACTTGCAGCCCCACTGCAAATTCCGCCGTCGTGATGCACACCCCGTGGTGATCTCTTCCCCATGTTGCAGCCCACCTGCAACACCCTTCCTGTGGTCTTGCCTCTACCTAGATCTCTACTTGCACTCACTTGAGTCTGAGCTTCCACCAAGAAATACCCAGCAATTCCTTTGGCACTTTTCCGAGTTCGTTTTGATCCAAGTTTTGTCAACTCCAACCAAAAAAAAATGAATGGCCCAAAGTTTTGCATTTCACACCGGGCTCCCTCTAGAGTGTAGTCCGTAGCTCCTCCGGAGTGTGCTCCAGAGTCCTTCGGCCTACTCCGGAGTCCCTCGATCTACTCCGGAGTGCAGTCCGGAGTGCTCCGGACTTATTTCTTCCTTTCCGCCTTATTTTCTACTCCACCCCTACGAAAAAAAACAAAACTTAACTCATTTCCTACCCCATGGGAGAGTCCGCGGTCCACACCATGTTATCTCCCCGCCCTTCTCCGATTTGGTCGCCTGGCCCTTCGTCCTCTGCTGCTAAATCCATGGGCCCTCCTTCCTCGTTGCTGGTCTGGTGAATCCTCCCATAAACTCTCCACCGTTTTTCCATGAACCCAAGTCCCAGCTCTCTCACCAATTCTCCAGCTCGGACCCTCCATTAGTCCATATTGGGCCATTGGGCTGTCGAAATTTCCGCTGCGGCCTTGGGCGCCATGCTCCTGCAAAAACCTCACTGCTCACGGCGCCTCGAATTGCTGATAGCTCGCCTCAGAATCTCCAACTTGGTCGGTCCCCCAGGGTTTCTTCCTTCCCAAACTCGCGAGCTTCCCGCCACTGTGGCCGCCTTCTTGACCTCGATCTGAGCTCTGTTACCTGTCGGAATTGCAGGAGCTACCAGGTTGCCGCGCGCGATGCCTTCCGAGTTCCCTTAGGGTTATATTTCCCCGAAACTCCTCCTACCACGGTAGGAGTTCCTACCGGGGCCGTTTCTTCTTCCTCACCCCTTCCTGGGGTGATTCTCTCCCCCTGTGAAGCTCCTCCCGCTTCACTCGCTTCTTCCTGGTGCGAAGTTCCTTCACCCCTGTTGCTTGGGACACTCTCCGCTCGCCTACCTGCAATTTCTCTTGCTTGATAGGTCCTTGTCTTTTCGCCTCCGTCTTTAAGAATTCAACTCTCCTCTTGGCGGCTCCTATGTCTACCTTGCTGAACATCTCCCCTATGCGCAGCATCTCTTCCAACATGTCTAAGTGTCCTTTCTTACCCCCGGGAGACTCAGGGCCTTTGCCTTGCTCATGGGATCTTACATCCCTTGCTTCCCTATGATGAGCTCCCCGCTCATCACTTGGTGGGGCAACTCTTCCCACCGTGACTCCATCCGCTCGCCCACCTAACGGGGCCGGTTGCCTTCTTATCTCCCGCTTGGGAGCTTCCAAACCATGACTTCCTTTCCCTCCTACCGTGGTAGGAGGTGCTCCTACCACCGTAGGACTACTTCCTACTGTGGTAGGACTAGTTCCTACCACCGTAGGTCTTGTCATGAGAGGGCGAGAGGGGTCCCAAACCACTGTGGGAACACCTCCCACCGTGGTGATCTCTTCCCACCGTGGTAGGATCTATCCTACCTTCCATCTCCGCATCTTCTGCGGTCCAAACTTCAAATCCCCCTACAACTTCTCCTTGCAAGTCCTCCTGCACATCCTCTGGCCTATCTTTTGGAGGGATTCCTTCCAGCAACAATGTTCCAGGTGGTGCTGCGGGTACCTCCTTTAGCTGCAAAGCACCAAGCAATCCCTGTCCCTCTCCCGACTGTAAGTATACAACGTTAAAGGGATGCTTGGAATCATCCAACTCCTTACTTGTGAGCAGCCCCTCTACTTCCCACAAATGCACTAGATAAGTGCTAAGATAGCACGGCCGTGGACTACCTTTATCCGACGCGTTGGGTTTCAGCAACTTTTCCCGGTGGTAGATGTATGCTTCATACATGATGAGCCCCCAATCCGGCTTCACTCCTTGAGTGATCTTCCATAGAAAATGGAGGAAGGTGGTGCTGAAGTATGACACTCTCGGATTGCTCACCAGGTCCAAAACAATCCTTGTGAACAATCTTTACTTGGGCTCCAATATCTGGTCCGTCCGCCAACCGTTCTTGGATTTAGCCTTCATTCCCCCTTGCATAAGTGTGAGGGCTCCCTTAGGAAGGTCCACCGTTGATGCACGCTTGCCTCCACTTGTTCCTTCCATCAACGTGATCCCGCTATCCTTGCTATCCAGCCTGATCCTACCGCCGTAGGAGTAACTCCTACCGTGGTAGGAGAAGGGGGAAAACGCCTACCATGGTAGGAGGGTGTCCTACCACGGTAGGAGATGGGTTGGTAAGGAAAGTAGCTTATGTTTTAGGCAGGATAGGCTTGCTGTACATAGGGTCTTTTAGTGGACTAGATAAATAGGCCAAAATAGGTAATTAAGAAATTAGAGGCTAATTTTTAGTAATTAGAAATTAGGAAAATAAGGGAAAATGGTATTTTAGCATAAGGGGATTAGGAAACTAGCATCAACGGTGGGAAGGGTGCCACGTGGCACACATCCAAGGGCAGGATAGAATGGTAGTTACTTTTTTTAACCCTTGGGTGACTTATAAAAGTGGCTGCAGGTGCCTGTAGGAGGCCATATCTCAGAAACTCAACAAGACAGCCTCACTGCAGGAAGGCGCCGCCACATCGCAAGCTTCCCAAGGCCCCCATACAGCAACGCGCCGTACACGCGCCCGTGTTGAGGAGGAGAAGAAGGGCGCGAGCCCAACAAGGCGGCGGAAATCCGCCAGGCGCCCAAGAGAAAGGGCAGGAGGAAATTGAGGAAGAGGAGAAGGGAGAAGAAGGTTGGGGCGCAACCCAACACTTGCCAAGCTCGTGAGGGTGCCTAGGAGGGTGGAGCGTGGTAGGATTGCTAGGAAAACGTGAAGGAAGAGCTCCTAAATTGCTGTGGCAGGTGTAAGAGTCCATTGGAGAATTTTGGTGAGCTTTCTCTTGTAGGAGAAATTGGGGTTTTTGAGGACGTCAAGGTGTAAGGGCTGCAGGAGGAGAGCAAGGACAAGGACCTTGGTGCTGTGATCAGGAGCAAATCGCTGAGGAGGAGAAACGTTTGCAAGGATAGGAAGCTGGCAAGTGCTGCAGAAATTGCAGGAGAAGCATCTCTTTTCTTCAATTTCACGCAAGTACTAACCAAGGAGGCCATGACCAAGCCTACCATGACCAAGGGCAAGGAGGTAGTTGCCAAGGAAGGAGCGTCCACCAAGGGAGGTGGCGCAAGAGCGGGTAAGAAGTGATGAAATATGACCTATTTAGGGCACTCTTCACTAGGGCACCTAAGACTATTAATTAACTTAGTTCTTAGGGCTTTAGGTAGTCTATTGAGTAGTTAGTTGTTACAACCACTTAGAGGTTAGAACTACTTATGGTTACAACCACCTTATGGTTGTAACCACTTAGCCTATATAAAGGCTTTGTACTTTCTATTATAATCAATGCATACAACTCTTTTTGTGCAAAGCTTTCTACTATCTGCTTGCTATGTTTTGCTACCTAGAGCAGCTATGATTCTCATCATGGTATCAGAGCATTCTGCTCTCTATTTGCATTGGGCAACTTGACATGCTGATCTACTCTTCTTCTTCATCTTCTTCTTCATTTCTTTTTAGAAGATGCATAGATTCTTTAGATTGCATGTCATAGATTGTTGTCATGTTTGCAGGTTCCTTAATCTTCAATAATGCACACACAGTGCATCCAATCCTTGCTTCAACGCGATGGACCCCTTCAATCCTCGCAAGCAAGGCTATTGGAAGAAGATTAAGGCTGCAAGACAAGAGATAGAATATAGGAATGCAAAGATTAGAATTGCTAGGAAGTCTAGTAAGATAGTAGGAGATTCCATACTTATTGCTAACTTCATTGGCTCTATTCTAATCAAAGTAGAAGATCAAGGGAGGCAGATAGAAATTGCTAGAAGAAACTTGCTTACTATCTTTAGTTTAAGTCAAGTGAAAGCAATTGAACTCGCTCTTGATCATATCCCAAATCTACAAGTGTCCTCTTCCTCGCTGCTCCAATGCAGTTCACAACGCAACAAGCATAGAGGAGTTAGCAAGAGAAGTGCGTGATCTCAATAAGCGCCTCCTTGAGCATCGATCCAAACATGCCGAGTGTCTTCATCACAAACTTTCCCTTCTTTCGACAAACACGCCAAGAGAGAAAAGGTTTCTTCTTGTTTTGCTCCTTGCCTGATGTTCTGCATGATGATGAGGAAATGCGAGGCGCTGCACTCTAAGTCGCAATGACCACCGCAATGGCTGGTTCCGGACGTGACGACGATCGAGAGAGAGAGGAGAGGAAGGATCCACCCAAAGATGAAGTACGACCTTCCGTGGTGAATCACAACTATGGTGAGTTTAAGGAGAAGGACAGATTCAATGGGCGGCGTGACGTTTGGCGCTGCGAATCGTGCACTTTTCCGCAATCGAGACCTATGGGACGTTGTAAGTGGGTCCACACCAAACCACAGCTAGAGCAAAGAAAGGGACGCCAGGATGAAAAAGCTCAAGACCTCGATCGGTGGACTAGCACTTAATATGGTAAGACAATGCGTCAAGCAAAACTTCTAAAGATGTGGGATCACCTTGCTCTTATATTCTTCAAGAGATGTGATGAGTATGATGACGCAACTTCTTCAATCAAGATGAAGGAATCGAGTCGAACACCATATCAACACTTTCCGAAGCTAGATCTCAATATGAAGCCGCCACCAACACCTCCGCCTCTCGAACTTGTTGCATTCCTTGTTCTCTTGATTTCCCTCCCACCCTCCTAGACCATTTCTCACCACACGTGGTTCGACAAGCCCAAAAGAATTGCGGCTGGCGAAGACCTCGACATCGTGTCGCAGAACTCATCGGAGCCATGATTCGAGGAGTCCAGCTTATGAGCCCAAGTCCAGCCGGTGAATGTCTGGAAGAGGCGAGGAAGAGGCGGCAAAAGTTCTCCTTCCAATAGACGCTTATTCCACACCAAACAAATATCATGGCGAATCCAACTCTTCCACACCTTCCGTGGTAACAAAAGAGTGGAATTATTTGTAATTGGTGCGAATTCCTAATCACATGGAAAAGGATTGTAGAAAGAAGAAGAATGGGAACCTAGATCGAGGCTCCGCTCATGTTGCTTCGAAGAAACACTCTTCATCAACAACACGTGTGCTCACTATTTGCCTTGCATCCTCTAAGCCGGCCACCGTTTATTGGTACCTGGACAGTGGAGCAACATCACATATCTGCTACAACAAAGACTCCTTTGGGTCATACACCCCAGCCACAGGACATCCGACTGTTCTCCTGGGCGGTGATCACACCCTTCCCATAGCGGGCCTAGGTTCTGTTGTCCTCAGATGTGATTCAGGTCAGACTCTTCATCTTCACCAAGTCCTCCATGTTCCTCCCATGTGCAAAAACCTAGTGTCAGCCGCTAGTCTTTGCAAAGAACACAACATGTAGGTCCTTTTATATGCCGATAGCTGTTCCCTTTCCTACCTCAAGAATAGAACACACATATCTCTGACCGGCATCTTAGAAGATGGACTCTATAGATTGTCGAAAGTAGGAGCCACACATTCGTCAATGTAGCCTCCCAACATTCTCGCACAACCAACACACACGATGCTCGGCATTGTAGATTAGGTCACCTAATAGTCGGTTACTCCAAATGTCTAGAGACAACAGATAGAACACCTGTCTCTCCAAGGTTCACAACTTAGATTGGTGCGAAACTGTGTCCTCACAAACGTCACGAACCTTTCAAAATCCATCTCCTCAAAGGGCCAAGTCACCTTTAGAGATAGTACACACAGACATTTGTGGACCCCTCTCTACACCCTCCTTAGGGTAGTAGATACTTCTTAACTTTCACCGACGACTATTCCGCGCCTCCCTACATCCTCACCCAAAAGAGTGAAACTTATCGTTTTCAAGGATTACATGGCATGGGCGAAAGGCTTACGATCACAAACTCAAGACCTTACGTTCCGACAACGGTGGAGAGTTTACATCTCATAGATTTGCTGAATTTTGTCGATAAGGCGTAGCTCAACAATTAAGTGTAGTATACACTCCTCAGCAAAATGGCGTTGCAGAAAATAAGAATCTCCGCCTCCAAGAGATTACAGTTGCTGTTAACACAAGCTAACTTATCCAAAGCTTATTGGTGAGGCCCTCCTTACAGCAACCTATCTCATGAATCGCCGACTTCCTCGTTCAAGGTATGACTCCATATGAAGCATTCACGGCAACAAGCCTTCCATAGATCACCTTCAATTTTTGGATCTCCCGCATATGTCTTTATCCCTAAAGTACAACGCAAGAAGTTAGATCCAAAAGCTGCCAAATATCTATTTATTGGCTACAAGGCATCAAAGGTTACAAGCTATTTGAACCCACAACACGGAAGCTTATATATGCCGAGTGTTACTTTTCATGAGTCTTACCTCTTTTCCCAGAAGGGAGCTGGTACATCCCCGAGGACGTCTCTTCAAGAGCCCTCGATACCTCCTCATTTGATGATACCGATTATATCACTCAATTTCCAGTTCCCGCCCACGTGTTCCGTAGTTGAACCTCTTGCAGGAGGAGGAGGAGTTAGCATCTATTCCACATGAAACACCACCGATGGCGACAACATTCAAGTCGAGGAGCCAGTTGACACTCTTATGAAGAGCATGATGACCCTCCGTGAATGACATGGAGCACCATGATCCTATTGATGTTCCGCTCCGTGGAAGATGCACCGTAACCTACACAAAGGTACAACTTAAGAACCCGGCCCCGCAATCCGGACCCGCAGGATGGAAGGAACCTCCTTTAGGATATCTAGCTGTTTTTGATGATCCTATTCCCCTGTATCACTTTACTCACAAGTCGTATACAAGGCAACCATAGATCGGAAGAACCTCTTACCTTAAAACAAGCTTTCTCTTCTCGAAAAAGCCTTATGGAAGGTAGAGATTAATATAACTCTCTCATTAGCAACTCTACATGGGAATTGGTTAAGCCACCTAAGGGTAGGAAGATAGTCACCAGCAAATGGGTATTCAAAATTAAGAGAAAAGGAGATGGTTCCATTGAGAGATACAAAGCACGCCTTGTGGCCAGGGGATTCACCCAGATACCGGGTTTAGATTACCTCCCATGGGCCACATTCGCTCCAGTAGCAAAGTTTGCTTCCCTTAGAATAATCTTCGCCTTAACAGCCCATCATGATCTTGAGCTTCATATGATGGATGTGAAGACAACATATCTCTATGGCCGTCTTCAAGAAGAAATCTACATGAAACAGCCCGAAGGTTATGAGGTTAAAGGCAAGGAAGATTGGGTATGCAGACTAATTAAAGGCTTGTATGGCTCAAGCAACTGGTAAAATTGGAATATGGACATACATGTGAAACTCATCAAAGAGGCTTCCGCAAAGTGATGCCGATGCATGCATGTATATCCTAATATCGTGCAATGATACCTTTTACTTATTGCTCTCGTCGGACGTATTCATGGCCACAAACTCTCTTACTCTCCTAGCCGAGATCAAAAGGCGGCTCAAGACTTTTATGAAATGTCCGATTTAGGAGAAATGACATATGCACTTGGTGTCAACATTATTAGAGATCGAGCAAACAAGACTCGAGTATTGTTCAAACCAAGTACATTAAAGAAAGTTTAACCAAGTTTGGACTTGAAGATGCGAAACCCGCCTACACCTTTGCTAGCGGGTCGCTTACCATGGATATGAGTCCAAAGACACAAGATAAGTTGGAAATGTCGGTCCCATATCGACATGTTGGCACACTTATATATTTATCCAACTTCACTCGACCGGATATATCTTCAAGTCCCCATTCACACCGGAGAACCGACGTGAACACCGGATGTCAACTAAGCGCATATTCGATACCTCAAGGGTACCATGCACACAGGATTGACATTCAAGTATACACCGCATAAAGACGTTGACATTAAAACTTACCGACGCCGACTAGACTTGACACACGCAGATCCGTATCGTGTACGCGTCGCTATTGGGGAGCACATATCCCGGTCAAGTAAGAAACAACCAACCATAGCCTTGTCCAAAGACCGAGTCGAGTATAGAGTACTAACCTCGGTTGCTAAAGACATAGTATGGACTAGGCTAACCTTGAGTGAACTTCATCACAAGGTGAAAAGCCCACCTTGTTGTTGAGTGATAGTCGTGGAGCTATAGCCTTGTCAAGGAACCATCTTCCACTCTAGAACTAAACATATTGCAATATCATTATATCGAGAGAAAATAGAGGATAAAACTATAGATATTAGTTATGTTCAAACTTTAGATAATTGATTTATTAACAAAGTCACTAGGCATTGAATCGCACAGAAACATATGAAATGTTTAGGTATATTGGACACATTGTCTAAGCCTCCATATAGTTCATCCTACTAAATTGGTCTACTTGAGATAACCTTAGTAGTCCAATATTCTATTCTAAGTCTTGAACAATCATCCTCAATCTTAACATAGGCTCAGATCCTCTCCTCTCCTTCATACATAGTTGAGGTGCTCTCGAAAAAATAATATTAAAATATTAAATAATATTTTGCTAATTAAAACTTTTCATATTTTCTTAACCTCAAGAATACTCACGATAGACATGGATCATATGCCGGAAATTCTTCACAAACAGATACATAACCCGTATCATATGTATCTTAGTTTCGGCAAACATAGGAGCATGGTGGTACGGTCCGCTCTCCCTTTCATATTAGTGATTATATAGATGAGCTTCACATCATCACCCTTGGGATATATGCCGGTTTAATCCTATGTTTCCTATTCTATGTCTTCTTCGAAAAGAAACCTAAAATGGGCAAGTTTTAGCAAGAGAAAATAAGTTAGAACACCTTTTTAGAGTCACAAAAGCATGTCTACCTTTTCATTTTTCTCATTTTCTTCATTTTCATTTTCATTTTCCTTTTTCCCATAATTTTCCATACATAAATCTGCAAAATAGTATCAGAAAATTCATCACAATTAATATTTTTGAACTGGAAAATGGTCATTTGAAGATGCCCACAAACGGGCTTACAACTAGGTGCCTCTCCTCAAAAGGGGGCATCATCTGCCCAAGGTGCCTCCCTTCACGACAGGGGGACACCTTATTACACACAATCTATCTTACTTGAGATTTCAGCCTCCCCATCAGGTGGAAGTCTTCCATGAAGATTCTTCCAAGGCACTTGAGTCGATAAGAGCAATCTCAGCGATTTCTTCCCACAAGAACTTTTGGAATCTTCCTCGACGATCTCTCTCGCACAACTGTGGTGACGACATGCATTTGGAGCAGTGTTGGCTTGGGATGCAGCACTTTCAACAAATTGAGACAAGACATGCGATCTTCTAATTTCCGGCCCGGTGAGACACTCCCGATCAAGACTTACACATCAATTGGCGATCTCCAAGACCGCAGGACACCTCTATCTCCAAGGGTGACTTCAACATCAACGCGAGGACCACTTCTACCACTGGAAATTGTGGTGGACTCTCCACAAATGTGGAATCCAGGAGGCGCAGAGATCACCGGCACCGCCTGTGAGGTGCTTCTTCGAGGGCACGATCCTCCCCAGGCCGCTTCCTTGGAGAAGAATGCACCGCCGACCTGAAGGAGTTGTTTCTGCCGGCGGTATGCATGGCCGGACGGCCATCATATGGCCCGGCCGTGCTCATTTAATGGGTTTTTTAACTTTTACCTTTCTGGTTTAAGATTAACCTAGTTTAAGTTTTACTTTTATCTTTTTACCTTGTTTAGAAATTTACCATTTCCTAATTAAGTTTTTGGTAATTAATTTTGATTACATTAAATTCTGCTTAAATGTAACTTAAGCCAGTTTTAATTGTTTTCTTAGTGGATAGCTTTCAAGTTAGTGGGAGCTAACTAGCCTTTTAGTCTCATTTTGAAGTGATTCTTCACACCTAGTTCATAGTGAGTGGGAGTGATGAAATATGACCTATTTAGGCACTCTTCACTAGGGCACCTAAGGCTATTAATTAATTTAGTTCTTAGGGCTTTAGGTAGTTTAATGAGTAGTTAGTTGTTACAACCACTTAGAGGTTAGAACTACTTATGGTTACAACCACCTTATGGTTATAACCACCTAGCCTATATAAAGGCTTTGTACTTCTATTATTATCAATGCATACAACTCTTTTTGTGCAAAGCTTTCTACTATCTGCTTGCTATGTTTTGCTACCTAGAGCAGCTATGATTCTCATCAAGAAGTCTAAGGCAGGAGGATCGGACTCCGGAGGGTGGAAATTTGACATGCCGCAGTTCACATGCTATGCAGGCCAACTGTCCTCTAAGGACCTTTCGGACTTTCGACCTTGGGCAGCAAAAGAGAATATTCAGCTAGAGTGGGTGTATGGGCGACATTGGTCTTACACCAACCTTGAATTGATAGAGCAGTGTTTTGCTAATCTGCAACAGACGAAAGAGGAATTGGGTGCCTTACCAGATAGGAACGCATGGACGGATCCACGATGCTGGACCATAAGGAGCATACGACAGGTACTTCCTACCCTTTCCTACCATGGTAGGAGTTTCTCCTACGGTGGTAGGACACCTCCTACCACTCATGTAGGTTATATTTTCTCCTCACCAGAAGGTTGTTTTGACTTGTTTCTTTTTCCCCGCATATCCTCTCTGCCTTCCCGACATGGTCCTACAACTCCCGCTCAAAAAGGAGCAAAAAATTTCCTTGCATGTCTTCACCAAACCATTTCTAGCAAAAGAGTGTGGGTCTGTTTCAAAACGAACTCATTTAAGCTAGTTGCCCAAACTTTTGCATTCCACAAGCTTGTAGGATGGTTTCTTTCCGCATCATAGCTCCTCCGAACTCGCCATCATCAAATTTTATTAGGAGATCCGCAAGATAAGATGTGCAGAGACACGCTCGCCCAAAAACCATTAGGCAATCCAGAGTTTGACAACAAACTACGATCCTCTCCTCGAATGGTTCTGCTCATCCGCCACACACCATTTTGTGGAGGAGTATACGGCGCAATAATTTCTTTTGATTCCTTGGAATCTGTAATGAGAAAGCTGAAACATACTTCCACCATTATCTCGCCCTTAGACACTTCAATCGGTGGCGATCGATTCATGACAAATTTCAAACACCGCCGAACTTCATCCTTTTTCCTCAAAGGATAAACCCACACCTTGCGTGAGAAATCATCTATGAAAGTGACAAAATAGAGGCACCGCCTAATGATGCAGAGGCATAGGTCCACATACATCATGAACCAACTCAAGAGGTTTACTTACTTACTTGTTCGATGTGATGATTTTGTCTGCTTCCCATATAAACAAAGGCTCACACATCGAGAGATCGAGAAGTTAAGAGTGGATATAACCGTAACGAGATAAAACCTTCATTCCCTTCTCGAGACATATGTCCTAACCGCAATGCCACAAGGAAACATTTGGCTGCTCACACACGATCACATGATCTTTGATGTTTACTCAAGTGAGTACAAAGTGCCACACTCGATCCACGAGCTAACACAAGAGAACCTTTGGAGATCTTCCAAGAGTGATCCCCAAACCAGTGGTAACCAAAGATCATCCAACCGCCCCGCGCTAATCATGCTCTTTGTCAACTTCGAACATGCCTAACGCCCTTCAAAGATGAATGAAGATCCGTTGTCAAACTTGAGTTGCACATCACCCACGCGATCCGCATGCATAGTTATTTCCAAGCCTAACGATCCTTTCCTTGTAGCATCATACGTGCTAAACCACTCTATGAGGAGTAACATGGAAAGATGCACCAGTCAATTATCCAATTGCGTAATAAATGACTATCCACTACGTAATTGTGCAAGATTCAAGTAAGAAGAGATAAGGACATCTCCGCCTCAACAGTAGTTTAACTCTTCCAACCTCGACATTCAAGTCGCCTTCTTCCGCTTCTCTTTTCCTTGGTCCTTTTGAACTTCTCGCACTCTTTTGAAGTGACCCTTTGTGACAATAGTGACACTCCACATTCTTGTTACGACTATTTGCTAGAGAAGCTTCTCGGCTGCTTCCTTCGCAGCGGACCTCCTCTCACTATGAGGGCACCGGAACCTTTTGAAGGTTCCATATTTTCCTGCTCACCTCCCCGCCGCTACCTTCTACATTTACAATGGTAAGACCACTAGCAAAGTGTAATTACTCGTGAAATTTAAAGGTGTCCCAACTCTCGTAATGTGACCAATAAACATAGCTCACTAACTGGGAATGTGATACCTTGAGATGAGAGCTGAAAATGGTATTGAAATCATTCGATGATCGACATCCTCGCCCCTTCCTTCATCTTCAAGTCCACCACCGTTCAACCAATACAAGAAGCCGCACTTTGCTTCTCATGTCACATACCGCCACAATCAGAACTCGTGGTCTTATCTTTCACATTGAAGTACACTGCTTTTGACAATGTTAGCATGATAGTAGATCTAGCAAGCTCATCCAGTCCCGCCACTCATCCCTGTCATACTATCCGGTTTGACGCCCAACAACTTTATGGGCTTGATCCGCTCGACTAGAACATTATACACTTGTTCTTTTAACGGGAAGTTAGTACCATCTAACTTCTCGATATTGAACATGACGCTCGATGATGAAGACATCATGACTCAAAAATCGACATACAGATAAAACACTCGACTCGCCTTGTCGAAAAGTCACCGCGCCCGTGTATTTTGCCGTTGACTGCTCCACCGAGGCTAATATTTCGACTTTCGCACGCCTTGCTCGGTGACCAGCGATTATTTCGGCAGGGTTCTATACGCCTGCGCCTGCCACGGGCCTCGCCCACTGATCATCACACCAGCCTCATTGTAAGCTGGGCGCGGGCCAAAGTGAGCTGGGCCGACCACAATCATCATGCCACACGCTGGCCAAGTGGCCCAAGACGGCCATCAAGCTGCCCTGCTACCAAGGGCCAGTGACGGCCTCGCTACATGCTCAAGGCTTCCGCCACCGCTGCTCAAGGGCCAAGATGGCCGCCGCACAAGGCCAAGACGGGCCTCACCGCCATTCGACCGCGCCTCACGGCTCATACACCCAGGCTGCACCTGATACGCTGCCGCCTGGCGGCCCGGCTACCATGGCCGGCGTTCAAGGTCGGCCAGGCTCACCACGGGCTGCCTGAGGCCCGCTACCGATTCCTCGCCAAGGCGCCACTACGGCCTCCTGCTGTCGGGCGAACGCTGCCTCGCCACGCTGAAGCCTTGCTCTTGGCTGGCCCGCCGCGGGGCGCTCGCAGCCCCGCCGCGATATGGATAATTGCACCTACGAGCTGCTGCCAGCTACCTAGAATTCTAGCATCACAACACAACCGTACTCAAAGCTCGATACTCTTGAAGGATCGTGACAAACCCATGATGGTGGAAAGAGGAGAGGAGAGGAGGAAGGCAAATGTATCCTCTATTGAGATGAGGCTCTGGGGTATTTATACTCTCCATAGGCTCCCTAGAAGGTCCACCACAAGAAGCCCTTGTGGAAACCGCGCAAGAAGCTTCCCAGTGATTAGCTTCACTAAACTAATGATACTTAATCGACACCTAACTTAGACTAAGCGTATTAGTCTAAGTACATTGGGCTTTAACACACCGACAAGAGGTAAGTCCACGTCGCACCAACGCCGTGAGGAGGAGAGGGGTCCTGAGCATACAGCCATGGGAGGAGAAGTGTTCCGGGGCAAGATGAATCCGGTATGTAAGAAGGTCCGTGGGCGTAAGACGACTCAGAAATGCCCCACTTGATGTCCGGACCCAGAGGAATGGACCCGAGGGGTCTGACTCGGAAGTGAGGACGGACTCGTCCCGACCGGAGTGAGGACGACCCGAGGTCCGGACTCGGAAGTGAGGACGACCCGAGGTCCGGACCTGGAGGACGGACCCGAGGTCCCACTGAAGCGGACGGACCCCAAGGTCCGTGACTCAAGAGGGGAAGGAGTCCCGTGGCTCAAACCGGAGTGGGGGGGAAGGTGGATGAGGGCCGCCTCAACCCACCCAGAAGAACGGGCTCCTGGACGGACCTTCCAAAGTAGGGACTCACCACCGCGCAATGGAAAGTGAGGAGGAAGACTTGTGGCCATCAGGTGGTCACTGCAGCCGGTCCCGCCTCCAATGGCTAAATCGACAGAGTCCGAGGCAGGAGAAGAGCTCTCCGGGTTCCGGGTCATGGATCATCCGATTGCGGCCAGACATGCCAAAGGGATTAGCCACGCCAAGAAGGAATCTTGTCAACGATGCCCCACCGCCGAGACGTGAGGTAGGAAACAATAGGGAAGAGAGAGGACATGTGCAGGGCACAGTGAATGGACATCAGCCCAGAATAAGGTATAATAAAGGCGCCCCTCAGATTTAGTATAAGAGGCGCCGCCACTCAAAGAAGCGATCTTCTTTGGGGCTGATACCGCTAGCTTTGTCGATCCTTGTCGTGTCCTTACAACGCGAGTCCCAAGTCACCGAAAGGGCAAGACTTCTCCAAGAGATCGACCAGTCATGGTGATGGACCCTAACGCGGTGGTGTGTGGCTGTGCATGCGCAGGACCTGAATTCGCTCCTTGGGCAGAGGTCCATCGGCCGACGGACCGGAGGCGCGTGTTAGACAGATTTAGAGGCGCAGGTAAAATCGGACGGAGAGATCTCGTGAATGAACGGAGCCCCTAGGTCCAGAGCCTGCAGCTGCCCCGACCGTGACCATCAACCTGTACCGCAGTAAGAACGCTAGGACAAAATGAGTAGGGAAGGGAGTAAGATGTGGACTAAGAGGTTACTTGACATAAATCCAGGTCCCAAACCGCTTCTGGCCACCAGCCCGAACTGAAAACCAATAGATAAATTAGAGGCGTAAAACACCGCAGATTGCCAATGTTTGTCCTGTGAGGCCATCGCCCCAACGACGGAGGGTGAATCGAGCCAATTTGACGGCGAACCTAACGAAATTCCTTGGGAACGGACCCAGGCAAAACACCTGATTGCAGCGCGCGCCCCGCCGGCCACGCCGAAGACACACCGCCCTCAATCGGAGGTCGACTAGAGTCTGCTCAATCTCCTGAGGTGGTCTCGCTTAGTCCGGCCCTCAACTTCGGAGGTCGGACGGTCTGCTCAACTCGAGGTGGTCTCCGGATGAATCCGTCTCAACTCCGAGTACGCCTGACCTCCGGGTCCATCCTCAACCAGGTGCTCAGCGCCAGGGTTGGGGACCTTCGGTTGAGGACCCAGGTCCGGAGTTGAGGACGGACCTGAGGTCCGGAGACCACCTCCTGAGTTGAGGACTGACCTGCAGGTCTGAGACCTCCTGAGCTGAGGACCTGACTGAGGCCCGGAGAGGCCGACCTCCGGTCCTCCCCTTGGGGCTGACCTGATAAATTTCACCACGTGGTCCACTCGCCCCACCCCCTCTTCCGCCGGACCACTCCCTTCTGTGCCCCCCAACCCAGGTGCAGGGTGTGGAGAGCATACCTCTTGGTCCGATGGGGCTTGTCTACCCAAATGCCGCTTCTTCTTCCTCCGATGGTTCTCCGGCCGCCATTGCTCCCATCTCCAAACAGTATGCCTAGGCTCCCATTGCCGTGATTCCCCTAGCCTTATTCTCCTGCCTCCTCCGACTTTGCCCATCGCTTAGCGGGTTATCACGCTATGCCCTCTGTGTTCTTCGCTGGTAGTAGGCGGTTCCACCACCGATGGCCTCCACATGAGCCCGGAGGACCTAGTACCGCCGCCTACTAAGTTCCCAGCTATCGTGTTTCCCGCTTGCCGAGCTGCCTCATCTCCCCAGCCTTCTAGCCGAGCCTTACAACATCCTGGGAGAGAAGGCTCCGCGAGTTCTCGAGTCACCGCCAGCTTCTCTCCTCATCTTTGCCTCCGGTCCCGAGACCCCTCCAGCTGGGGTTCCCTCAGACCTGATCTCCTTTCCGTCTCCTGCAAATGGACGCGTGGAACATGGACCGACGAGTTGGTCTCCCGAGTCTCTCTTCCCGAGCTCACAATGTCTAGCCGCTTGTACAAAGGAGTTTCTCCCAAGGCTGAGCTGAGTCGATCCACCCCTACTTAAGTCTTCGATCCGCTTTGGAGTGAGCCCATTCTCTCCACCAAATGGAGTTACGGCCCAAGGTCTCCTTCTCCGCCTCCACTGATGCCGCACTGATGCCTTGAGCTACGTCAAGATCCGCCAATCCTCCCTGACTGTTCTCGTGATCTCCACTCCATGGCAGGGCTGTTCCCATGTCGCCTCGATCTCCCTTCGTGGGGGCGATCCTGGCCCCGCCTCCTTCAACGTCCGGTTGGGGTTGCCATCTCCTTCCAAATGATTCCTGTCCCTACGATAGTGGTCTCATCTGTCCTTGATTGGCTCCACTGACCTAGTCCGACCCAAGTCTTGGGACTGAGGTCGCATTTGAGCCCCGAGTGAAGAAGGAGATATGTGCCGACAGCTCCCTAAGGTTTTAGAGGTTTTACATAGGTTATCATTTAGTGATAAATCATTAGTAGATAAGCTACATGTATATATATAAACAGACATACCTGTTTATTAAGAGTTGTGCCCCTAGCCAAAAGGCACACCTCTAGGCAGTGTTTAAAGACTAACTTACCTTTTAGTTTTAATTAGTTCAATGTATATTTTCTTGATAGGAACAATCTTCTTTAATATATGTAATTGTTTTAGTGCAAGTGGTCTACATAACCCTTAAACAATTTCATGGTATCAGAGCTAGTTATGTAGATTGCATCACTCAAGATGCACATAAATTTTGTGCATCGTAGAATGTACAAAATATTTATTCTAATGCATTTCTTGATTAGAAATTAAGTCTACATGCAAGAAAGTAAAATAGAATAAAGAAACTATTTTGTATATAGAAAATTGCTTAAATTCTGCAATCAGGACATTTATCCTAGTGCATCTACATTAGATTGTTTGTCTTAAAACAATTCTAATGAATATACACTAGGACAACTGCCTTGGCAGAAATTGTCAAAAAGAATTTAGAAAAGCAATATAAGACGATGTTTGCATTTTGAAATACAATAGCCATATAATGGCCAACTCGGAGAATCAACTGTGGACACTTGCGTTCGTTGAAATAAGTGCGCAATTTCATAGGTAATTATGTCTGACATCGACACCTGCTACCAATCAAATAATGAAGTGTTAGAAAGCTTGTATAACACTCATATTTTCCTATTCAAGTTGCTGAACTCGGTTGAAGAATTTACTAGATGATTACGCAATGCACTTACTTGGTGATTGTATCAAAAACCCTAATTGTTCTGCAAATCACAAGTAACATGTAAATTCTTTCATATACAAACATTAAAGAATCAATTTTGAGAAAGAATCAATCGATTCTCACATCCTCGGGCCTGGGGACAAAGTCAAGGAGGCCTTTGAGATATTCTCTTCCGAGCTCACAGGGCTTGAAGGTCAAGATGTCCAAGCTGGCCTCGTCTCCGCTGGGATCCCACTGCAGCTTCCTGGGAGATTGCTCCTCTGGTCTCATGGATTCTGGGGTCCCCTTGGTTCCCGACTTCATTGGGAGCTCGGACAAGGCCTGCAGAGGACCTTCCCATATTGGGACCTCCCTTGGAGGATGCCTGTGGCCTTTGGAATCCTTTCTTCGCTTTGCTAGCGCCTGGTACCTCATCCAGAGGCCGCCTCCGCCTCCGGCCCTGCCCGGGGTTTGATAAAGATTATGGATACTCTTGGGGACATCGCCTGGGGCTTTTGAGTGCCCTGGGCCCCTGCCGCCGGCAAGCATCCCCGCCTCGTGCAATTTGGAGGCTCATTCGAGGTCTCTTCCCATGGCTTTGGGAGTTGGGCCCTCGCCTCGCCTTGGCTTCCTGCTTCATCCTCCATGACAAGCCCTTTCTCGAGGATCTCGATCAAGTGTGGAGGAGGGAACCTTCTCTCCAATCGCCCTGAGGTGCCGTAGACATGTTATCGCAGATGCCCTAAGGACTTCCTCCTTTCTACATTTATCACCGATGGCTTTAGGGATTGCGTGCATCTCGCCGAGAAGCGCCAGCCACCGCCTCCAGACCCTCCATCTCTGTGTCCACTAGAGCGCGGCCCGCTCTTGTTCGGAAGGGAGCAGTGCTTGGCTACCGCCCGCCCATGCATACGGGATTTCACATCGCACCAACCACCTTCACTATCGCGATGCGATTCCGTCTCCTACTCCACCAGGGCTTCTTCGCCTCACTTGTGAGTGCGGCTCGCCTTGACGCTCTCGTGTCCACCTTTTGCTCGTTGTCCCCACGGGTCATCGATTGCCACCACGACGCCATCCGACGCTGGCGTTTGCCATTGCTCGCGAAAGTGGCTATATGGCCCGGAGGGAGCGGAGTATACTCTTCTTACTGTCGCTCAATCGTATGACTTATACCTTGTCCGGGCGATCAGGTTGTGGCGGATGTAGTGGTTACATCGACCGACGTGACGCCACCTCCGCCGTGTCATCACCAACCCTGTGCCCAGCCGGGCCGCCTGCAGCTCTCAAGGTCCGCAAGTATAGCAGATGCAAGCGGCCACCTCTTTATCCCGCTGTTTAGAAACGTATGGGCAATGGCCGAGGACTTTGACAAATTCATCAAGTCTTGTGCCAAAGCTTACTATGCGCTGCAGTATAGTGTATCGTCCTCTCAGATTACAAAGATACTCCGGCCGGGGTTTCTATTGCTCTTCAACGGGCGCCTCAACGGCGATTCTCCATAAGGCGACGGTGGTGATGCCTTTTCCTCTTCCTCCTGTGGTTTGCGGTGCCGCTTATTCTACTCCGGTGATATGACATTGTGGTGGGTCATGGTCACTTTAGGTAGGGAGCTTTACAAGAACAAATTGCGCATATTTATTATTATTTAATTCTTACCTCAATTGATTATGAATTGATGAAAACTTTCCACTTAATGAAAGTGAATAAATCTGCGCATACATTTACAAAATGTCAGGAGTATCAACATATAAGATTACATCCCAGTATGGGTACTTGTAATTCTCGATCATTGTAAACCTGTTGCATGGCAGCAGAGGATATCTCTCTATATTTAGAAGAAGAACAACATCGAGTCGTGACACAACGTAGTCTGCATTATTTTTTCTACAATACTCCAAACATAGGTAACACAAACGTTGCCTAGTATTGCTACTGATACCTCCAGCTTGATAAAATAGCTTACTATTAGGGCACTCTTCACTAGGGCACCTAGGACTTAATAATTAATTTAGTCCTTAGGGCTCTAGGTAGTTTCTTTAGTAGTTATTTAATTGGTTAGTTGTTACAACCACTTATTGGTTACAACTACCTTGCCTACATAAAGGCATGTACTTTCTATTATGAATGTAATGCAACACATATTGCTGAGCTTGTGTATGATTCTCATCATGGTATCGAGCACACTTGCTCTTTGTTTGCTTGTGCATCCTCATGCATCTAAGTAGCTTATCTAGGAGACACTTTCTAATCTAGCATTTGCCTAGATGGATTGTGTTTATCCTAGAATTGCTATCTTTGCATGCATTCTTTTATGCTAACATTTCTCTTCTAACAATGCTTTTATGCACTAATTCTTTGTCCTTCCTCCATGGATTTGTGTTCCCTTAGAAGGAGAAGGCATAGAGTTAAGAAGAGAAGTAGTCCTGCAAGACAACAAGAACAAATTAGGAACCCAACACATAGAAGCAATAGAAGACAACAAGCTATAGAGGGAGAGATAGAAGAAACCTCCTCTTGTATAGCAAACTTCATTGCATCTATTTTAATTTCCAAACCAGATCAAGGGAAGTTTATCAAGCTATCTATACGTGATTTGCTAGAAGTTTTAGTCCAATTCACGTCAAGGCATTAGAATTAGCTCCAACATATCCCAAATTTGAATCTGGTATTAGTACTCCTTTATCTTCTAGTCGCAAGACAAAATAGCATAGAAACTCTTAGATTTCAAGAAATTGATAGTCAATTAGCAACTCTTAGAATCCAATCCTTTGATCTTAAGGGAGAATTATCTGAATTAAGGACAAAATTGTCTATTCTCTCTAAGGTTGATAATGCGCAGAGAGAGCATGCTATCATCATCCGAATCGATTATGATGCAAGAGAAGAGTTTCGATGCAATAGAGAAGATGAGAGGTCTGCGAGGCCTAGTCCTCTAAATCACCTACAATGGCTGGAGTGATCAATAATGAAGAACAAACTGTTCCTAATTCCCCATTGGGTAATGATAATGCTAACACTTCATTGCATTATCATTATGGTGATTTCAAAGAGAAAGATAGATTCAATGGAAGGGATTATGACATCGGTCATTGAGAATGCGAGGAGCTTTGCGGCAAAGAGACCTTTGGGGCATCGTCGATGGATCAATTCCAAGGCCACACGCCCGATTTGAACGTGAACTTCAACCTTCCGGGACGCCTGGCGAAGGCACAAGATTTATTGGTCGGTGGACTTTCTCAACATATGGTGAGACATGTCGCACAAAAGACCTCCAAGGATATGTGGACTCACCTTGCTCAATTATATTCATCTCGAGATGTAATGAGTATTGTTGCACGTAACTTCCGCAACCTCTCAATGAAGGAGTCCGACACCATCGAACATCATGTTAATGCATTTCGATTGGCACGATCCCATTTGGAATCTTCAATGGCGTACCTATCTCGTAGATGGAGGCTTACGTCATTCTCTTATCTTCATTGCCACCTTCTTATAGGGCTTTCATTACAACTCAAAATGCGATGCAATGTCGAAAAGCGCAGATGAAGATCCAAATGAAGAGAGACATCGGTGTTTCGAACTTATTGGAGCATTGCTACAGGAGGAGGCAAGCAGACGTCATCATCACTCCAGAGCCAACAAGCAGCAGGTGATGTATTCACAAAGGGGTAGAGGAAGAGGACGAGGCAGAGGCCGAGGTTCTACTTTCCAACGACCCCCATATCCTGCACATACTTTCCAAGATGGAGAGGCATCTTCTTCAACACCTGCAAGAGGTAACAAGAAGACTGGGATTATATGTAATTGGTGCAGAATCCCAAATCACATGGAAAAGGATTGTCGAAGAAGAAGAATGGGAACCTAAAGGAGGCCCCACCGGAGCTAACATTGAAGAAACAATCTTCCTCAACTCCAGGTGCTCGGTGCTTGGCTTCTTCCAAGCCCTCCAATACCTCATGGTACTTAGAGGGAGCTACTTCACATATTTGTTACAACAGAAACTCTTTTGAGTCTTACTCCACCAGGACATCATCATCTCCTCCGGAGATGATCACAACCTACCCATTGCGGTTGGGATTGTATTCAAGTGTGATTCGGTCGTTCTTCATCTTCATCAAGTCCTCCATGTTCCTTCAATGTGCAAGAATCTAGTATCACCGCAAGTCTTTGTCAAGAACACACTGCAGTGATCCTTTATGCGAATAGTTGTCTTCTCTCTTTCATAAGTGATAGAAACTATACAATGCAGGCACTTTAGATGATGGTCTCTATAGATTGTCGACAAGTGGGAGCCACCCATTACGCTAATGTTGCCATTCCAAACCCAACACCTACCCAAACCATGCTTTGGCATTGTCGCCTTGGTCATCCTAATAGTCAAAAATTAATCCAAATGTCTAAGGGAGCTTTATATAGAACCCTTGCCTTGCAAAGGTTGAACACCTACCTTGGTGCGAATCTTGTGTCCTCACTAAACGACATCAAGAGCCTTTCAAAATAAATCTCCACAAAGGGCCAAGTCACCTTTAGAGATAGTGCACAGACATTTGTGGACCCTTGTCTACACCCTCCTTTAGTGGTAGTAGATATTTTTGACCTTCACAGATGATTTCTCTCTTTGTCTTTTCCTACATCGAAAAACAAGAGTGATGCCTTTCACTTCTTCAAGGACTACATGAAATGGTGAGAGACTTAGATCACAAACTCAAGACCTTACGTTCCGACAATGGTGGAGAGTTTACATCTCGAATTTGAGGATTTTGTCGAGTGAAGGTATAGCTCAACAACTTACGATTGTCTACACTCCTCAACAAAATGGGCCGAGAACAAGAATCTACGCCTCAAGAGATCACAGGTTGCTTATTGGTACAAGCTAAGTTATCTAAGGCTTATTGGGCGAGGCCCTCCTAAAGAACCTATCTCATGAATCGATTGCCTACATCAGTAGTCAAGGTATGACTCCATATGAAGCATTCATTGGCAAGAAGCCTTCTATTGACCACCTTCAATTTTTGGATCCCTGCATATGTTTTTATTCCCAAAGCATTGCGTGAAGTTGGATCCCAAAGCCTAAGTACACTTTTCATTGGCTACACGAAGGTATCAAAGGTACAAATTGTTCAACCCTTCTACAAGGCAACTTTTATACGAGTGTTACTTTTCATGAGTCTTACCTCTTTTCCCCACGTGGGAGCTGATAGGCTTGGTCCTCCTCTTGATGAGACCATTGACCCTTCTTATTTTGATGATCTGATTATTTCACTCCATTTCCCATTCCTCGCTTCGTGTTCCTTTAGTTGAACCTATTATGCGGAGGAGGAGGAGTTAGCATCTATTCCACAACCAACGCACTGATGTTGACATCCCACAGAGGCGCTTGACACTCATGATGATGAGTTTGATGACCGGAGGATGACATTGTGGAGCCAGCAGATCCTGCTTGATCCCGCCTGGATGATGCACTGCACAAAGGTACAACCTTAGATCCCGACCTACTATCTCAGTCCCGCAGTTGGAAGGAACCTCCTTTAGGATACCTAGCTGTTTTGATGATCCTATACCCCTATATCACTTTATTCTCAAGCTGTCTACAAGGCAACTATAGACCCAAGAACCTCTTACCTTAAAACAAGCTTTCTCTTCTCACGAAAAAGACTTATGGAAGGTGAGATTCGAATATAATTCCCTAGTTAATAACTCTACATGGAATTGGTCAAACCACCTAGGGGTAGGAAGATAGTAACCAGCAAATGGGTATTCAAAATTAAAAGAAAAGGAGATGGTTCTATAGAAAGGTATAAGGCACGCCTAGTAGCCGAGGTTTTACACAAATTCTCGGTCTAGATTACATACCTTGGGCCACTTATGCCCCAAGAGCCAAATTTGCCACACTCAATGATATTTGCCTTATGTGCCCAACATGATCTTGAACTCCACATGATGGATGTTAAGACAAAGATATTTGTATGGGCCGCAAGAGGAAATATACATGAGACAACCCGAGGGTTACGAAGTTAAGGGCAAAGAAGATTGGGTATGCCGACTCATCAAAGGTTTGTATGGCCTTAAGCAGTCAAGCAAGAATTGGAACTTAACCATACATGTACAAATTATTGGGAGAGGATTTAAGCAAAGCCAGGGTGATGCTTGTATGTACATCCTAATATCTGGCAATGATATATTTTATCTTCTACTTTATGTTGATGATGTTTTTATGGCAACAAACTCTCTTACTCTCCTAGCCGAAACTAAACCACAAGGGAGGTGGGCCCCGGAGTATCTCCGGAGCAGCTTTGGAGGAGAAAGTCTGAAGGAGAAAGTTCGAAAAAGCAAGTCCGAAGGACAAAAATCGGAGAAGAAGGTCAGGAGGAGGAACCCTGGGTGGTCCGACGGCGTGGAGCATAATTTTGGAAGGGTGACACGTGACAAGGGTCGTGATGCAACGCCAAAACCTGTGATTGTCGCACGGCGGTGAGTCACGACCCAAGGACATGCGCCAAGAAGGTAGCAGGCGTGAAGCTACGGAACAAGATGTAGAGAGGTGGCAGTTACCGGCAATGAAAGGACATCTTCCCGCGCGACGATTATGCCCGCCGCATTATAGCTGAGACAAAACCCCTCCAGACATGACGCCTGCGCTTCCCGCCTCACGCTAACACCCAGCCTTTGGCTCTTTCTTCCACAAATTTTAAGCACAAGATCTTGGAGGACTCGATCGCCCTCGGCGCACTTTCCCCTGAGTCTAAGTTGCATTGAGGCCGTGACTATTCTAGCAAAGAAGAGCAAAAAGGAGGCATGGCTCCCAAGAAGGCGGTGGAGGTTTGGAGCCCTAGACTGGTAGAGAAAAACATCACCACCAAGCACTACCCCGATCTTTGCCCCTAGCTAGAGGAGGCGAAGTAGCCTGCCCAAGGGCGGCACTTGACATGTTCCAGCGGTCCGGACGTATGATAGCATGGCCTCGTCCGCAAGAAGTTCAAGATGCCGGCAAAGAAGAAACAAGTCCGTCTGATTGAAGAGCCTAAGAGAGACCCTAGGCATTGATGTTGAGGCCCTTTGGCTGTACAAAACCTCGTGAGGAGGTTGGAGGGGTGGTGCCGGAGCCCCTGAAGAGGAAACGGAAGTTGGAAGCGACGAGGGCCGCACTCTTGAAGCATGGCGCCAAAAGATCCCCCAACGGGTGGTTGATGTCGGACCTGAAGGACCGACGAGTGAAAGCAGTGGCCAAGATCATTGTCCACTGGAACATGCTCACCAAAGTGGACCACTTGGGGGACAACATGTTGATGCTCCTATGTGCCCTCATGAGGGGCAAGCGGGCGGACTAGGGGCGAATGATCTTCGCCCGGATAGCACAGGAGGCTACGCACGTAAGCTGCGCAACGAGCGGCCCCCTCCATCGGCACTGTCCCCTTTCATCTTGCATGTTTGGGAACACCATAACCTCCTGAAGGAGGAGGAGGAGGAGCGGCCCACAGAGGCCGCCACCAAGTAAAATTGTAGGGAGATGAGGAGGAGCATAACCCGTATAATAAAAGCCGGCCACGGAGCCCAAGACCGAGTGCACGAGGAGAGGAGGATTGAGGCATCCCAATGCCATCCGCTTGGAGAGGACCCCCTCTCCTCCAAGGGAAATTTGGGAAGACATCCCCGCATCCTCTTATCGGGTGATGGCACTAGAGGAGCAAGCCATCCTTCTCGGGCTCTGACCTTACCTACGCTAATTGGACACCAGACATTAACAACCCCCACGCCTGCCCGGGCCGGATCACCTTTATTATCCACGCTTATCCCTTATTTTTCACACAATCCTCAAAAAAAAAAAATGAAAACCCCATCCGAAGAGAGTCAAGGCGCCCCTTGTCCACAACTACATTCCAATTAGAAAATCCTATGAAAACCCCAAAAAAACGAGGAGCCGTGATTATTTAAAAGAAAACTAAACATATTTGGGCATTTGGCTACATGTGTCCCACCATGCTAGATTACTCATCCCAGATCGGAGAGCATATAGTTGGACAAGTCGGGAGGTAGTAGTAGGAGTAGATAGGTAAGAGAGCATAGCGATAAGTCCCGATTTAGGCGGTGATTTCATAGAAGTTAGCTCTCTTGGCACAAACCATTCCCTTTGGGAGCGAATCCTAGCCTACAACGACATTGAGGGTGAATGTGGATCTCATGGTGTTCTAGACACAAGTTCACACTCCACAAGACTTCTCCTCCTCGATTCTCGCGAGGGTCTCCGCCTTCTCTGGCTGGGCCGCCTCCACCGGCCCCTGAGCAAAGACCATCCGGCTCCCTGGCTCCCACTTGGGTCTTCTGCTCCAGAGACCCCAGAGCATACCGTCCATGACGGCTAGAACTCTGCCTCCTCCACGGCCACCACTAGAGAGGCGCACCGCAATGAAAGGACATCTTCCCGCGCGACGATTATGCCCGCCGCATTATAGCTGAGACAAAACCCCTCCAGACATGACGTCTTGGCAGTTCTCTCAGTCTCTCACGCTTCAACACCCAGCCCTTTGGCTCTCTTTCTTCCACAGCTTAAGCACAGCATCTTGGAGGACTCGCATCGTCTCGGCGCACTTTCCCCCTCGGAGTCTAAGGGCGCGGCAAGTTGCATTGAGGCCGTGACTATTCTAGCAGCAAGACGAGCAAAAAGGAGGCATGGCTCCCAAGAAGGCGGTGGAGGTTTTGGAGCCCTAGACGCTGGTAGAGAAAAACATCACCACCAAGCACTACCCCGATCTTTGCCCCTAGCTAGAGGAGGCGGGCGAGCTCGTCCAAGGGCGGCACTTGGACATGTTCCAGGCGGTCTGGACGTATGATAGCATGGCCTCGTCCGCAAGACGCCCAAGATGCCGGGCAAAGAGAAACAAGTCCGTCCGATTGAAGAGCCTAAGAGAGGACCCTAGGCATTGATGTGAGGCCCTTTGCTGTGTACAACTGCCTCATGGAGGAGGTTGAGGGTGGTGCAGCCCTCAAGAGGAAACGGAAGTTGAAGCGACGAGGGCCGCACTTTGAAGCATGGCGCCAAAAGATCCCCCAACGGGGTTGATGTGACCAAGGACCGTGGAAAAAGAAAGCAAGTACAAGATCATTGTCCACCGGAACATGCTCACCAAAGTGGACCACTTGGGGACAACATGTTGATGCTCCTATGTGCCCTCATGAGGGGCAAGCGGGCGGACTAGGGGCGAATGATCTTCGCCCGATAGCATGTGAGGCTACACGAAGTCAGCAAACGGCCCCTCCATCCACCGCCCCTTTCATCTTGCATGTTTGGGAACACCATAACCTCCTGAAGGAGGAGGAGGAGGAGCGTGCGCTCCGCTGTAGGCTGGCCACCCCGCAAATTGTAGGGAGATGAGGAGGAGCATAACCCAGATAACAGGCCGGCCACGGAGCCCAAGACTGAGTGCACGCAGGAGGAGGAGGATTGGGAGGGCATCCCGAATGCCATCCGCTTGGAGAGGACCCCCTCTCCTCCAAGGGAAATTTGGGAAGACATCCCCGCATCCCTCTTACTGGTGATGGCACTAGAGGAGCAAGCCATCCTTCTGGGCTCCCGACCTTACTACGCTAATTGACACCAGACATTAACAACATGCCCGGGCCGGATCACCCTTTATTATCCACGCTTATCCCTTATTTTTCACACAATCCTCAAAAAAAATGAAAACCCCATCCGAAGAGAGTCAAGGCGTCCCTTGTCCACAACTACATTCCTTAGAAAATCCTATGAAAACCCCAAAAAACGAGGAGTATTATTTCAAAAGAAAACTAAACATATTTGGGCATACTACAAAGTCCCACCATGCTAGAGACTATCCCATCGGAGAGCATATAGTTGGACAAGTCGGGAGGTAGTAGTAGGGAGTAGATAGGTAAGAGGAGTAATAGCAATAAGTCCCGATTTAGGCGGGTCAAGATTTAATAATTCTCTTGGCACAAACCATTCCCTTTGGGAGCGAATTAGGCCTACAACGACATTGAGGGTGAATGTGGATCTCATGGTGTTCTAGACACAAGTTCACACTCCACAAGATTCTCCTCCTCGATGCGAGGGTCTCCGCCTCTGCTTCCACCGGCCCCTGAGCATCCGGCTCCCGGTGGCCTCCACTTGGGTCTTCTCCGCTCAGAGACCCTTGCATACCGTCCATGACTCACTAGAACCTGCCTCCTCCACGCCACCACTAGAGAGGCACCTAGAAGTCCGTCAAGGCGGCATCTCTTGTCCGTTAAGAACCGCATAGCACTGAGGAGGCTTGACTGGATCTCCTGACCTACGCTAATTGGACACCACATTAACAACCCCCACTGCTCGGCCGGATCACCTTTATTATCCACGCTTATCCCTTATTTTTCACACAATCCTCAAAAAAAATGAAAACCCCATCCGAAGAGAGTCAAGGCGTCTGCCCCTTGTCCACAACTACATTCCAATTAGAAAATCCTATGAAAACCCCAAAAAACGAGGAGCCGGGATTAAAAAGAAAACTAAACATATTTGGGCATATTGGCTAGCGTGTCCCACCATGCTAGATTACTCATCCCAGATCGGAGAGCATATAGTTGGACAAGTCGGGAGGTAGTAGTAGGAGTAGATAGGTAAGAGAGCATAGCGATAAGTCCCGATTTAGGCGGTGATTTCATAGAAGTTAGCTCTCTTGGCACAAACCATTCCCTTTGGGAGCGAATCCTAGCCTACAACGACATTGAGGGTGAATGTGGATCTCATGGTGTTCTAGACACAAGTTCACACTCCACAAGACTTCTCCTCCTCGATTCTCGCGAGGGTCTCCGCCTTCTCTGGCTGGGCCGCCTCCACCGGCCCCTGAGCAAAGACCATCCGGCTCCCTGGCTCCCCACTTGGGTCTTCTGCTCCAGAGACCCCAGAGCATACCGTCCATGACGGCTAGAACTCTGCCTCCTCCACGGCCACCACTAGAGAGGCACCTAGGTCCGGGCGCTGCATCTCTTGGTCCGTTAAGAACTGCCATCATAGCTTCTGAGGAGGCATCATCTCCTGACCCAATCAGACCTCGTTCCGGTGTTCTGTCCTGACCTTCCACCTCCTGGCCCTCTTTGGCTACTAATCTCTTCTCCGTCCGCCTCTCTGGGGCTTGGAGGTGGTGAGGGGGTCCTCGAGTCGGCCTCTTACCTCTCCCGGGGTTGGGGACAGACGCCTGGTGGGGGTGCGTGGCCTCGCTCCTTGGGCTCCTGACCTACGCTAATTGGACACCACATTAACAACCCCCACTGCTCGGCCGGATCACCTTTATTATCCACGCTTATCCCTTATTTTTCACACAATCCTCAAAAAAAAAAAAATGAAAAACCCCCATCCGAAAGAGAGTCAAGGCGTCCGTCCCTTGTCCACAACTACATTCCAATTAGAAAAATCCCATGAAAAAACCCCCCAAAAAAAACGAGGGAGCCGTATTATTTCTGAAAAGAAAAAACTAAACATATTTGGGCATACTTGGCTAGCAGGTCCCACCATGCTAGACGACTATCCCAGATCGGAGAGCATATAGTTGGACAAGTCGGGAGGTAGTAGTAGTTGAGTAGATAGGTAAGAGGAGTAATAGCAGATAAGTCCTGACTTAGGCGAAGGTCAGTATCGATAGAAGTTAGCTTCTCTTGGCACAAACCATTCCCTTGGGAGCGAATCCTAGGCCTACAACGACATTGAGGGTGAATGTGGATCTCATGGTGTCTCTAGACACAAGTTCACACTCCACAGCACTTCTCCTCCTCGATTCTCGCGAGGGTCTCCGCCTTCCCCGCTGGGCCGCCCACCGCCCCTGAGCACCCATCCGCTCCCGGTGGCCTCCACTTGGGTCTTCTCCGCTCAGAGACCTGAGCATACCGGCCCACGACGGTTAGAACGCCTGCTCCTCCACGGCCACCACTAGAGAGGCACCTAGAAGTCCGTGTGGGCGCGGGCATCTCTTGTCCGTTAAGAACCGCCATCGCACTGAGGAGTTTGACCGATCTCGACCCAATCAGACCTCGTGTTTGAGTGTTCGTCCTGACCTTCCACCTCCTTGGCCCTCTTGGCTACTAATCTCTTCTCCCATCCGCCTTCTCTGGGGCTTGAGGTGGTGAGGGGGTCCTGAGTCGCCCTCTACCTCTCTCCGGTGGGGATGACTGCTCGGTTGTTGCCAAGGGCCTCGCCTCCTTGGGCAACATCTCTTTTCGCTTACGGCCTCCTCCGCCGCCACCCACAGCTGTGGGCCAGCCGCGCTGGTGGGGGGCTGCCTGGCCTTGGCCACTAACTCTTCTCCGTCCGCCTCTTGGGGCTTGGAGGTGGTGAGGGGGTCCTGAGCTACCTCTACCTCCCCGGTTGGGGACAGACTGGGTGGTGTTGCCAAGGGCCTCGCCTTGGGCAACATCTCTTCGCTACGCCTCCTCCGCCTCGCCACTCCATAGCTGTGGCCAGGCTGCTGGTGGGGGGCTGCCTCTTTGGCCACCGCCTAGTCCGGGTGGGGTTCCGCGGCTTGGGCTGTGGTGGCTGACAAGGGGCGACCGCGCCTCCCTTCCTGTGACCGCCTCCTCGGCAGGGTGCCCGCTGAAGGTACTAAAAGGAGGGAGGCAAGAATATCTTCCCACACTTCCTTCTTGGCTAGGGGTCCGCCCACGATGGAGTCCGGAATTCCTCCCAATCGCCTCCTCCCCACTCATGGCCTTGAAGGTCGGGCCTCGCCTCAAGGCCTCCCTCACGCCTCCGCCTTGTGGATGACCTTCCGAGCGCCTCGCCTCCTCTCCTCCTTGGAGGTCTGTGCCCCACATGGATGAGAAACGCGATAACACCGGCGGGGGCGCTTTCCCGCCTCAACCCTCGGCCTCCCGGTTGATCTCGCAAAGATAATCCTCCTACCGGCTTTCTTTCCTCTCTCAGGGCATGGAGGAACACTGTGAGGCTGTCACCAGGTGGTCCACCAGTGAGTATATTCCTGACGTGATTGCCACCGCCACCTCCCCGGCCCAATGTGTCGGACATCAACCACCCGCTTGAGGACCAGCATCCCCGGCCTCAAGAGCGCCGCCCTGCTGCCCACCTTCCCCTCACCTTATGGGCCCCGGACTACGCCCACCCCTTCGGGATCGTAGACCACCAGACTCCACGGTCCACCTCGGCCTCCCGACTCTTGGAGCGGATGTGGAACGTAAAAGTTTGGGCAACCAAATTCAAACCGCCAAAGGACGAACAAGTTTGATTTTTTGGCTAAGACGATTGAAGAGGAACATGCTGTGAAAACTTCTCGAGAATCTTAAAGTCGCGAGTAAGAAATTGATTAAAAGGGATATTCCAGAAGAAGAACGGGTCAAAATGACTATTTGACGAGGCGTGAGGGCAACCAAAGGTTGGTAGGTCAGCATCACCGTAGGTCGCCACACCACCGTAGGCCGAGAAAAGGAGCAGCCCACCGCGGCCGTGTATCATCATGTAGGTTGACGAGGTCTCGGCCATGAAAAAGAATTAGTATAGAGGGATATCCACTATATATGCTCACCAATAGGGAAACATATAAATAGGACTAATTAAGGAGGAACATATTTAGAGGTAGTAATCGGGGCAGGCAGGTGGGTAATTCAGATAGGATTAGGTATTTGAGAATGATGAACTCAATCTAGGGTTGTGAATCCTCCAGGTGGCAGTCATCCGAGAAGGGCAAAGTGTAGTTTTGGAAGCGCCAACTTCCTCTTCGAGTTGGGACGTCCACACTCCACGAAGGACTGAGACTGGAGCTGGAGCGTAAGCGCAAGAAAGGAGGAAGGCTGCCATCGCCGCGACTCGCAACGGGAAGGAAGGCGGCGCGCGAGAAGGAGACGGACTGTATGTTCGCTGAAGGCTAGGAGGAAGCCCTAACGCTAGGCAATCGGCGAAGAAGAAAAGGAAAGGAAAAGAGGTGGAGGAGAGGCGCGCGTGAGGGCACCGGGCCGCGGAAGACACGAGGAAGGCCGACGTTGGGAGTTGAGCACCGAGGTGACGCGGTAACGAGGAAGCACTGAGACGAGTCGATTATGAGGGCGCCTTGAAGGAGGACGCGAGGAAGTAATTTGCAGCAATGAGGAGCGCCGACTTAATTAACGCATTGTGTGTCTGCCGCTACGGAGAAGGAGAAGCACTTGGGAACGAAGCCGAGGTCGTTGTCTCAAATTTGGAAGTAGTCTCTTCTACACCTTAGAACACTTGGGAGGGAACGCCATGCCTCGAGGTGAAAGGGCAAGGGAAGGAACCGCCTGCCAAGGGCTCTTCCTCGCGAGGAGGAAAAGGGAAGAAGGCGGAGACTGCGCCGCCAGGAGGGGGCGAGGTCGAGATGCCCCAATTCACTTGCTTTGCTGGGCAACTTAACCCCAGGGATTTGGTTGATTTTCGGCAATGGGCGGAGGAGGAGAACATCCAATTGGGATGGGTGTATGGCCGCCAATGGGCCTACACCAATTTGGAGTTGATTGAGGAGTGCTTCATCAACCTCCATCAATCAGAGGCAGCCCTCGCCGCGTTACCGGAAAGAAATGCTCGGACGGATCCTCGCTGCTGGACCGTAAGGAGCATTCGTCAGGTGTATGGAAGGCCGGAGGAAGAGAGCTCCGGAATCTCGCTTCTCGAGAGGACAACAGGAGGGAAGAGGATTGCCCTCTCAGACATTCCACAAGAAGTCCTCGACATGATGGACGGAGGGGTGAAAGCCCATGCCAAGAATGGCTGGAAGACGGATAGCATCAAGGAGTCAAGTGAGGCTCTTGCAAAATTGTGTTGGGGTTGGTAAACTATCGGACCTCTTACTTTGGCACCAACTTCCCAACGCTTTTATGGAAGATTTCAAGGGGAGCCAAGCCGATTAGCACTATCATGTATGAGGCCTACATCCACCACCGAGAGACTCAAGCCGACCGTGGATGAGGAAGGGCCTGTGTTACCTTAGCACCTATTTGGTGCATTTGTGGGAAACCGAGGGGCTTCTCACAAGCAAGGAGTTAGAAGATGCTGGCATCCTTCGAGATAATTCATCTCCACCAAGCTTGAAAGGCCTTGCCTTTGCATTGCGGAAAGAGGAGGTCGACCTCCACAAGGAAGGAAAGGAAGCAAGAAAGATGTTGGAGTGGGAAGATTTTCCGCCACAGAGCAAGTGAGAGAAGAATCGGCCAAGGAGGCCGGTGGTGTATGAGAGGAGAACTATGGCCCAAGGGGTGGGGGAGTCCCCACCATCTCATTTGTGCCTAGTGAAGAGGCACCCACCTCACCCCTAGGGAGGCGCCTACCCAAGGGGTGGGCGCACCGGTAGTCACCACCACGGTAGGTAGGCAAACCAACCGGGGGAGCACCACCTGTAGGCAGACCCACGCCGAGGCAGCCCCATGGCGGTAGGGAAGGGAAGGAAAAGGCACGAGGCGCCGCGAGTGGCGCCAAGCCACCACCGCACTCGGAGGAGAGCGGAGGCAAGAGCCGGAGTGGGAAGATTTCAAGGGGAGCCAAGCAGAGAGAAGAGAGCTGGCCAAGAGGCCAAGTAGTTGGTTTATGAGAGGAGAACTATGGCAAGGGTGGGGGAGTCCCCACCATCTCATTTGTGCCTAGGAAGAGGCACTCACCTCACCCCTAGGGAGGCAGCCACCCAAGGCATCACTGGTAGGTAGTCACCACCACGGTAGGAAACCGACACTGGGGGAGCACCACCGGTAGGTGCACCCCACGCCGCCAGTGCAGCCCACGGTAGGTAGGGAAGAAGAAGGGAGATGACGCGAGGCGCCGCGAGTGGCGCTGGCCACCACCGCACTGGGAGGGAGATGGAGCGATGAGGGGACCTCACCCCGCCGAATGATCCGAGGAATGCAACAGAGCTGGAGATTTCCAACAAGAAGACAGGAGGGGTGGAATTAGGACCCCTAGGAGAATTGCTGGGTGCTTGTGAAGCACTCAGCCGGGTAGATTTGAAGGGGGCTAGGGAGTTAGCAGCCTCCTTGTGGGCCAGCCAGGAGGAGGTCAAAGCCCAAGACATGGCTGGGAGGAAAGCAGGGACCAAGTGGCAATTGGAGGCCATGGAGTCCGACGTGCAGCTGGAGCGCCGTAGAAAAGCTCCAAAGGGATCTTGTGGACCAACGGCGAGCGGAGAAGGTCCTAGGAAGGAAGTTGCGGCATCGAGCGAGCCACTGCAACCCGGACAAGGAGATGTATAGGAGGAACATTTTGCCCAATTGAGCAAGAGCGAAGGGCAAGGAGTCTGGAAAGGGAAAAGGCGCGATCCAACAAGTGGACGTGACAGAGTGTGATGGCTACTCAAGCCATCAAAATCCGGGACATGGGAGAGGAATTGAGAAGGACCCGGTATAATTTGGAGGAGGAGCGCGCGGAGCGAGAAGCACAAGACCAGCAATTGCAGGAGCTGGAGCGCGAAAAGAATGCTTGGCAAGCGGAGAAGGAGGGGCTTGCCAACAATTAGCGGACCTGGAGCGAAGGAGGTCCCAGGAGGAGGAGCACCACAAGAAGGTGGTGCACAGGATGCTGGTGGTGAGGAAGCGAAGATTTTGGGCTGATTATGCCCTTCAGGCGGAACTAGCCAACCAGCTGCGGGGAGTAAGGGAGGAGAATGTAACCCTCCATGTGAAGGTGGGGGAATTAACCACCGCGAGAGATGCCTACAAGAGTAGGTGCGAAGATGGAGAGTGGCCCACGGAGATTGATGATCTCCAAATGCAATACCATAGCTTGGGGGCTCACCTCCACAACAGAATTTTGAAGGCCAACAATGAGGTGCTGCGCTTTGGCTGTGGATTTACGAGCCTCATGGGCGAACCGCTAAGGAAGAGACTGCCGCTATCGCTACTCGAGGGAGATGGAGCGATGAGGGGACCTCACCCCGCCGTAATGATCCGAGGAATGCAACAGAGCTGGAGATTTCCAAGAAGAAGATGAGGGGTGGAATTAGGACCCCTAGGAGAATTGCCGGTGCTTGTGAAGCACACCGGTGGATTTGAAGGGGGCTAGGGAGTTAGCAGCCTCCTTGTGGGCCAGCCAAGAGGAGGTCAAAGCCCAAGACATGGCTGGTAGGAAAGCAGGGACCAAGTGGCAACTGGAGGCCATGGAGTCCATGAAAAGGCAGCCAAGTAGGGGTCAGAGAAGCTCCAGATCTTGTGGACCAAGTGGCAACTGGAGGCCATGGAGTCCGATGAAAAAGCGGCCAAGTTGGAGCGGGCCGTAGAAAAACTCCAAAGGGATCTTGTGGACCAACGAAGAGCGGAGAAGGTCCTAGAAGGGAGGTTGTCACATACCGAGGAGCGAGCCACTCGGGCAACCACCCAAAGGGACACATGGAGACAGAAGGCGGAGGAACATTTTGCCCAATTGGAGCAAGAGCGGAAGGGCAAAATGGAGTCATTGGAAAGGGAAAAGGCGGCGATCCAACAAGTGGACGCACAAGAGCAGGTGATGGATACTCAAGCCATCAAAATCCGGGACATGGGAGAGGAATTGAGAAGGACCCGGTATAATTTGGAGGAGGAGCATGAGCGAGAAGCACAAGCAATTGCGTGAGCCGGAGCGAAAAGAATGCTTGGCAAGCGGAGAAGGAGGGGCTTGCCCAACAATTAGCGGACTGGAGCAAAGGAGGTCCAGAGGAGGAGCACCACAAGAAGGTGGTGCATGTGATGCCGGTGGTGAGGAAGAAGATTTTGGCTGATTATGCCCTTCAAAGTGAACTAGCCAACCAAAAGGGAGTAAGGGAGGAGAATGTAACCTCCATATGAAGGTGGGGAATTAACCACGCAAGGGATGCCTACGGTAGGTGAAGATGGAGAGTGGCCCACTGAGATTGATGATCTCCAAATGCAATACCATAGCTTGGGGCTCACCTCCACAATGTAATTTTGAAGGCCAACAATGAGGTGCTGCGCTTTGGCTGTGGATTTACGAGCCTTGGCGGAACCGCTAAGGAAGAGACTGCCGCCATCGCTACTCGAGGCGCAGAGGAAGCGGAGTCACGAGTGACGCGAGGAAGTCGCTTTGGCTCACTGTACAGAAAGAACCAGACGGAGAAATCGGAGGAGGAAGAGGCGAGATCACCGAAATAAAGGAAGGAGGTCGGAAGAGAAATTGGTGTCCAGCGACGAGGCGCACCTCCGAGCACGACCACCTTTCACAACCGCCGCGAACTCCCGCGACGTTTTGCTTCTCGAAGCGGTGATACCACCCCAACTTCCGACGAATCGACAATGACGACGAGGTCGAGCGGGAATTTTGCCCGGTCGGAGGATTTTGAACGCCCTGATCGGATCTCCGATCAACTTGATCTGTTGGGACGAGCCACGTGAGAGGTCGCTACCCTCGCTAGAAAATTTCGCACTCAAGGACCCGATCTGCTTATCCCAAGGAAGAAGAAGTGTTGGCAGCGGACGCCGTAAGCAACATGAGTGGAGTTGGTGGAGGAGGAGGGCCGCACGCCGCTACCGCCAAAGAATACGCCAAATTCGCGAGAAGAAGAAGGGAGATGACGCGAGGCGCTTGTAAGAACTTTCGAGCACGCCTCCCACGCTTTGGAGGATGGAGTCGCCGATCGATCGCGCATCTTTCCGGATCCGAGAGGGCATGCACAATGGTATGGTCGCACATATAATTCTAAACGGATTGGGAAGCTCTTAAGGCGCCTTCTTGAATCGGTTCGAGGGCTCCACGCACACCACACTTGGCAAGTTGAGAACCCTCCAGGGAAGAAGCGAGAATCGTTGTTCGATTATGTGAGAGGTTTTACGGATATCCGATCGAGTTCAAATGTGCACCCGAGAGGCCGGAGATCCACCCACTGGTACTCACAAGAACAAGCGTTGGATTGGTTTGTGAGTGGCTTATCGCGAAAATGGAGGTACACCGCAGCGTGGAACAAAAGACGCTAAGGAGCCTCCGCTTAGCCGAGGAATGGGAGTCCGCCGAGTTGGGGAGGAGAAGAAGAAGAGGCGAAGTCATAAGAAGAGGAAAGGATCGAGGAGATCTAGCCTCCTCGCCTCCTCCAGCATCGCCTCCCTCATCGAAGTGAGGACATGGAACTCGTGAAAGCTCCACATCGGATGAAGAATCGAGAAGGCCTACGAACGATTTAATGAAGAAGGACCCGAGAAGGTCAAAACGAAGAAGGCGGAACGCGACCGGAGAAGGAGAGGAAGGGAAGACGTCCGGATGGAGAAGGAGAAACGTCTGCAGGGAGGAGGGATTGCGGACAAGTGGAGGCTTTGACCAAGAGGTTGACCGAGTTAGAGGTTAAAGGTGAAGAATCAAGCTCCACGAAGATCTCCTCACCGAGGCCGCTTGGTGTATTGCTCAATGTCATCAAACGGGACACACCAACCGAATGTATTCGCACCGCGACATGCGTAAATCATGTGGAAACCGCTGCCGTGAGATTATTGGTATGTGGACGAGCAGTGTGCAAGCACATCGAAGTCGGCCACCTCAATCAATGAGGGCGACTTACCAACCGACTACACCAGCCTCGAAGGTATGGATCGACCGACATCGCCAGACCATGGAGACCAGATCCATCAGAGGCCAATGGCGATTCCATGTGATGTCATAATTATGGAGCCGTGTCACTACTCAAACGAATGCCGTAACCACGAAGCAAGTGGTTATGTACCCTTGCCGTATGCAAGGAATTGGACATAAAATGGGGATCCGCGGGTGGCGCGAGTGACACCACACCAGAGTCGTTCACGGAGCCTGCAGAGGAAGAGACACGACCAATCCCGAGACCGCTGACAAACCACGCCGTCAAGGTGGAGGCGAATTCGACGGATCCTGGTGACATCGGAATTGTGGAAGAGGGTATGAAGGAGAGATGAGCGGATGAAGGATTGATGGTGGCCAAGGTGACCACCGATCGGGCCGCGGAGAAAGGCCGAGGTCGGAAAACGGCGGAGAGGAGAAGGAAGCGGAGGAAGGTGAGGGACTCACCTTGGCCTCCGGAGACGCGCCCAAGCTGAGGAGAGGGAAGGAACCCCACCGCCAAAGCGGGGCACTACCCCCGGCACCCCACGGGTAGTAGGCCTACGAGGGCTAACGGGTCAAAGGAGGAGGAACGAACCGCGCTTCCTCGATTAGTCGGGCGGGCGGCATGCCGGAAGATGAGCTAAACTCACCCGACACGGGAGGTAGCAAAGCCGAATTGTTGATCCGCCGGTATGGGTCCCACCCGATAGGAGGGATCATGGAATCGGAAGTTTACCAATAAGGTCGGAGTCGACTCCGTGGCTGCAAACGGGAGGAAACCTTGTCGATAAGATTCCGCCCGACGCATTACTTGACCGCGAATTTGTGGTCGGGCTTGAGATGCTTGCGGTGAGTCCGAGATCCCGCAAAATTGTGAAGGAGGCGATCGGGAATCTCAGGAGAAGCGCCTGGAGGTAAATGTGGTCGAACTCTTGATTTGGGGCACCCGAGATTGAGGTTGAAATTGGGTGTTTGGTGCCCGTGCCATTAGATTCGGATCGGAGTCAACTTGATGACGGGAGAGCTCATCAACTCGGGTTCACCGAGTTTCACCCGCCCGAGTATTTTTACGGATGGCCGACAAACAAGGAGAAAGCCACCGGGGTGTTGAGAAGAATACCCACTGTGATTGGGGTCTCACCTTCCATCTTACCTACATTGTGATGCCGGTCGGATTTAGGCTATAAGGTTTTGATAGGTAGGCCTTGGTTGTATGGTACCGCGTGTTTTTGATTTTGGTCGAGTGGCATCACCTTCAAGTCCAGTACCCGCGATTGGTGTCATGGAGCAAGGCCCTATGAGGGGAGTCCGCCCACCGATGGGTACACCTCGTAGCACGGGTAAGCTCGGCAAAGGATCGCATATCGGGTCCCCGAGGTCACCAAATAAAGAGTGATTTGGTGTACCTGCTACATAGAGGAAGTCAGAAGAGTCCAAGGATGAGGCACATAGGGAAGGAGTAGCCTTTGGAAGGGTAAGGCCTATGATCGAGATTTTCCAAGAGGGATCCGAAGATAGGTAGCAACCGAGGAACATATGTAGATCCCGCGAGAAGACCTAGAGTTAGAACCTAGCAAGGTAGTCAAGATTTCTTCTAGTAGAGAAAGAAGAGTTTCAGAGGTGCTTAGGGAGTATGTCGATGTGTTTGCCTTCAAGATTACCGACATGACAGATACCAAGAACCGGGATACATCGAATCGATTTGAAGGAGGGCAACAGGAAGGATCAAGCAATACAGCTGAATCCCAAGTATTCCATGGTCACAAGGATCACCGACCAATACTTTGAGGGGTGATTTATCCGGCTCACCAAAGGAGTGGGTTGCACCCATCGAATTGTACCAAGAAGCAAAGCAGGAAAGGTTCGGTGTGTCAGATTTCGTGAAGCTCAATGAAGCAACGAAGAAGGATCACCCTTTGCCTTTCATGGACAAAGTGGCCGGACATGAATGACATGAGATGGCTTTTCGACTACAATCAAATTTCGCTGAAGGAGGATCGTGACAGACAACGCTCACAACCGATTGGGGAACTTACGCTTATTCCAAGCTCCCTTCGTTGTAATGCCCCGCCACTTTCCTGGTGAACTATATTCCGAGATTTTCTCGAAGTTCATGGAGGTATTCCTAGATGATTTCGCGTTTGGGAGAAGGAACCGCATCTAGATCATTTGAGACAATGTTTTCGTGCGTGGAGTCGAACATGAAACTTCATCCGTGGAAGTGTTATTTTGGCATGACGAGGGCATTTTGTTAGCACATCGAAGTTTCAGGATTGGATAGATAAGGAGAAGGTAGCGGATAATGAGATGGACGACCTCAAACGGTGAGGCAAAAGTAGCTTTTGTAGGGCTAGGTATTACAGAGGTTCATCAAGGATTTCGCCAAGAAGGCAGCCTTGGACACAATTAACCAAGGATACACACCTTCGAATGGACAAACGGTGAGGCTTTTCAGCAGCTTGAGTGAGCGCACAACTTTACAACCACGATTGGGAGAAGCCGTTTAATGATGTGTCCGCTTATGCCATTGGGACCGCTCAAGCCGGGACGAGAAGAAACGGACCATCCGATTTTCTATGCGGTAGATACCACGATGCTGAAAAGAACTACTCAACCACGGAGGGAGGGTCTTGGTATCATTTACTCGAAGAAGTTTAGACACTATCTCGCTTGCTTGCAAGGTGACGCTTCATGTTGACCATTTTATGCTGAAGTATCTTGTCAACAAGCCGATTTGTCGTGAAGGATTGCCGATGGGTACACCTCGTAGCACGGGTAAGCTCGGCAAAGGATCGCATATCGGGTCCCCGAGGTCACCAAATAAAGAGTGATTTGGTGTACCTGCTACATAGAGGAAGTCAGAAGAGTCCAAGGATGAGGCACATAGGGAAGGAGTAGCCTTTGGAAGGGTAAGGCCTATGATCGAGATTTTCCAAGAGGGATCCGAAGATAGGTAGCAACCGAGGAACATATGTAGATCCCGCGAGAAGACCTAGAGTTAGAACCTAGCAAGGTAGTCAAGATTTCTTCTAGTAGAGAAAGAAGAGTTTCAGAGGTGCTTAGGGAGTATGTCGATGTGTTTGCCTTCAAGATTACCGACATGACAGATACCGAAGAACTGGGATACATCGAATCGACTTGAAGGAGGGCAGCACTCCGGTGAGGATCAAGCAATACAGGCTGAATCCCAAGTATTCCATGGTTGTTAAGGATCAGGACCAATACTTGGAGCGGATTTATCCCTCACCTGAGTGGGTCGCACCCATCGTGATTGTACCAAAGAAGCAGGAGGAAAGGTTCGGTGTGTCAAGATTTCGTGAAGCTCAATGAAGCAACGAAGAAGGATCATCACCCTTTACCTTTCATGGACAGTGGCCGACATGTGACATGAGATGTACAGCTTGATGGATATTCGGTACAATCAAATTTCGGAAGGAGGATCGTGAGACAACGCTCACAACGGATTGGGGAACTTACGCTATTCAAGCTCCCTTCGGTTGTGCAATGCCCCGCCACTTTCCGGGTGGTGAACGCGATATTCCGAGATTTTCGGAAGTTCATGGAGGTATTCGGATGATTTCGTGGGGAGGAACTCGACCATCATTTGAGGCAATGTTTCGATGCAGAGTCGAACATGAAACTTCATCCGGAAGTGTTATTTTGGCATGACGGAGGGCATTTTGTTAGCACATCGAGTCTCAGACGAGGATTGGTGTAGATAAGGAGAAGGTAGCGTGATAGTGAGATGGACGCACCAAACGGTAAAAGTAGCTTTTGTAGGGCTAGTGGGTATTACAGAGGTTCATCAAGGATTTCGCCAAGAAGGCAGCCTTGTTGACACAATTAACCAAGAAGGATACACCTTCGAATGGACAACGCAATGTGAGGCTTTTCAAGCTTGAAGGACTGGTGAGCGCACCAACTTACAACCGATTGGGAGAAGCCGCTTACGTATACGATGTGTCCGCTATGCCATTGGGACCTTTTAAGTCGAAGGACGAAGAAACGGATCATCCGATTTTCTATGCGTAGACACACGGATGCTGAAAAGAACTACTCAACCACGGAGCGGAGGGTCTTGGTATCATTTACTCGTAAGAAGTTTAGACACTATCCGCTTGCTTGCAAGGTGACGCTTCATGTTGACCATTTTGCTGAAGTATCTTGTCAACAAGCCGATTTGTCGTGAAGGATTGCGCAGTGGGTACTACCGCTGCAAGAGTTTGACTACGACGAGAAACTAGGCTGTGGAAGCAACATCGTAATGCCGATTTCATTTCTCGCCGAAAACCGGAGAGCGACTTGAGGCGATGACCGATTTCGACGAGGAGTTGGTTGCCCCGGGTCAAGGGGAGGACGTGCATGTTGAGACGGCCTAAGAATTGATCAGCAAGTCTTGTTGCCAGCAGAGGGCCAAATGAGCAAGAAGGGACGTGTGAAAAGCGCAGCAGACAACTGGAACCGAGGAGATAGGATGGCGCCAGATGGGCGCGAGGAGGAGGCTGAATGCTCAAGGGTGAGCAGCTGCAAGTGGAGGCCAGTTGGCAAGGAAGAGCAAAACGACATGAGAGCACTTTTGAGCGACGAAGGACCACACTTGGCGAGGTCGGGCGCCAGGGCCGCGAGGAGAGAGGCCCTAGGGGTGGACACGAGGGCGAAGAAGGAGATGCATCATGAAAAGTTTGAGAAAATTGCGTAGGGAGGATCCGGCAATCACTCAAAATCACCATGGAGGTGCAGAAGTCGAGGGACGCCATGAGCTGCAATGAGACCCAGGAGGAACAGAATGGAAGAAATCATGAGGAGAAGCAAGGAACGGCAAGATGGGCGGCAGGAGGTGGGCCGTGGATGGATACACGCCATCCGGAGCGACGTCCTAGAGGAGGAGGTACCTGGAAGGAGGAGATTAGAACGTGAGGGGCGTTCATGCCCGATATTTGTTGAGCGAAGTACGAAGTTCGGAGCATGGAATCATGCCGATGGTTGTCCAGGAAGGGCGGGCTGTCTTTCTCCATAAAGCCGCACCCTATTGCCTAAGGGAAGGCCCCGTAAACTTGGGCCGGACGAGAAGATCCGACTGTCTCGGCCGAAGGAGGCCACTCACACGGAGGCGACATGCGAAGAGTGGACACTATTCGACAGTGACCGTTAAGAAGATTTTGAATGCGGGTTCGTGGGCTACGATGCAAAAGGATGTGTGGAGTTCACCCGAGGTGTGATGCGTGTCGAGGGTTGGGCGGCCCACGTTGTCGACACAATGGCCTCTTACCTACATCTTACCGCTAGCACCGCTCGAGAAGTGGGGAATCGATTGAGGACCAATCAAACCACCAACGCAATGGACGAGGAAGTGACATTTTGGTGGCTACGGATTATTGTACAAGATGGTGGAAGTCAAGCAACAAGGAAGGACGACGACGCAGAGCAAGTTTTTATTCGAGAACATCATAACTGTACGGGATGTCCTTTAGAGTTGGTCACGATCGGGGACACATTTCCTCAACTCCGTCGTTGAGTCCCTAACCACCTATTTCAACATTCGGCATCAGAAGACGACCCCCTACAACCCCAAGGCGAACGGATTGACGGAGAAGACGAATGGGTTGCTATGCACAATCCTCACCAAGGTAACTGTAACGCACATGTATGATTGGGATGCTAAGTTGCATTCGGCATTGTGGGCTTACAGGACCGCGGAGAAGGTAACCACCAAGAAGACCCCTTATTATCTAACGTATGGAATGTCGCCTGTGATGCCCGTGGAATTTGAAGTACCTACCTACAGAATCATGGAGGATGAACGATGACCAGAGAGGATAGCCGTAGCTAGAAGCTTTCATAGAGCAGAGGAACGAGGGAAGATGCGTTAGAAGAAACCCAGCGGATTCGTGAACTCGTAAAAGACGCATGATGGGAGGTTGAAAGCAAGAGACTATCGTGGACGGGATTTGGTTCTTCTATATGATAGTCTACCTAGACTTTCCGTGAAGTTTAGATTGAGATGGATGGGACCTGAGGTGGTCGCAGATACGAGAATGGATCCGGTAACTCCGCAGGCGGGCATTCACCGAGTGAATGGGTGGAAGGTTAAGAAGTACCCGAGTACTGTTTGCGAGGACGCAAACAGTGAGGTGGGGAGTATGTGGAACGAAAAGTTTGGGCAACCAAAAGAGCCAAGACAACAAGTTTGATTTTTTGGCTAAGAACGATTGAAGAGGAGCATGCCAAGAAATTCTCGAGAATCTTGAAGCTTGGAATATTGTTAGGAAGGAAAAGGATATCCCGTGAAGAAGAACGGGTCAAAACGACGCATTTTGGTGAGGGCGGTCCGAAGGTAGGTCAAGATCACGCCGTAGGTCGCCACACCACGCCGTAGGTCGAGAAAGAAGCATCACCGCGTCATACCGCGTAGGTTGAATCTCGCCAAAAAAGGAAATTAGAATAGGGGGATATCCACTATATATGCTCACCAATAGGGAATATATATAGGTAATTAGATTAATTAGGGTAGATAGGAAAGGTAGGTAGTAGAATTAGGATTTTGGAATGATGAACCAATCTAGGGTTGTGCCTGTGGCATCATCCAAAGGGCAAAGTGTTGCGCGCCAACTTCCTTCGAGCGCTCAACCAAGCGAAGACCGGAGCTGGAGCGAACGCAAGAGGAAGGGCTGCCATCGCCACGCCGCCATCGCACGAAGGAAGGCGGGCGCATGAGAAGGAGAGACTACGAGGGTGGAGAGGAAGAACCGAGCGACGGGAAGGAAAAAGAGGTGGTGAGTACCGTGGAGCGAAGCACCAATCGAGCATGAGGAAGGACGCTGAGTTGAGAAGTGACGCAAGGGAGGAGAATGAGCTGACCAAGACGCCTCAAGGGAGGACGCGAGGAAATTGGCAAGAGAGCGCCACCAATTAACGTGCAGAGCCGTTTGCCGCCCAAGAGAAGGAGAAGTGGGAACAAGCCCGAGGTTGCGTAAATTGGGAAGTAATCTCTTCCTTGAAGCACTTGAGGAAGCACCATGCCTCGAGCAGAAAGGCAAAAGGAACCCGCCACAGGGCTCCTCGAGGAGAGGAAGAAGGCAGCCCGCTGTGGGGGCGAGGCCAGATGCCCCAATTCACTTGCTTTGCAGCTCAACCCCGTGGATTTGGTTGATTTTCGCAAGGGCGAGGAGGAGAACATCCACTGGGATGGGTGTATGGCCGCCAATGGGCCTACACCAATTTGGAATTGATTGAGGAGTGTTCATCAACCTCCATCAATCGAGGCAGCCCTTGCCGCTACGGAGGAATGCTGAACGATCCCCGCCGGACCGTGGGAGCATTCTGTGTATGGAGACCGGAGGAAGAGAGCTGAATTGCTCTCCTCGAAGGACAATGGAGGGAAGAGGATTCTCGATATCCCGCAGAGTTCCTCGACATGATGGATGAGGAGTGAAGGCCCACGCCAAGAATGGTGGAAGACCGAGAGCATCAAGGAGTCAAGTGAGGCTCTTGCAAAGATTGGTTGGTAAACCGACCTCTTATTTCACCAACTTCCTCCAATTCTTTGTGGAAGATTTCAAGGGAGCCATTGGGGACCATCATGTATGAGGCCTACATCCACCACCGGAGAAGCTCCTCAAGCCAAATTGTGGATGAGGAAGGCCAAGGCCTTGCTACCTTAGCACCTATTTGGTGCATTTGTGGAAACCGAGGGCTTCACAAGCAAGGAGTTGAAGATGCTTGGCAAATTGAAATTCCCTTTGAACACTTGAGAAACGCCATGCCTCGAGGAAAGGCAAGGGAAGGAGCCAAAGGGCTCTTCCTCGAGGAGAAAAGGAAAGAAGGCAGCGGCCACAGGAGGTGAGATGCCCCAATTCACTTGCTTTGTGGGCAGCTCAACCCCGGGATTTGGTTGATTTTCGCAAGGGAGGAGGAGAACATCCACTGGGATGGGTGTATGGCCGCCAATGGGCCTACACCAATTTGAGTTGATTGAGGAGTGCTTCATCAACCTCCATCAATCGAGGCAGCCCTGCCGCTGCACGAAGAAATGCTCTGGACGGATCCGCCTGGACCGTAAGGAGCATTCACGTGTAAGGCCGGAGGAAGAGAGCTCCGGAATCTTGCTTCTTGAGAGGACAACAGGAGGGAAGAGATTGCCCTCTCGACATTCCACAAGAAGTCCTCGATATGATGGACGGAGGGTGAGCCCATGCCAAGAATGGCTGGAAGACCGATAGCATCAAGGAGTCAAGTGGAGGCTCTTGCAAAATTGTGTTGGGGTTGGTAAACTATCACGACCTCTTACTTTGGCACCAACTTCCTCTGCTTTTGGAAGATTTCAAGGGGAGCCAAGCCGATTGGGGCACTATCATGGCGAGGCCTACATCCACCACGGGAGAGACTCTCAAGCCAATTCGTGGATGAGGAAGGGCCTGTGCTCATACCTCAAGACCTACTCGGTGCATTTGTGGAAACGAGGCTTCACAAGCAAGGAATTGAAGATGCTTGGCATCCTTGAGATAGTTCATCTCCGCCAAGCTTGGAAAGGCCTTGCCTTTGCATTGCGAAGAGCGAGGAGGTCGACCACCAACATTACCGTGGCCGAGAGCGTGAGGCAAGAAGGGCCGGAGTGGGAGGCCTTTTCCCCACTGAGCAAGCAGAGAAGGAGGCCAAGAGGGCCAAGTAGTTGTTTATGAGAGGAGAACTATGGCTCAAGGGGTGGGGGAGTCCCCACCATGCATGGGTGCCGAAGAGGCACCACCTCACCCCAGGGGAGGCAGCTACCCAGGCAGGTACTACCGTGGTAGGTAGACCACCGTAGGGTCAGACACGCGGGGGAGGCCACTCGTAGGTGCACCCCACGCCCGCGCGCCCTGGGCGGTGGTAGGGAAGGAAAAGGCTGAGGCCGCGAGTGGCGCTGAAGCCACCACGCCTGCACTCCTGAGGGAGAGCGGATGGAGCACGTAGGGACCCCACCCCGCCGTAATGATCCCGAGTGGAATGAGAGCTGAGATTTCCAAGAAGAAGAGGGGGTGGAATTAGGACCCCTAGGAGAATTGGCCGGTGCTTGTGAAGCACTCACCGGTAGGATTTGAAGGGGCTGAGAGCTAGCCTCCCTTGGGGCCACCAGAGGAGGTCAAAGCCCAAGACATGGTCGGTAGGGAAAGACAGGACCAAGTGGCATTGGAGGCCATGGAGTCCGACGGCAGCCAAGTTGAGCGTGAAAAAGCTCCAGATCTTGTGGACCAAGAGCCAGAGAAGGTCCTAGAAGGAGGTTGTCACATCGAGGAGCCATGGCAACCGCCCAAAGGACTCTTGGAGATGTATATGGAGGAACATTTTGCCCAATTGGAGCAAGAGCTAAGGCAAAATGGCACTGGAAAGGGAAAGGCGCGATCCAACAAGTGGCCGCAGAGCAGTGTGATGGCTACTCAAGCCATCAAAACCGGATATGGGAGAGGAATTGAGAAGGACCCAGGTATAATTTGAGGAGGAGCGCATGGAGCGAGAAGCACAAGACCAAGCAACCCAGGAGTCGGAGGCTGAAGAGTGCTTGGCAAGCGGAGAAGGAGGGCTTGCCCAACAATTAGCGGACTGGAGCAAGGAGGTCCAGAGGAGGAGCACCACAAGAAGGTGGTGCATGTGATGCCGGTGGTGAGGAAGAAGATTTTGGCTGATTATGCCCTTCAAAGTGAACTAGCCAACCAAAAGGGAGTAAGGGGAGGAGAATGTAACCTCCATATGAAGGTGGGGAATTAACCACGCAAGGGATGCCTACGGTAGGTGAAGATGGAGAGTGGCCCACTGAGATTGATGATCTCCAAATGCAATACCATAGCTTGGGGCTCACCTCCACAATGTAATTTTGAAGGCCAACAATGAGTTTGCGTTTGGCCAAGAGGCGGGGAATCTAAGGAAGAGACGATCGCTACTGAGGAGCAGGAGGAAGTGAGTCACGGGACGCGAGGAAGTCGCCTCTCCGAAGACGACAGAGGTGCGGAACGACCGAGAAAATCGAGGAGGAAGAGGCGAGATCAGGCCGAGGAAGGAGGTCGGAAGAGAAATTGGTGTCCAGCGACGAGGCGCACCCTCAGCACGACCACCTTTCACAACCGCCGCGAACTCCCGCGACGCTTTGCTTCTCAAGCGGTGATACCACCCCAACTTCCGACGAATCGATAATGACGACGAGGTCGAGCGGGAATTTGCCCGGTCGGAGGATTTGAACGCCCTGATCGGATCTCCGATCAATTGATCTGCTGGGACGACCAGAGAGGTCGCTACCCCTCGCTAGAAAATTTCGCACTCAAGGACCCGATCTGCTTATCCCAAGGAAGAAGAAGTGTCGCAGCTGACGCCGTAAGCAACATGAGTGGAGTTGGTGGAGGAGGAGGGCCGCACGCCGCTACCGCCAAGAAACCAAGTAGAAGAAGAAGGGAGATGACGCGAGGCGCTTGTAAGAACTTTCGAGCACGCCTCCCACACGAATTTGGAGGATGGAGTCGCCGATCGATCGCGCATCTTTCCGGATCCGAGAGGGCATGCACAATGGTATGGTCGCACATATAATTCTAAACGGATTGGGAAGCTCTTAAGGCGCCTTCTTGAATCGGTTCGAGGGCTCCACGCACACCACACCTTTGAGAACCCTCCAGGGAAGAAGAGAATCGTTGTTCGATTATGTGAGAGGTTTTACGGATATCCGATCGAGTTCAAATGTGCACCCGAGAGGCCGGAGATCCACCCACTGGTACTCACAAGAACAAGCGTTGGATTGGTTTGTGAGTGGCTTATCGCGAAAATGGAGGTACACCGCAGCGTGGAACAAAAGACGCTAAGGAGCCTCCGCTTGGCCGAGGAATGGGAGTCCGCCGAGTTGGGAGGAGAAGAAAGAAGAGGCGAAGTCATAAGAAGAGGAAAGGATCGAGGAGATCTAGCCTCCTCGCCTCCTCCAGCATCGCCTCCCTCATCGAAGTGAGGGAACTCGTGAAAGCTCCACATCGGATGAGGAATCGAGAAGGCCTACGAAATGAAGAAGGACCCGAGAAGGTCAAAACGAAGAAGGCGGAACGCGACCGGAGAAGGAGAGGAAGGGAAGACGTCCGGATGGAGAAGGGAGAAACGTCTGCAGGGAGGAGGGATTGCGGACAAGTGGAGGCTTTGACCAAGAGGTTGACCGAGTTAGAGGTTAAAGGTGAAGAATCAAGCTCCACGAAGATCTCCTCACCGAGGCCGCTTGGTGTATTGCTCAATGTCATCAAACGGGACACACCAACCGAATGTATTCGCACCGCGACATGCGTAAATCATGTGGAAACCGCTGCCGTGAGATTATTGGTATGTGGACGAGCAGTGTGCAAGCACATCGAAGTCGGCCACCTCAATCAATGAGGGCGACTTACCAACCGACTACACCAGCCTCGAAGGTATGGATCGACCGACA